>OU026158.1:16511886-16851886 GCA_907269105.1 Volucella inanis
TTCTTGTTTTAGTAACTTAAGAGAAAACGGATAAAAGAGAAATAGGACGATAATTGTTTAATATAGGGTTTTCTAATAACGACTTGACAACTTTTTTTTTAAATAAAAGGCAACCCATTTGAGATATTTCAAAAACTTTATTATTGGCTTAAAGTATAATCAAAACATTTATGAATGGAACTCGACTTCGTTGATATGGCCACCGCGGGCACGTTTGCAGCGGTCGATTCGTTGGACCTAATTTTCCACGACTCGGCCAAACATTTCGGCCAAAACGGCCGCTATTTCGCGTTCAGTGTTGGCTCTGAGCTCTTCCAACATCGTCGGCGTGTTGGCATAAAACAATGACTTAACGTAGCCCCACAGAAAAAAGTCAAGCGGCGTTAAATCGCACGAACGAGGCGGCCAATCGACTGGCCCATGTCTTGAGATAACACGCTCACCATACTTACTCTTCAATAAATCGATTGTAGCGTGTGCTGTGTGGCTTGTGGAACCACAGTGTTGAAACCACATGTCGTCCAAGTCCATATCTTCCAATTCGGGCCAAAAATAATCGGTGATCATGGCGCGACAACGCTGACCATTCACAGTAACGTGACGATCGTTATCGTCGACGAAAAAATATGGCCCAATAACGCCGCCGGCATGCAAACCGCACCAAACAGTTATTTTTTGTGGATGAAGTGATGATTCATAAGGCATGTGTGGGTTTTCACCCGACCAATAACGCATATTCTGCTTATTGACGAACCCATTGAGCCAAAAATGAGCTTGGCGCATCTTCTTCAGAACCCAATTGAAGAACGTAGCTCGTTAGTGTACTTTACCATGATGAAAATGTTGAGCTTACTGAATAAATTGACAGTGACAATAGACAAGAGACGAATTAGATGTTTTAAGCGATAATAAAATTTTATAAATCTCAAGCGAGGAAAACTGTTCAAAGAAGAAACTTTCTGATTAATTCCGGCCCTTCGTACCTTCAACCGTATGACCCGTTTCATTATGAGTATTCATGAATACACCCTCAAGCCCACCCTCGAGGTATTCTGAAATAAATCACTCAGACCGCATGAATCAATTTATTTATTTTTAAGAACTTAGCACTCAAGAGGGTATTACTACTCTTCAAATCCCGGAGCACGTGTTAAGTTTTTTGGAAAACGCCGATAGAAAGAGCAAAAAATACTTCTTTAAATTATAAGTCAATGTAAAATTTTAAATGTTGCTATTATTACTCGTTTTATTAAAAAATTGATACAGTTGTGAGTATCTTAAACCTCTTCCAATCAAGTTTTATTAGAAGTTGTTTCTTTTTCATTATTTTAAATTATGTTTCTTAAACTTTTATATTATGACAATAATCGTTTTTTAAACAATTAAAAGTTATCTACGCCATATTTTTTATATATTTTTCAGTTTTGATAAAATTCTTATATATATATATATATATATATATATATATATATATATATATATATATTGTCTATTTTTTTCTAATAAATTTTATACAAATATATTTTTATATAAGTATATATAACACATAATTTTATTACTTTTAGTTTAAATAAGTATATTTGAAATTTTATGTTTTGTATCTCTTTTATTATAATATTTTACAATATATCTTAACGTTTCCTTTATAAATAAAAGCTTTTATTTAATACAAACAAAAATGTTGTAAATTGCGTGGGCACCTTTATTTTATTATGTGTTTATCTTTATTTAAGAAATATTCTTAATATTCTTAATGAAGTTTTAAGAACGCGTAGCTAATTTTTGTTCTACATATATACAATTAATTACTACTTTAAATTATATAAAAGTTGTTTGTTTAAATGTATTAATAAAAAGACGCGAAACAATTATTGTTTATTTTCTTCATACTGTACCGTAAGCTTTATATCTTTGTTCAAAAGTAAGTCTTGTCGTGTATTTTCTGTTTGTGTAGAAAATTAAAATATTATTGAAAATTTTAATATGAAAAGTCTAATAAATCAGAATTGCTGGTTTACGAAATTTCTATTCAATCAGGGCTATCGTAATTAAAATTCCGAGGGAAATGTTTCCCCTTTTACCTTTAAGAGGTATCGATAACGAATTTGAAATGAAGAAAAAAATTTGGTATCATGAAAGAAATTCCCATAGTATTTTTGACGTTTTTTTCTGCTGAAAGGTTTTTATTGTTTTATAGCTGGTGTAATTGTGAGGTTTGGTGGAAAAGTAAAGATAAGACGACAGTGCATTTTTAGACCATATTTAAATTAAAAAACACTTGTTATATGTACGTAAATTTTCAAGTAATTTTTTTAAGCAAAAAAAAAACAAAATTTATTTAAATTAAGGGCTTACTCAACAGTGCAACCAGACGTCACTAATGGTTTTGCAAAAAATTGAAACAAAGAGAAAATAAATTTGATTCAAAAATTGATAGGACATGAGAAAATACTCCGAAAATGACGATTGCTCATGGACATGTCCTTTCTATTAACCAACTTCTGTGAAGAAATGAAGGCATGCGCTTAGTTTCACTATTAGTTTCACTATTAGTTTTGGAAAGATTGTCCGAGAGCAAATTTAGTAAATATATAAAGATATATTTTTTGACCCTGTAATATGTAGTTGCAAAATCTACCAAAGAAAGAATATAATATAGTACTATTTTGCAAACTATTTTGGGGTAACTCGAACGGGTTGCAATTATTCCTCAAACTTCATCCTATAAATCTAGTTTTATTTTGATCTTGATGGTCCTGCTCTTCGGTAGGGAAAGTAAATGCTATGCTGTGCATGTTTTTTTCTTTTTGAATTACAAACCGAATCAGCAAATAGAAATAATCAATCACAATCTACAATAATCACCACAGTAAACAGATTTTAATAGACTACAACATATTTCGAAAAAAAAGTCCGGGAGAAATAAATTCCGATGAAAATTCACGATAGGATAAATCCCGGGAACGAAAATGTTCGAGGGGAATCTCATATCCGTAGCCCTAGGTCACAGCGAGCAAGATTCGTACTTATTACTCCATTTATGAAATATAAAAGTGTGAGTAAGATGGATCAGTAAAATACGAATAATTTAATCGAAGTAAAACGAATGAGCTGATCTAACATATATATATTCTTCAAACCTATACAAGCCAGTGAGCTGTAAATGAGCCCAAAGCGAATAACAGACGGATACGAATTATGCGTGGTAACTAATTCTATTTATTTACTTAAACAAAGGAAGTATATCTTCTGAGATTTGAAATAGAGATTTAAAACAAGACTTCGATCATTAATAGATGCTGAAATGCTGAAAAAGCTAAAAACAAAATCGAATAGAAGTACTCCTTTAGAAGTTAAAAATATAAAAACATATGTATATCACACAAAACCCGTAAAATAAAATCAAGGACGACTCTTTTTCATGCAATTTTATGAGGCGAAATGTCGGCAAAAATGTATATCCATATTTTAAGTGATCTCACGGTTATTTCTCAATTTAAATAATTATGTTGCTAAAGAAGTTTTTAATAAAATATTAAAATTGGACATACCATTTAAATTTTTTTTTTTCACTGAATGAAGGAGAAACCAACTGTTTGCTTTTTATATGTTACCTATGTATATTTAAGGTTATTTAGGTCTTGAACAAGGTTTTCAATGCCTGTTTTAAACTTTATTTAAGAAATAATTAAATGAGTTAGAGCTTGCATTTAAAACAGGAAACGGTAGTGCTTGAAGTACACTTTCCTCGCTCTACTTTGCAAAATGATTCAAACAACCTCACCTGCAATAGTAGAAATCATAATTTGTGCTCAAATCAATGGGAAAATAACTTATTCAAACATTTAAGGATTCAGTGAGAGAAAGTTTTCCCGACTTCATTGCTAGACATTTATATTAGAAGCTTTCTTAAAAGCATTATACCATTGTATAGTATAATCAATATACATAACGCAAATTCAGATCTTCTGAAGGGGAAATAATCCACTTGGTCGTCACCATATGCGCTGGAACTCTTAAATCGACAACAAAACAGACGTAGCAACGAATCCTATGAACATGGCGTCGCACATACCGCATCTTAAAATATTGTTTTTTTATATAGATTATGACATAGTCACTTATATTCCAAGACTAGAAATGATCAACACCGTAAATGATATGCCGAATTTTAATAGAAAGTTTGAAATTAAGATCTCAAATCGTGTAGAATAGGAAAATGAGAATCCCCTCCTGAATAATAAATGTCTGGTGTGATATACTAGTATACTAATTAGTCGAAAATAGAGTATCGTGTTGATGCTAGAACATTCAATTCAAATCATAAAGTTGCGAAAGTATTAGACATACATATGCCTAAGTATCTCCTAGAGGTATATTGCTACTATTACCGCACAGACATCAACTCGGTGGCAGTCATAATATATGCCACCATTAATATATTCACAGATAGTTAGACAGCACTTAAGGCCCGAAGTTCTTATTGCATCAGCTCGAAAACCACTTCACCAATTCGTACCGGGTCGTTATGAAGTGGATGACGAATTAGCAAGAGGGTTTTATCGAAAAGTACATAGGTGCCGTACGTTCTTTGGTAACCCTAATTCTAATCTAAATGATTTACTAAATAAGTGGGAATAAGAGTTATGTAAACAAACAAAGATACCCGTAACTACAATATATCAAGAGCTTCCAACTTCCTCTCCAGATATTGTGGTTAAAATGAATTTTTCTACCGAAATTGAATGACGACATTGTCCAGATGATAACGAAACCAAAGAGCACATATAGTGTGACTGTAACTATATCCACCACTTAATCGTTAGAGAGCATAGCTTTATAGAGTACCCTTAACCGTGTTGAAATTACCAAACCTCGGCTATTGACTTACTTAAATTCAGTTGATGGATTCCTTTTTGCAAACGGAGGAAAGACCTATTTACGAAATCTACTGCTGCAATTCGTTCAGTGGTAAGGATGACTTGAACCGAACTTCTAAGCAGAATTTCTTGATCAACAAAATTAAAAGACAATATCATAAACAGCTCGACGGGAATTGTGTGATTAATGAACCGAATCATGTGGAATAAGACAACTTATTCAGTTTTAAAAAATAGTATAACTTAGTATAACTTAGTAGAGAACCTAAAAAGACATTTTGTTTATTATAAAAACTTCATCATATTCATTATCTGATTCCTTTTTGCAGAATGCCCTTCTCTATTGCTGCCAATCAAAGTTAAAAAAAAAAATCTATGTAAAAATATGTGACGTAATCTTGAGATACCATTTATTTTGTCTTACAAATCAAAAACAACTTGTTTACAAATACACCGATAAAGATAGTTGGGATAATTTCGGTATAAGTAAATCTGACATGATAAAATCTTTTAGAAATGCTGATATATACAAAAGGTGGACGATATGAAAGGTTTGATTGAAAAAAAAAAAAAAACTAACCTAATTAGTACAAAAAAGTCATTATACCATACTATATGGTACATAGGGCATTTTAAATATTGCAAAAGGAAAAAAATTTAAAAATTCTGGTTGGAAGTTTCGTTTTAGTTTTTTGATGTTTTTGTATAACATGAGAATTTTTATTTTTTTAAAGTAAATGAATTAAATTGAATTTCTAATGTTTTTTTATTGTGGAACATAATATTTTTGCTTTTCTTTTGAACAAAAAAAAAAAAAAAAAAAAAAAATGTCTACAAATTAAAAGTTACATTTAAGATATTTGTTTAAAATAGTCTAATTTGTATGTTTTGCTATTATTTTATTTTTTGTTTGCCTTAAATTATTTCTATTTATGTTCTTTTTTTTCTGATATTTGCCATATGGCTTCCTTTAATTGAACTTAAATTCAAATTATTGCTATAATTAGAAGTCTTGTGAATTTGTGTTTTGCTGGTTGTTTCTTTTGAGTTTGCTGTGTGTTTATGTTCTATTTACTTTTTTTATGATACATGAATTGGTTTGTTATTTCTTATTTAAATATTTTTATTTCGTTCTTTATATCATGTGCATTATATGTACAAACAATTTTTTTTTTAATAATCAAACATTTTATTTTTTAGTCTTTCCAAACATTATATTGATGCAATGTAATAACAATACTTTTTGTAAACCATAAAAAAAATACTAGAAATATTTTTAATAAAAATTTTTAATAAATTTTATTCTAGATATATTATATATCGGGTTTTCCAATAACGACTTGATAATTTTTTTTTTAAATAAAAGGCAAACCATTTGAGATATTTCAAAAACTTTATTATAGGCTTGAAGAACAATCAAAACATTTATGAATGGAGCTCGACTTCGTTCATATGGCCACCGCGAGAACGTTTGCAGCGGTCGATTCGTTGGACCCATTTTTAAACGACTCGGCCACACATTTCGGCCGCAATATTTCGAGTCGAATATTGGCTCTGAGCTCTTCCAACGTCGTCGGCGTGTTGGCATAAACCAATGACTTAACATAGCTCCACAGAAAACAGTCAAGCGGCGTTAAATTGCACAAACGAGGCGGCCAATCGATTGGCCCATGTCTTGAGATAACACGCTCACCATACTTACTCTTCAATAAATCGATTGTAGCGTGTGCTGTGTGGCTTGTGGCACCATCCTGTTGAAACCACATGTTATCGGCGCGATAACGCTGAACATTCACAGTAACGTGACGATCGTTATCGTCGACGAAAAAATACTACACAATAACACCGCACCAAACAGTTATTTTTTGTGGATAAAGTCGTGATTAATGAAGCACATGTGTGTTTTCACCTAACCAATAACGCATATTTTGCTTATTGACGAACCCATTAAGCAAAAATGAGCTTCATCATTGAAGATGATTTTGCGATGAAATTCATCATCTTGGCGCATCTTTTTCAGAACCCAATCGGAGAACGTACGTCGCTTCAAATGGTCCATCGGCTTCAATTCTTGAGTCAGCTTGATCTTGTATGGGTGTAAGCCAAGATCCTTACTCAAAATACGCCATAATGTGGTCTGAGTGATGCCCAATTCTTGAGAACGTCGTGGAATTGACTGATTTGGATCGTTTGCTACGGACGTCAGAACGACAGCGATAATTTCGACACTTCGACCAAATTTTTGCACTAAACTTGTTATTGCCTGTCTACTAGGGCGAGAATTACGATCGAAAATTGGAGTTAACGCTCTTAAAGTTGCAGTCACCGACTCCGAATATCTGTAGAAAATTTTTATAATTTGCAGACATTGCTCGTTAGTGTACTTTACCATGATGAAAATGTTGAGTTTACTGAATAAATTGACAGTGTAAAGTGACAGTGACAGTGCGTTCACAAATTAAATTCAAAGTTGTCAAGTCCCTATTGGAAAACCCTTTATATATGTGATAAAAAGAGAATTTGTTTTAGTGAAAATAAATTGTAAAGTTTAATTTATATAAGGATAAGTTCATTTAATAAAATTAATATACAAAAAAAGTCGCTATAGTTATTATTTTCATTTTTATTGCTTATGGAAGGAATGAAGTGATTTTACATAATTGGTTAAAAAAAAGTGCGTGTTGGATGCTTAAAATGAAGCATTTTTTCAAAGAATAAATATGTATGTAATACTCATATAAAATAATAAAATATTATAACGTTTTTTCTTTTCTTTGCTTGCTTGCTTTGACTTGTTTTGCTAACATAAAAATAAACAAACGTAGTCTTAAAAACAAACGTCTTTTTTTTGCTCAAAAAAAAAGAAAATTTTGCATATCAATATATTGTATTATCTGTGCTGTTGCATTCATATATTGCATAAAAATACAGATATGAACTTTAAATCCATGCATACATTTTGACCATCAACTTACGTATATTAGACACAATAAGCTTCAATGTACCTCTGTACAACCTAAAATATGGAACTTTTTATGAATAAAAAATATATTGCTTTTTTTTCTGCATATTTTCGAACAAAAGTTAGTCAGTTTTTATGACTGGATTCTTGTACTAGTGGCTTAGAAGAATTGCCAGCAGATGGATATACATATTTTTACGAGAAAGTTCACTAGCTGCTTATTACAGGTTGCTTCCGAGACTGACATAAACGGCGACTCTAACATAAATTGAAGTTTTAGTGGCGCAGCTTTCGATGTGTTCAAGACTATGGAAAAAATTAGTTTCGTGGGTTAATAAAACATTGTTTTTTGATAGGAAAAAATACCACTGAAAAGTGATATAAGAAATCTGCTTTGAATAACCGTAAAGATGAAATACCTGGCATCATAAAGATATCAGTAGTATGTGATAGCACCGTTCGAAGTGGTTACCGCGTTTGCTCACAGTTGACTAAAAACAAAAACGTGCTGATGGTTCATATGTTTGGAGCTGTTTAAGTGAAATAATAATATTTTCTTCATACGATACCGTAAACCGAAAAAAACTGTCGCCGGAAAGAGATATAGCTCCAAGTGATCCCCGAAACTGAAGCGTGTTTTGCAGGGTCGGACAAATCGTTCTATAAGAAATGTAAGACTAGCTTTGAAATGATTGTATCCGTATAAAAGAAGTTGATGAATAAAGACGGATTTTGCAAAAATATTGTGTTATTATATGTTAGTCTCGGGACCAATTGTTATATCAATAGGTCTGTTTGCGTGCTATCTAAAACTACGAAACTACACGGGCTTTTGACACTTTTTGATAGATTTTCTTATTCATAAAAAATATGCGAACAGACGTAATCATTCATTTTGTTTGCAATAGTAAAATAATATAGATATTAGATTTTCCAATAAGTCCGTCCTTGATATTTTAAAGCATGAATTAGGCCATAGAAAATTCACATTTATGAACAAAATGATAAAATGCATTTTCAACTCGTTTAATTTCTTTATTAAAAAATAAATAAAACAAAGCGCTGAAGGAGAAATAAGCCATTACCAAATACATTTGTCAAAACCTACCGTTTACAAAGTTTTATTTTAGTGATTTTAATTTAAATAAAGGGTCCTTAACATTTAAGAATGAAGTGCTGATAATCATCTACACCAACTGGTATAGGGTTTTGTGTCTTGGGTTTTTCACATTTGACAAGATTAGAAAATTAAACCTTTTTGGAAAGAATTATTACTGAAGATGAAAAATTTGTTGTTTGCAATAAATTCGAGTTGAGAATATCATGGACCTAAGTAACTTATTTAGTATTAGAAAATAAAATTTTGTTCTCAATATGTTGTGATCGCAAACGAATCATTTATTATAAACTTCTTTCAGATTGCAAAACAATTATGATGTCGCCCACGCGAAACTAAAGAAATGAAGTAAAGCTGTCCAATAGGAACGATCAGAACTAAATAACGCAACGGTGTGATTATCCATCAGAACAATGTCAGTCCTCTTATTTTGGCTATGAAATAAGCCATATGAGATGGCTTGTCTTTCTTACTTCATCTTTAATTCTTTCTTTAATGGAAAAACGCTTGCTTACGGAGAGCTTGGGTCAATTTTTTGACGATTATACTGTAGGTGTGATATAAAATATCTTCCCAAAATATGAGAGTCAAACTATTTACAATAATGGAACCATTTTACTTTTTTAAAGCTCGTGTTTTCCTTCTGACGTAAGAACTTAAAAAACTTATTGAAAAAACCAATATAAGAATAACCAATTGTCACAGAAATCTTGGTAGCATCCATTGTTCATTTTATTTCATCTCTCACTATCACTCAATTAAATTCGTAAAAATGTTAAACCTTCAACAACGAAATACGTTGTTCTATAAATGTACATAATCAGATTTCACAAAAATATTGCTTAATGGGAAAGTATAGCAAAGTATTTGAAATAAATACACATCCATATATAATAATAAAATTGACATTTTGTTGATTAACACTTTCACAGACATGGATGCTATAGCAATAATTTTCATGGTGACGGTATATGACGTGGATGCTATAGTATTCAAATTTGGTACTCACGTTATTGGTGCACAATTTTAAATAAAGTTAAATTTTTCCAACCTTTATTTACTTGAATTTGATTACTATTTTTATATTACAATACTTTTTTTTGTGCACCTGTTATACATATGTGATGTGCAAAGTTTGAAGTGAATGCTACAACATTCAGTAGTAGTGCAAGCGATAAAAAAAAACCAAGATCGTCTGGATCGTGGAGAGCGCACACATCGTATTAGTTTTGAAATTCATAATTGCCGTTTTGCATCCAGGAACCGTTGCTTGAAGAACTGTCCGAACCGGAACAAGGATAAAATTACGATGGGATGGTTTATGACAGTCCGACACACACAATGATATTTATATAATAAGGATTGAATAACGGCTGCAACCGAATAGAGTATAGAAGGTATTTGTTTTACCCTTGACATAAATGCAAATTATGTACTTCATGTAAGCATTGTAAATTGAGATATCAAGTTTCGAAATAAAGAATTGTTTTATAACTAGAATAGTTTTGGCTTGAACTTATTAACTATTGTCTATAAGTACAATTTCTTATTTTGTAATTTTTTCCTCGGTTTTCAGTTGTGTTGTTAACTCGTTATCTGCTATATTTCGTAAAAAGTAGAAAAAAACAGATATGAGTATAAAAAGAATTATATATTTTGAATAAAAATATTAAAACAAACTACCTTAAATAAACTACTTCAAGGGAAATGGATTCAATTTAAAGGCAAAAAGTAATTTTGAGACTGTTTAATGAATCGGATTCAGAACAAAATACAAGTGAAAATATAGAAATAAGTGAGGAAAAATACGGAGGAAATGAATATCATTGTATTCGAGTGGAAGATTTTGATCAAAATTCAAATTTTTTAACAAACAATATAGGACTATCAGCGTCTTCGGTTACAGAAAATAACAGCATTGTCAGCATCCAGAACCAAGGTGGGTGGCCGTGGCTCAAGTGGTAGTGGACTGTCTTCCAAATCGGGAGGTTCAGTGTTTGAATCCTAGCCTCGCTTTTTTCAGTTAACAAAAATCAAGTAAGATGAGAACTTGTTATTATCAGCAAGCCAACTTCCACTAATAATTTAGTTTCCCCATTAAATGTTGGGGGAAAACAAAACCAAGACATTCTTTGGTTTTTGCTTAATACAGTTGCAAACCCTCAAATAATTTCAAACTAGTCGAACTAATAAATTTTCGGGATATCTTCGACATGGCGCAGGTTTGAACATAAGGAATCGTCGTTATATGTATTGGATGTCCTTGTTTTGAGATTAATGGCACCATACTTATCAAACGGTCATTGTATTTATGAATACCTATTATAAGTGTCCGATGAAGCAATCATAACTGAATCTCAAAATACATACATGCCACTGGTATTCTTCACGCACAGAAAAATAAATCCAAGAGATTTAACGATAAAAAAAAGAGCGAATATGCATGGAAGAGACAGAACAAAGTGTATGTAAGTAACTAAGTAAGTAAGACAAACGCAAAGTGGTTTTTATTAAAACAGAATACCAACCAAAAGTGGATGACTTGCGGAACAGGTATGGTCCTACGAAAATTTAACCGAACGACTTTGCTTATTACAACGCGAATACGTCTGGCATAGGCTCACACCTGTCTATACTGTAATATCGTATAATTCCTTACCCAGAAAATCCATCTGATGGTATAAGACAGTATTATTTCATCCATTTCGGTATTACATCTTCATAATACATGGAAATGTCTCCGTACCGGCTTGGATGCTTAGCATTAGTTGTATATTAGTATTTGATTGAACGTCAATGTGTTAACTGAAATTGGATACACTGGTACTTGTTATACCACATGTATTATTAAGAAAGATAGTTTTTTGACATCAACAATGTGCATTAAAAATATGGAAATATCTTGTATGTATCTTTATATGTATCTTTTAATTGCTGCCTAGGACAGTTTTTATTATATTTAAAAAAACAGGATGGATACACCGAAAGTAAAGATCAGCTGCATTTCATATAACAGAAAATCGACAGATGTGAAATGAAAATAATTTTCTGTTTTCGTGATTGTAATTAAGATGCTGATTCTCTTTATTTTTAATCCCATCTAGATTGCATTCCATCGACGTCAGCGAAAACAGAGAACTTCTTGGAAAAAAAAAAACAATTACTAAATACGATTATTGGTTCTTTGGTTTATTAAAAATTAAAATGTGGTTCGATTTGACTTTCTGTGAGACTAATTAAGGTGAACCAGACATAAAGTACTGAACTATTCCAGGACTTCAGTCTTCTCAAGTACCAGTATTTGGTAATACAAGTAAATTTATATTCCACAGAAAACGTTCCTTAAACTAAACTGTAAGCCCAGTTGTTGACAATAAGCGAGAGAGTTTTCCGAGAAAATGATGTATTTGAAATTGTAAGACTCTTGAGCCAGCCAGTTGCCTTCCTCACCTCACCATTCACAATCCACCAAAACACCACCCAGAAGATCACTTAGCAGCAACAACGGTAAGCATCGATTGCATAAGGGGAACAATAAGAAGAAGACCAGCTTGACTTACCAACATCTCGCGGTTAAGTTGCCGCTATGTTCTTTGTGCTGAACGTTGCCAATTGCTACATCAAGTAGTAATTTGTTGCTGGCTAAAAAAAGTGAGAGTACATATTCACCCTATATAAATGATGCGAACGTCGAGGGTAGAATGACCATCTTGAAAGAATATCTGCTATTGAAAAAATTATCAACAAAGTTAAAAACACTACGATTTCTTCAGGCCTTGTAGTAAGACGGTTAATTCGTCAAGACGTCATGCATTCGCCGACCACCATTTTGAAAAATTAGTTTTATTACAAGCTAATTCGACTTTTTGAAAAAGAAATAATAAGAAATAGTGAATAAAACAGTTTTTAAAAATTGAATACAAAGTTTTTTTTTTTTAATTTTTCTAATTCTGGGAAGTTCCCTTATCTTGAAGAAAGCTTGCTAAAATTATTTACGCAATGTAAACATAAAAATATTCCTATCGGAGATCTTATGTTAAAAGAAAAAGCAAAATCTTTTTCACTTCGTTTGGGGATTATGGATTTTAAAGCTAGTGAGGGATGTTTGGAATAATTTAAAAAACGTTACAACATCGTGTTTCGGAAAATCTGCGGTGAGAGTGCAAGCGTTAATGACGGTATTTGTTCAGTTTGGAAAAATGAACTAGAAGAGCTGTTGGAAGGTTATGAACCGCAAAGCGTTTTTAACGCTGATGAGACAGGACTATTTTTTCAATGTCTTCCAGATCGAATAAAATGAAAAGTGTCACGGGGTAAAAAACAGCAAAGAGCGAATCACACTATTGCTAGCTGCGAATATGTATGGGTCCCAAAAATTTAAAATGCTGATGATTGGAAAATATGCAAAACCGCGATGTTTTAGAACATAAAATCATTTCCGATGTCTTATCGTTCAAATAAAAAAGCGTGGATGACGACTGCACTATTTAGGAAATGACTAACTAGTCTCAATGTGAAAATGAAAAAGCAGAAACGGAAATTCTTTTGTTCATTGATAACTACAGTGACATCTCTTACAAACGTCAAAATATAACTTTTGTAAACGAATACCACTTCAAAACTTCAACCACTTGACCAAGGCCTTATCAATAATTTCAAGACGCTGTACCATAAGGAAGTGTAAGTAACAAGAATGTTAGATTGTATAGAAGGGAATGAGTCGAACATAACAGTACTGCTTGCAATGAAAATAGCTGATAAAACTTGTAAGAATGTTACCAAAAGTGCAATTCGCAATTGTTTTAGAACTTGTGGCTTTCTCCAGAGAGAATCACATGAAGCATAAGTTGAAGAAGAACAGGAAATCGATTTCGATATCGGATTGAACCTCCTACCGCATTCCGAAGAAATCCCAATCTCATTCTAAGAGTTTGTCCAGTTTTGTGGAAGCTTAGCAGTCAATGGAAACCTAACGGATGCAGATATACTACCATCTGGGAAAGAAAACTCGGATATTGATAAAGGTGAGGACGGGGGACCAGTTCTGTCGGCATCTGCATAGGCTCCTCAAGCAGAGTGTCGCCTTTTCATAGAATTTGTATGTAGTTATATGAAAATCCCATCGGCGTCAACTTTGACATGAAGGCATAACACTGATGTAGAAGTGGTTGCTGGCTTGGCTAAATGTAACGAACTTACAACTAGCACGTACCAAAACCCACTGGTTGAGGATGCACTGGCTCGTCAGGTCCAATTTGACAACCACCTCTGGGAAAAATATCGAAACATTATATACCTGAGATTTAAACTACTACACCACCCGCCCGCGCCCTGGAGAAAAACCAGTTAAAGGGTATTCGTAACCCCTTTGGCTCGCCCAGGATTATGAAAAAAAAAACTTCGAAGGAAGCGACATTATCACTTAAATTTTTAGAGAGGACTGATGTCGACGAAAATGTTTTTTCAGCTTTAAACACGATCGAAAACACACTGGACCGAGCTCGTTTGCAGCTGCTAACTCAGAAAAAAATTACTATTTTAATTTTTTTTAATTGTATACTTTTCTTATAATCGTACCATTATTAAAATGTGAACATATACATATGTTCATACCTACGAGTAAAAAAAAATTCGTTTAAAGAAAATACTCTTTTTTCTCTGAAACCACCATAATCTGAAAACCTTTGCAATTCGAATTTTTTACTTGGTCCGATACAATTGGAATTATCGAGAGTTTAATGTACTTAGAAATGATACTTAAAAACTTGGTATACTGATCAAACACTTGAAAGTACTGGTTAATTACTTCAAAATACTTTAGTACTTAAGTATGCGATGCTTGGTACTTGTGACGAAATACTTGAACTACATTGGTATTTCCGCTTTTGAAGCAGCAGTGTTATGATGTACAAGTACAAATCCTAGTACTGGTACTGCTACTTTTACTTGCAATTTTACCGGTCTGAGGTGAACTTAACAGCAATGGTTTAAAGGCAAGAAAATAAAAAGCCTCTAGTATATACTATTCTCAGTTTTAATCAAAATATTAAGTTAAATACCACGGACCGTACAAGTACAATAACACTAGTGCTCGATTTTGGCTTTGTAGGAAAACCTTTAGCAACTAACGGTCCGCCGGCATTATTAAGAACACCGTATTCGTGGCCCTGACATCATTGCGATGATTGTATGATTTCTAGATCACATATTACTACCTGTGCCAAGGGATGTTTTTCCCCCATTTGGAAATATACTATATTTTTGAAGTTTTAATAAATCAGCATTTAAAATCAACATATATGAAATCCAAGCCTAAAGTGACAAAAGTAATCTTACACACACCCATTTATCTATGCAAGATATATTACAGAAAATGAAACTATTTTTATTTTTTTGCAATAACCAAAACTTAACCTTTAACAAATCGCATGTGAAAATTAATTGTTACATGCATATACAGTTGAAACTCGATTATTCGGGATCCGATTAACCGGAACACTCAATTAACCGGTTTTTTTTCGGAAATGATTTTATATATTTCACTCTATTAACCGGAGCTTATTTTACTATCCATAACACAAACAAAACCAAACAAGTTGCTTGGCTCAAGGATTCTTGTATCTGTTGGGTTGCATTGTTCAGACTTGTCCAGGAAACTTTTTTCCAGTATCTTTCGACGTGTATTTTATTTTTTATCTCAGTAACAAAAATCTTCTAAAAGAAAAACGAATATTTAAACATCTACAGCAGACAACACTAACAAAATTCTTTTAATTTTAAAGGTTCCTTAATTTTGTGATTTTTGAAATTTGTATGTACAAACTTTACAAATGTTTTGAATACATTCCTAGCTTTTGTTTTGTTATTAAAATGAACAAAGCATTTTTTGTAGTATATTGTCTTCTTTTTATGAAGGTTGAATAAAAATGTTATTTATTAAAAGACTTTTTTCGATTATCCGTGATGAGCTCGGTCCCGAGCATTTCAGATAAGTACAACCTATATTTAAAAAATTAAGTAGTTGTTGCGAAAATCGTAGTGACAAGAAGTCGTATAGGACCTAATTCGCTCCTCCAAAACTTGTTGTGAGGAAATATATGCTTACAGCCGGATATTGAGAGGAAATCGTAATCAATGCCACTAGTTTGGATTGAAAAGTGTATAAACTCACTGATGTAGTTGAAAAAGCTCTTAAAAAATAATCTATTCAACAGTAGTTCTTATAATATCACAAGCTTTGTTGCGAGTAGGCATGAAGGTTCGAAACTAAAATTACTGCCTGACAACATACCTCGAAAATAGATTTTTCAGCGTCAGAGCTCACGCCTGCGGTACTCATTGTGGTAATGGAAGATTTTCATCTCTTACACGTGTTAAAACACGTTATTATTAAATATTAATAATATTATTATATTATTATTATTTATATTATATTATTATTATTTATTATTAAAAATAAAAAAAATATTCGAAGTAATTACGTACATATATTGAAGTGTTTTTTTCTTCACTTAAAACTTGTGAATCATGTTAGTTAGTTAACCTGATCTTTTTTACTGAATTACTTTTATCAATTATAGTTGTAAATCACCGAATCGAATAAACAAAATAATAACTCTTAGGGTGAGATATAAAATCTGAGTAAATAGATGAATTATAATAGTAATAAACACATATTCATTCAAACAAAATATGTACCATATATAACACGAATTTTGATCTTAAAATTAAAATGTTTTTTAATAAAAACGCCATCAAAGGCAAGTTTAATTTATGAAAAGGGTAATTTTGATTATATGCGCATACGTTTTTTTAGTTTATCTTGCTATCTTGTATCTTTTGATATATTAGTCAATGTAAAAAGGTTCGTATATATAAATGGAAATATTAAACAAAGCAATTTTTGATTCTGTTCGACGTTATATGTTATAATAGTATTTTTTCTCTTATTCTTTTGGTTTTATAATTGAATTTTAATTTTGCTATATTAATTATTTAACATTCTTGTTTATACGTCAATTTGTTTATTTATTTTTTTGGTTTTTTAAAACTCTTCATATTTTAGAAATTTTGTCTTAATCATTTTGATTTTTTTTTTTGCCATGCTAATATGAACAGAGCATTGCGAACTCTAAATATAACATAATAATAGCGTGTAACTCTTAAGTACTGTCTAATATCATTTTATTTTGGTGAAAAAATAAAAATAAAATTCTGTATGGTGAATACGTTTCGAAATTAGCAAATTCAGTAGGCAGTAGTAAATAAATAAATCTTTCTCCAATATTTACTAAAACTATTGTACAAAACACTGAAAAAATATGAAGTTGAGAAAAAAAAACGTCTTTGTTGAGATTCAAAATCCTAACTACAATATAATGCTATTGATATGATATTTTGGCAAATACAGTCGGCAAATGGCAAAAATCTATCCCATGAGAAAATACAAACTGAAAACAGCAATTTTCACATAATTAGTTTCTTATATATTTATTTATATTATTATGTGTTATTTTAAAGCAGATGCCCTTACCTTACGGACTCAAGAAACTGTAACAATGAGTTATAGAATCCGTGTGAATAAAAAAAACATGTTTTGAAAAATAATGTATTTATTTTTTTTTAGAAATTGTACATATCGAAATTTGCTTGGAAATCGAAGCTTGTATTTTTAAGTGCATGTCTATATGTGGATATCTATACATAATAAAAATAATTATTAAAAAAAAACTAGGGCTTCATTAAGATTACATAGTGCATGATTGTTACGATTGATCAATTTGAAATTATTTGATTTGGCTTTCTATTTATTAATTGATTTAAACAAAGTCAATTGGTTAAGGGTTTGCCAATTTGGAATAAATGAGCAGAATTAAACAACTTTAAGATTAAAATATTGCATGATTTGCAGAAATTATGCTAACCCGCCGGACAGATCTTTTACACTTGATTAATAAAGGACTATATATTAAAGGATTTATGGCGAACCACTTGATGCTATCGGTGATAGTTTTTTTAAAGAAAAAAAAAACAATTTAAAATATAGACAGGGGCAGTAAATGCAATTTATTGCAATTCAAAAAATTTCATACACGAGAAACAGCACCAATTAATAAACATTGAGTTTAACAAAGATTTATAAGAGATTTTGTCACGGCGTAATATATTTCAATTTCATGTCAGTCAACACGAGATTGTGGTAAGCAGGTTGACATAGCATAGCACGTGATAAAAAGCTTACGAATAAATACCTTAAATCTTGAGAAAATCCTAAATGTTTTTTAAACACAAAAGTCGCCCGTCAATCTTTGACACACGCACCGCAGTTTTGAACGAGATTCAAGAAATATAAAAGAGAAGTGTTACGAAATATAATCTCAAAAAATGATGAGAAAAAAACTTCAGGCTCAGTGAATCAAAGAAGTTAATCTGAAATTCTGACTCAAAAAACAATTAAAGATCAAGGATAAACAGTTGAATATATGGTACAAAAGTATTAGCAAACTTTCACTATCACTGACGTTGTGATCCAAAATAGAGCTAACTTTCAAATAGTATTCAAGTACACCAACTTAATCAATCCCATAAGAGGAACAACAGCAATACAAATACTTGAAAAAACAATGTATCATTGGATGTATTTGTATGAGCTTAATATATCAACGTTTGAAAGAAAATAGAGATCAGTTAACATTTAATAAAAATATATGATTATTTGGAAAGCCAAATATCAAAAAGTTCTCAGAGTAACAAAACACAAAAATACCATATTACAGGATAGATTGAACATTTTACAAAACTCCAGGACCGAATGACAAAAATAACAACTGTGTTTAGCGGTCGTTAGAATCAGCTTTAGGTCGGCAGATATATTAAGCCAAAAACACGTTCAAGAAATATTCTTGAAGAGTAGGTGAAACAAAATGTTGGAATGTTTTAAGAAATGCATTCACAATTAAAGAGGAGACACAGAATAACTTTAATATATAATATTAATTTTACGCTGCTGATATAGGCCCAAAAAAAGACCAAATGTCTTTTTAAGCAACAAAAAATGGTGGTTTACAACTAACATACTTATTTAATTTAAATTAAAACACTGAATTTTGGAAAATTAAATGGAAAATACAAGTTCTGCACGTGAAAAAAAAACCCAAGCAGTTGCCTTCTCGATTCACTTAATGATAAGATATTCTTGGCCATTTATCTGCAGGAAGAATGTATAGAGTAATTTGGAATGAAGTAAAACATACAAAGTATTTAAAGTAATCACACTGGTGTAAAGTAGTATGGTCCGCTAATCCAACATCGAAGTGAGCTTCGTTGTCTACAGTGTTGTCTCATTCATATTAAGCCTCTTTCAAATTAATATTTAACGAAAAGTTTCGTTTTTCCTAACGAACATTAGGCAAGGAGGAGGGAAAAGGTATAGATCGAATTGCATAGTGTGGATGTCTAAATACGAATCAGATAGCATTATGATCAGGATTTGGATGACAATTAATTAAGTCGGAGGCTTATTAAAATGAATTGTATAAATATCGAATTACGTACTTCGATAGACGGATTCATTTTTTTTCTCAGATGCTATATATAATGAACAATGAAAAAAAGGCAGAATTTTAGAACACTCTTCTCAAAATAATTTAATTTTTGAAATGCAAATACACACATTGCTGGTCATTTATATTAATGTTCTCAAAATATTGTTATTAAGCACTACAGTTAAATGATGGCTAACTACAAAATCGTGCCTTGTGGCTAATCAGCCTCGCACACTTAGACCGCCAAATGAAACTAGGGAAGCCGTTGATATGATTTGAAGGATATGAACCCCAGAAAGATTTTCAAGTTGAATTCCATATGTTTCTCATGCCAACAATACGCGAGATAGTATGGTTTTAGTGTAGCCCTTCATTTAAGTACTAACCGCTATTTCATTTCGGAAATCAACTAGTTCCATCAGTGTGGTGACATGAATAGTTTTATCATTTTATATGACTCGCTCTTACAAGTAGAACGATTGATAGTCTGGTATATGAATTCTACAAGTTACTCCAACTATTTCATTATGAACTCACTTTTTAAGGCCATGTAACTATAAGTGATAGTTGGCATAAGGTATAAGGAAACATATCATCAACAATTTTAAATTTTATTCAAACGCCCAGCAATATATGAGAAAGTTGGTTTTTTTTTTTTTTTTTTTTTAAACATATATAAGCAAATCAGGTACATTTGGCGTACATAACTAGACGTTTATCTTACTATAAATATATAATTTATCTTGTTGGGCCTTTTGTACATTACACACATACATATATTCGTTTATAAATGTTATGTTATGTTATGCTGCCATACAGATTCTGGAAGGAAACAATTTTCAAAATCAAAAAAAAATAAAAAATAAATAAATAAATAAAAAAAAAATAGGAGGGTTGTTTTTAGTTGGGTATCTATAAAATGGTGAGTTACAAAATTCATTAAAAATGTTATTTTTGTATATGTAAATTTCTCCAAATTCTTGTTATCTAATTTTGATAATCTTCGACAGTTAATTTGCGTTCCATGCCCAATTTTATAAATAATTAATTCATAATATTTTGCATCTAATTTTCATAGTTACGAATATCTTAGTTTGAACGAATAAAATTTATTTTTTGAGTATTTTTTCGGTCTTTATTTTTATAGTTCAATACAAATGCAATCAATAATTAATAATTTAGGAAATTATAACTTATTTTGTTGCATGTGCATGTATAATTCAAAATTAAAATAACATAAATAGACAGTAGAATTGACATAAATGTAATTTCTGTGCACTGATATTTAATAAAGCTTGTTTTTCTTTATGATTTATCTGCTGATTTTAATTTGTATGCTCTTCCTAATTACTAATATTATTTTAAATCAGTCGCCTTTTTTTGCCATGTCGTTTTAGAGAGTAAAGATAAAATTATTTTAAATTTAAACTTAACCGATAAAGAAACTGAAAAACATTTAATATTTTGCTTCGTATAAATAGACCCATGACCTATGACTTCTTGCTCATAGAATCTGACAAAAATTCATTTAACACTAAATTATTTGATGATTAATTGCACATATCGCACATTAATTCAAAATCACAAATAAAAGGAAGTCCGATTCATACAGGTGTTTAATGTAATCATAAGAAAACTTCATTAAGTAGTAGAAACAGTTCTGAGTAAATATAAGAAGTCATATAAATACAATTAAATATTTTTTGTTTCGATTTTGACTTTTTTTTTTCGTGGAGCAGCCATGACGAATAATTTTCTAACAATTTGTAACTTATAATATTTATAGAAAGTTGCTTGTTCTTTCCTTTTATACATTTTCTTTTTGTTTTCTGAATTTATAATGTCTTTTTCGATTTGTTTCTTAATTTAATTTTATATGTAAAAAAGGGACAACTAATTGTGACTTAAATCTAACGTTTAATGCTTAATATTTTGTTTAATTTGTAACTTCATCGTAATACATGTATCTAACATATATGTCTGTATATATACTTTTTAATTGAAACATACTTGAATAATGAATTGTCAAATATATGAAAATATATATACACTTATAGTTTAATGTAAGTTTATTTATAAGAATTTGTAAAAAAATTAATACAAACGCTAAATTATGGTATCCAACTGTCTGGCTTGGTGCAAGATCTTTTTTTGATGTCCTACTAGAGTTATGCCCATGTCAGATAACTGCTGAGCAGTGAGTCTTGAAATCTAAAAAAGGGGAGATATTTATACATCAGTTTTCAAAATGAATGTGTATTAAGTTCATTTTTTAGTTAAAACAAATATTACAAAAAAAAAAAAATAAATAAAACATATAGATTGATAGTTTATTATTAAGTTAAATAGTATATTAGGCATTTTTTTGAACATCCGCTATCCATAAAAAAAAATAATTTGCGTGAAAATTACAGCAACAACATAGCGATATACGCTAAATCGTTAAATAAATTCGCTATGATACTTAACGGATATAAGGCAGTGCTTCTACATATTATTTTCCTCGTTTGCAGTGAATCTTTACAAATACGTCAAATATTTAACGTATTCCGCCAACAACTGATACATTCTGCCAACTTCATTTGTGCAAAATAAATTTAATTTGTTCACTAACCGACATGTGAACTGCCATTGAAAGTCATAGATACGAGACGTGTTATTTATTCATCAACTTTTTTGTTGTCTCCTTCAAAGTAATCCCCATCCCCCATCTTAGCAAATCTCTGTTTTTCATGGGTCTCTTCAGTTTTGGGAACAGGAAAAGGTTGCATGGGGCCAAATCCGGTGAATATGGTGACTGAGGCATGATTGTTGTGTTGTTTTTGGCCAAAAGATCTCTCACAAGCAACGATGAATGAGCAGGTGCATTATCGTGATGCAAAAGCCATGAATTGTTTTTCAACAATTCCGGACTTTTTTTTCGTATTGCTTCTAGCGAACGGCGCATACCTTCAAGGTAATACTCTTTACTCACCGTACGACCTTGAGGTAAGAACTCCTAATGCATAATGCCACGGTAATCGAAAAAATAGTGATCCTAACTTTGACATTTGATCGAACTTTGTGTGCTTTTTTCGGTCTTGGCTCTCCTAGGTGCTTCCATTGTGTCGATTGGGCTTTGGTTTCGACGTCATAACCATATACCTATTCGTCACCAGTTATGACACTTTTGAGCAAGTCAGGATCATCATTAAGGTCATTCAAGACCTTCTGAGCGATGATCATTCGACGATTTTTCTAATCAAAATTAAGAAGTTTCGGAACAAATTTTGCTTACACACGTCTCATTCCCAAAACACCCGAAAAACTTGCATGACATGAGCCGACCGATGTGCCAACATCATCAGCAACTTTTCTTATGGTAATTCGACGATTTTCCAAAACGATTTTTTTTACAGCTTCGACGTTATCTTTTTTGATGTCCTGGGACGTCCAGAGGGAGGTTCATCATTGGCATCTTCTCGTTCATCTTGGAAGTGCTTGTACCACCTGTAAGCATTTGTTTTTTTACTTAGAGCCTACTTACCGTATGGCACTGTCAACATTTATAGTGTTTGACAACACTTGATTCCATTTTTTACACAAAATTTAATGCAAATTCTGTGTTCCATTTGTTATAATAAATGAAGATCGCCGAGCACCACAACACGTCTAACTTTTCTGTGTCAAAAACAAACTAAATATGTATGCTATATACTTGTAACTGTGAGCATATATTTGAGACATGTGTACCAACACAGAAAAAAAATGGATAATAGAATGTACGTTACCCGAAGGTCACCTTACTTTTGAACACACCTTGTATGTCTGTGCTACTCATAGACAAAGACGACACATTCTGCATGGCAACTATTGACGTACTGCACCAACACAAAAGTACACTTCTGTCGACATTAAAAACCTTGTACAGGCAGTTTACAGACGCTTATGACATTGAAGTCGTCGATCAAAAACTTCCAAATATTCATAAAAGAAAATCACAGAGCATCTGTAAGTTTGTATTGGGACACTAAAATCCGAGTTGTAAATACCAGCAATCCGAATATGTTCCAGCAAATAAATAAATATATTTCTGATAAAAGATCAACACAAACTTCCGTCTATAAAGATCGCCTGAGCGACGGGCAATGAACAATTACTGATAACAGCAGTTAGAGATCCAGGAGAAGTTATACACGTAGATGATGACAATTTCTTTGTGATAAAAGATCCGCAGGAGAAAGTAGACCTCGTAGAAGCGATTTGTAATATACCAGATAAATGTCGTCCTAAGCACAAACCACGTCCTTAAAATCAGATCAATTTGCTCAATTCCTAACTTCGAAATGATATAGAGCAATGACGGCTCGAGAACTCATATTCACTGAGTTAATGATAAAACACTTCAAATAATGTCATCGTTGATGAGAGGGAACTTCATCCGATCAATTGGAAGGAAGAGCTCCAAACTATTTCCAAATTAATGAGAAGAAATCAAGGGGAACCGATGGCATACCTAACATTGTGCTACGACGTCTTCCACTAAAAACGGTGGATATTTACACCACAATGTTTAAAATGCTTTGAATAATGTCTATTATTAATGCATTGGAAAACAGCGGTGTTTAATCCCATTCCCAAAAGGAATAAGGACACGTCCAATTAGGCAAATATTCGGTCGATAAGCTTACTTCTGAATATCAGCAAGGTATTCAAAAAGGTGAGCGATTGAGCCCTGAGTAAGTAAGTTGAGGACAAAAATATAGTTCCGGATAATCTATTAGCTTTTAGACGGAGTATGATAAAACACATGCCGTGTCCAAAGTAGTATCTGTTATTCAATTGAAAAAAAGCTAGAAACAATGGACGTGTACCTGCCTGATTGAAAAGGTGTTTAACATCGTATAGTTATAGGGACTATTCTTCAAGCTGAACAAACTGGGCATAAGTAAACCAATGCTGTACATTCTTTTTAATATGCGCACCAGTATGCGGTTCATTGTGAAGAATGGCGATGTAACTTCTGATGGAATATTTGACATTTAAAACGATCTGCAACAAGGATTGGTCAATCCGCCGGTCCTATTTAACACCTACACAACCGATCTTGTGAGCTCATTTCAGCATGCTATAGCATATGCAGCTACTTGATCGTATACAGATCTAGTGCAAACATCGAGGTCATCAATACGCTCTTGTAAGACTTCGATATGATTAAGCGATATTGCGATGACTGCAAGCTGAAAATTAATTTTTATAAGCCGGAAACCATGCTTAAAAAGAGAATGTTTAATAAAAGCCAACTTGTGATGAAGATCAAGGTAAGATCAACATGAAACCAATTTTAATGGAAAAGAACACCAGAGTCAGAGTACATATTTTAAAATATTATCCTTACCAGGTCTTTTACAGCAGGGCGAACTTAGAAAAATTGTTAGAAAAATTACGTCGACGAATAACCTGAACAGTACGAGTATTTAATTACGTAACGCAGTATAAGATAATTTAATTGGGTTAAGGATTATTTTGCAAGTAGTTCTAAGTTTTATATAATATAACTAAAATGTCCTTTTACTAAGTTTTTATTAAAACAGTTTCTATATTCGTAGTCCTTAGTATACTTAAATACAT
This sequence comes from Volucella inanis, assembly GCA_907269105.1. Taxonomy (NCBI): domain Eukaryota; kingdom Metazoa; phylum Arthropoda; class Insecta; order Diptera; family Syrphidae; genus Volucella; species Volucella inanis. The sequence continues at coordinate 16,537,000 of OU026158.1, forward strand.
AAAATTTATAAATACATAAAATAATGAACAAAATGAAATTAGATGTTAAGTTGCGTTAAGATAAATTGAAGTTAATTAAGCTGGTTTCTAAACGTGTTTTTATTTCGCATGTAAGAATTAATAAATGAATTTCAATCAAATGCAGTAGAAAAACTTAGTTTTTATGAGTTCTTGTTTTTGCAATTGGGAATAGAATATGAGTGAAAGTTAATAGACGTGTTGAAAAACTCGTTCGGCTAAATATTTGTAATTCTACCCCAGTTCTACTTTTTAAATAATGGCGAGAAAAAAATCATCCTACAAGTACCGTGAAGAGAGAAAGTCAACACCCACAATAGAGGAAGCTATGCGACCTACATATAGTCTGAATATAGGGTCTTTGATACCAACAAAGCAATACTCTTCCCCAGCTAGGAGAAAAGGAAAAATAACCAATTCCACATCAGCTGTCTACAAAGCAGTACCAGCTGTAACACTATATGATAGACTTGCTAAGTTTACAGATGAAGTAGTCAACCGAAAAGTCATCAAGAGCAAGCTGAACTGCAGATAAAACGATTTCATTTATTTGAACGACGAGAAATTCCGGAAGATGCCGATATTTCTGGTATACCTTAATTGCCTAATGAAAACTTGAAGACAATCTTTCATCATCTTTGCCATAGCATTGATTGTCCACCAACATTAAAACAAGTTTTTTGTTGCCAGCGATAATAACAAAATAACGGCTCGGCCATCACAGACAAAATAGACACACCCATCATTGCTAAATTCAGCACTCCCCATGAAAGACACACAGTTCTGCCAGCTGCTGCTCTCTAGATGGTGATTCTTGACCACAGTAGGTTCACCGCCCAATATTTTCCTTATCATTTTGTGACCTTGGTACAGTTATCCTATGTGTATTGGAATTATGTTAGAAGTTGATAGCAACAGACTTCAATAAGCAAGAAATGGATACAAATGTGAAATAGAGTTAAAAAATAATACTTTATTTTGTTATCATATATTTTAACATTTTTGTTGTACTTCTTAATTAAAAGGTATATTCTCACCCTTATAAGCAAAGTAATTAAATATCTTTTATCCTGTCTGGCACAACATTCATAAATAAATTCTGATTTCAATAATTCTTACAATTTTGCTTCGATGCTACAGCTTGTTATGAAATTGTTGAAGAAGGCATTAATTCCTCAAATTCCATTGATTTGTAATCGATATCAAACGTTAAGCAACATTTTTCTATATTTCTAGTAAGGACAAAACTAATATTATCAACTTTTAAATCTTGATGCAAACTAACAAATGCAGAAATATTCTGTATCCATCCTTTACGCATTTCCCGGTATTTGTTTCATCTTGATTTTTGGAGCTCGAAATTATTCGCAGTTTTTTTAAAATATTTGTTTATTTTATTTTGGAAATTTATTTTCTCCTCCGTACTTTGGAATGGCTTTCTAAACACTTTGGGTTCATTGAAAGAAGAAGAATTAAATATATCAAATAGACTGTGAAAGTAAAGACTGTAAATTAAAGAACTTTATTGTATTTGTCTATTTAATTCGCTTTTATTTTATTTAATCAAGATAATTTAATTATAATATTTTTTACTTAAATTTTGTTTGTGGCACCCACTGCTCTACGAAGAACCCAGAAGAAAAAAAACAAAGAAAAATGATTTTTGAGCATCGCCGGAAATTTCGTGGTGACAGCTAGTGAGTGCGTTCGTAGTAGTGAGAGCATTCGCAGCAGAGGGTGCGTTCATAGTACATTAGCTGCATTCAGCTGTAACTTTGTAGCGTTTTTGTTTGCGGAAACAAAACGAGAAGGTGGTTTGATGGTCCTCCCAGACCTTGTTATTACCTCTGTGTTCTTCGACCATACTGCTTGAAGTTGTTAGAGGTTGGCTTTCCCTCAGAACTATCTATCCTTGTAGACTAGTTTGAGACGCTGGATAGAGACGTGAACTTCCTTGTTTGGCAAGGCAACCTTGAATGTGTGTGGTTTGCGTATGGTATTGTTTATGTTTGTTTGTTTATGTTAATCAATTATCCTTTGAAAAATCAAAAGTGACCTTCGTTTGACCTTGAAAATGGGTCTCAAGGTCAAACTCGTGTCACTATCTTATGTCCCCTTCAGAACCTTGTGACTTTTGTCTGAAACATTTTTCGCGATATTTCCTACTTTTCGAGTACCTAATTTTGATGTCTTAAGTTTTATGGCGCCCTCTGACGGGACATTTTTGAAAAAAGTGTTTTATGTACAATAAAAGAATTGTAATTTTTCACACAGATTATTTTTTATCAAAAAAATAGGGGTTCCCATTAAAAAAATTAAGTGACCTTTGCTTGACCTTGAAAATGGGTCTCAAGGTCAAAGTCGTGGTCACCATCTTATGTCCCCTTCAGAACCTTGTGACTTTTGTCTGAAACATTTTTCGCGACATTTCGTACTTTTCGAGTACCTAATTTTGATGTCTTAAGTTTTATGCCGCCCTCTGACCGGACATTTTTGAAAAAAGTGTTTTATGTACAATAAAAGAATTGTAATTTTTCATACAGATTACGAATCTGTCAAAAAATAGGGGTTCCCATTAAAAAAAATAGATAAAGACGTGAACTTCCTTGTTTGGCAAGGCAACCTTGAATGTGTGTGGTTTGCGTATGGTATTGTTTATGTTTGTTTGTTTATGTTAATCAATTATCCTTTGATAAAATCAAGTGACCTTCGTTTGACCTTGAATATTGGGCCCAAGGTCAAACTCGTGGTCACCATCTTAAGTCCCCTTCAAAACCTTGTGACTTTTGTCTGAAACATTTTTCGCGATATCGCGTATTTTTCGAGTAATTTGGATGTCTCAAGTTAAAAAACTCACCCTATATATATATATTCATATTTCTGTGCTACTTAGTTTTTATGATGAACTCTTAAGCGGAGTTGGGGTTTTTTTTTTGCAATTGGGAATAGAATATGAGTGAAAGTGAATAGACGTGTTGAAAAACTCGTTCGGCAAAATATTTGTAATTCTACCCCAGTTCTACTTTTTAAATTAAGTTCGAGTATTAAAAGCGTTATTTGTTGAAGTTTCTTCCTTTTTTTCTTCACCAACTAACTTATAATTCATTAATTAAATAACTAAAGATTGATATTAGAAATTATAATGGCGAGAAAAAATCATCCTACAAGTACCGTGAAGAGAGAGAAACAGTCAACACCCACAATAGAGGAAGCTACGCGACCCACATATAGTCTGAATATAGTTTCTTTGCTACCAACAAAGCACTCTTCCCCAGCTAGGAGAAAAGGAACAATAACCAATTCCACATCAGCAATCTACAAAGCAGTACCAGCTGTAACACTATATGATAGACTTGCTAAGTTTACAGATGAAGTAGTCAACCGAAAAGTCATCAAGAGCAAGCTGAACTGAATTAATTGCCTAACGAAAACTTGAAGACAATCTTTCATCATCTTTGTCATAGCATTGATTGTCCACCAACATTAAAAAAAGTTGTTCGTTGCCAGCGATAACAACAAAATAACGGCTCGGCCATCACAGACAAAATAGACACCCATCATTGTTAAATTCAACACTCCCCATGAAAGAAACACAGTTCTGCAAGCTGCTGCTCTCTAGATGGTGACTCTTGACCACAGTAGGTTCACCGCCCAATATTTTCCTTATCTTTTTGTGACCTTATCCTTTGTGTGTATTGGAATTATGTTAGAAGCAACGGACTCCAGATACAGAAGCAAGAAAAGGATACAAAACAAAATAAAGCACATTTTGGAATCTAAAACATTGCAACAGGGTGTTTGTGAAATAAAATTAAAAAATAATACTTTTTTTTGATAAATGTGCAAAGCTAAAAAGTTTATTTTGTTATCAAATATTTTATTTATTTTAACATTTACTTACTTATAAGCAAAGTAATTAAATATTTTTTATCCTGTCTGGCACAACATTCATAAATAAATACTGATTTCAATAATTCTTACAATTTTGCTTCGATGCTACAGCTTGTTATGAAATTGTTGAAGAAGGCATTAATTCATCAAATTCCATTGATTTGTAATCGATATCAAACTTTAAACAACATTTTTCTATATTTCTAGTAAGGACAAAACTAATATTATCAACTTTTAAATCTTGATGCAAACTAACAAATGCAGAAATATTCTTTATCCATCCTTTAACGAATTTCCCGGTATTTGTTTCATCTTGATTTTTGGAGCTCGTGTGTGGTTTCAATTATCCTTTGAAAAATCAAAAGTGACCTTCGTTTGACCTTGAATATTCTATTTAATTAGCTTTTATTTTATTTAATCAAGATAATTTAATTATAATATTTTTTACTTAAATTTTGTTTGTCTGTGGCACCCACGTTGTTAGAGGTTGGCTTTCCCTCAGAACTATCTATACTTGTAGGCTGGTTTGGCAAGGCAACCTTGAATGTGTGTGGTTTGCGTATGGTGTGTAAGGGCGAGCTCGTCCGGGAGTTGTTTCGCAGAACACTTCTGTTTCGGTACCGGGAGGAACAAAGTTAGCGAAATTTAGTTTGTCACTTGCCGATTTCAACTTTTCTAGCTCTGTGTCTGTCCTTTGCGCTTTGGCTATCGCTTCGTAGTCCATGGTAATCGGGTTGTCGAGGCTGCGATACGAGAGCATCTGCTGCAGCGTTCTCCGATCCGCAGATATGGCAAATGTCGGTGGATAATTTCGAGATGTATTCCAGATAGATATCGTTGTCGGTGTCTCCGATTTTGATGGCGAGTTGCGAATGGCGAACTTCTTCGGATGATGGTGTCCAGTTTCCTTGAGCCATGAAGCATATTGCAGAGGAGTTTGATCGGAAGCAGCATGTAGCATGCTAAGCCTGAAGAAGTTGAGTGCACCGAGAAAACGACGAAGTTCGGTAACGGTTGTTAGTTTTGGAAATTCTGCCATCGACTTGACGGGATCTTGTGGCGGTCGAACACCCGTAGTATCCACTTGATACCCTAAAAATGTTATTATTTCTTTTCTAAATTCACACTTTTCCCGGTTCAAAGTGATGCCGTTTTGATCGAGTCATTTGAAGATCTACTCCAGGTGATTCAGGTGTTACTTTTCTAATTTTTAAGCTACTAGCATGCCATCGATGTAGGTGAAGACAAAGTCCAAGTCGCCGAAGATAGAGTCGAGGAAACGTTGTTGTGTTTGGGCGGCATTGCGTAGCCCAAATGTTTTTGTACGAAGGAAATTTAGGGAGGAACAAAAGACAGGTACCGATGTATATAGTTTTTAAATGTTTGTAAATAACAACGACCAGGGAACACAGAGGTCGGCAGGGCATTCCATAAGCGAGTTGTACGGCTTAAAAAATAATCACGATATTTTAGACTACGTCCGAAAATGGGCTTGAGGGTATACTGATGAGCATTCATAGCGAGACGGGTGTTACGGTTGAAAGTTTGAATGGGCGGAATGCTACTGGCGATTTCAATTAAGCACTGGTGGTGGAAATAGCGATAAAACAAAATGAAACAGGAGACATTTCGTCGATGTTCGAGGGTGTCAATTGAATGACTAATATTAGTATCACCAATGAGTTTTGTCGCACGGTTTTGAATCCTATCTAGCAAGTGCAGAGATGTTTTAGTAGCACCTGACCAGATGTGGGCATTGTGCTCCAATTTTGGACGGATGAAGCCTTACATATTGTGGCCAGATAAGAGAGGGTAAAATATTTCTTACATCGCTTGAAGAAACATTTCGTAGCATTTTCGGCGACATCGAATATGTGGTCATTCCAACGTAAGTCATTTACACACATACCGGGAATGGAAAGTTTATCGGTTTCGACGATGCAGCGCCATTCGTGGATAATGGCTGGGTATTTGAATTTCGCTTTAATGACAGCAGACAGCATTGAGTTTTGGTAGCATTAAATTCCACTCGGTTGATAGTTCCCCAATTGGTTATGGTGTTAATATCGGAATTTAATGAGCTTTACATACGCTGCCGTTCCCGTTCTATAACCGAAGAGCAGGGGCGTGAGTCCGGGAACGAATTGAAAAGTAGAGAGAACTGACATCAACAAAGGAATATATTGGATTAGAAGTAGCAGGCAAGTGTCGGAGACAGAGTGGAGCCTTGAAACCGTCCAAGACAACTGGAATTGAACGTTCCGAAAGGTGATTTCTAATCCATTGAAGAAGAGAGTCATCGATCCCAAAAGCACGCATTTTCGACAAGAGTCTGATGTGAAACTCTGTCAAATGCCTTAGAAATATCAAGTGCAACTATCTTGCTTTCGCCAGATTGATGTATGCTTTGGTTCCACTTTTCGGTGAGACGTGCCATTAAATCACCAATGGACCTGTTGCTACGAAAACCATATTGCCGATCATTGAGAAGTTTTCGTGTTTCGAGATATTTCATGACATGACAGTTTATCAGCGTTTCCATGACCTTGGAAAGAAGGGACGTAAGTGCAATGGGTCTGTAGGAGAAGAGAGAAGATTCGAATTTTTTAGGGACGGGCTGGACAAATGCTGTTTTTCCAACTGCTCGGAAAGAGTCCTAAAGAGTAGGATTGATGAAAAAGCTTACGCAGTGGTTTTGCCAGCGTGGAAGAACACCTCTTCAGAAGAAGGGGCGATATACCATCTGGACTTGCGGATTTATGCATGTTAAAATCTTTAAGTACTCTTGCTACTACACGAGTGCGAAAGTGAATTCGTCCCATTGTAGATTCGACGCACTCAAGTGTAGGCGGGGACAAAGCACAATCTAGGAGTGTTGAGCTAGCCGCAAAGTGTGCAGATAGCAGATTGGCCTTGTCCAAAGAGCAGACACCTGGAATGTCATTGTAAATGAGCGTTGGGATGGAGGATGAGGCAGAACGAGTGATCAAAAATTGTTACTGCCTTTGGGACATTGCAGTATTTTTTGAATCAGTTTTTGTTCGTATTGGAATTTCACACGTTTTAACTTTTTTCGGTTTTCCTCTGTCGGGTTTGTCTTGTAGGAACGAAAAAACAATTCTCTAACCCTGACAGCCTCTTTACAGCTCGAGTTATACCATGGCTTTTCTTTTGGTTTGATACTCTTCAACCGATGGGGGATAAAGCATCTCATTCTAAAGAGAATAGTTTTTGTGATCATATCAGCAGCGGCATCCATGTCGCTATCAAGGAAACATAGCGACCAGTTAAAATTCCTAAAGAAGTTATTAAGTCCGTTACAATTGGCTTTCTCGTATTGCCATACGGTTCTTTTAGGAATCTTTTTTCTAACTGTTTGGTGGGTGTACGAGAATTTAGTAGATATGACACAATGGTCCGACTAGCCTAGAGGGGAGAGCACATCAACAAAGTACTTGTCAGGGTGAGAAGTTAAGAACAAGTCCAGGGTGTTGGCGGTATGACCAACAACGTCTGGTATTCGTGTGGGCATTTCACAAGCTGGGTTAAATTATTTTCCGCAGCATAGATCTTAACACACCTTCCTTCGGGTGTTGTCTGTCAAGAATGGCGAATCCAACCAGAATTGTGTTAATTGAAATCGCCTGTAATCACGATTTCAGTATGAGAATACAGGGATACAATTCTTCTAATGGAGTCAGACAGTGCATCAAACTCCTGAAAGGTCAAGTTGCTGTCCAGTTTGGGGCTTCTGTAGATAAAGCAGTAGTGGATAATTTGCTTACGGAAACGGAATTTTAACCACCGGATTAGAACAGGGACTACTTTGTGGTGGAATTGGGTAAGCTACATCACTTCGCACATAAATTGCGAGACCGCGATGGGGGAAGAATAGTGGCACTAGTTCGTAGTCAGATAGCTTCAGATCAGAATGATCTGAGAGGTGTGGGCGGGGATATACCTGTGCTTCCCTAGTCATAATTACAAACAGACACAGCAAAAACAAACACCGACGATACTGAGCAAGGCTGGAAAGTGAAAATTCTGGCGATGGTTTACTGAATCAAATTGCTGTAGGTTATGCCCTTACAACAATATGAATCAGTGCACCAACAACATTTTTACACACAACCCGCTATCCATCGGTTGTTACATACACTCAGTCACTGACCGTACCGTATGATAAATACAGTAACGGCAGTGACCGAGTGCAAGCAATAGTACTAAGACCAGGAGCGGGAGAGGTGGGATACCCACACTGTGTAATTTTTTTTTTTTTTTTTTTTTTTTTTTTTTTTAATTGCACTGCACTGTTTAAAGTTTTTTTTATTTATTTGATGAAATCCATGAGACGAAGCAAGAGATACCTGTCAGAAAGTGTTACGGCGTTAAGGCGTCTCTAGTCACCATAGGGACGAATTGTGCCATCCTTCTTAGCGACGATGTCAAGGGGACTGGCCCACGGACTTCTTGAGGGTCTACAAATGCCTTCAGTCACCATGCGTTGGAACTCTGCTTTAGCTAGCATGTAGTACCTTGGTGGAAGTGGTCTTGCATGACAGTAAGCCGGTGCACCGGTCGTTCCCAGATGATGACATACTGAATGCTGTAGTGTTCGAAGCGCACTAAGCGGGCGAGTAATGGCAGAATAACGCTGAAGTAGGTTTGTGTAGACGTCCTCTTGGTTGATGGCATATAACGAGACCTCATCGGATAATGTGAGAAGACGTGAAGTGTAGCAGTTGGACCTTGTTCGACGAGTCGGCGACCAGGGACGTCTACAAGAAGGCGGAACGAACTCAAAAAATATGTTCCCAAGGTTGAGTGCGGGATCGCGGCACGAGTAAAGCACCAGCGAAATATGCGCCTCATGCCAAAATCCACAACGAAAGTTGTGGTACCCAAAGTCTTTATGTGGGACTCACAGCTTGCAGTATTGTAGGATCTTGGTGTAGTCATGTTGTGTTCTTGACTGATAGAGCTAACATGGCGGCTCCGTTATCTACGAGAAAACGGTGGCCAGAAATTTTGCCTTGTAAAGAGAGGCGATTTAACTTACCAGCAACTGTAGAAGCCTCACCTTAAGTTGCTGGTGGGCGTTTCCCTGCTTGTAAGTGCATGGTGATGAGCACTTTTTGGCCTTCGAGCCGTATCGTCGGTGGAACCGACAATGTTCGGCAATGTTGTCGAGTTGCCTGCCTTCTGACTTCTGCCGTCCGCTTGCGTTGTCAACACCTGCTATTTGCTGGTGTGTAGCTCTGGCTTGGACCTTCAGCTGATTTTCGATTGCGGTTAACCTCTGCGAATTGCTTTGATGTTTTCGTTGCCCGGATATGAGGTTGAAACTAGAGGTGGCGGCGCGTTAATTGATTTGGGTGAAGAAACCTGGCTTATGCCGTTTTGTCCGGTATGTAATACCGAAATTTGCGAAACACTTAATGTGTTGAAAACTTTTAATTTTAACTTTTACAATGTAAAAGTAAAGGTTGTAAATAAAAGGGTTTTTTTGTATTTGTCTATTTAATTAGGGGTTTCCAATAGGGACTTGACAACTTTGAATTAAATTTGTGAACGCACTCTTTCACTAATCATCAAACTGTCAATTTATTCAGTAAACTCAACATTTTCATTATGGCGAAGTAAACTAACGAGCAACGTCTGCAATTAGGTTCTGGAGAAGATGCGCCAAGATGATGAATTTCATCGCAAAATCATCTTCAGTGACGAAGTTTACTTTTGGCCCAATGGGTTCGTCAATAGGCAAAATATGCATTATTGGTCGGGTGAAAACCCACATGTGCTTCATGAATCACCACTTTATCCACAAAAAATTACTGTTTGGTGTTAATATTTAACTATTGTCTATGGGGCTACGTTAAGTCATTGGTTTATGCCAACACGCCGACGACGTTGGAAGATCTCATTGCCAACATTGAACGCGAAATAGCGGCCGAAATATTTGGCCGAGTTAATATTTATTACCTAAGTTTTGTTTGTCCGTAGCACCCACTACTCTACGAATACCCCAGAAGAAAAAGAACAAAGAAAAAAGATTTTTAAGCATCGCCGGAAGTTTTGTGGTGACAGCTGGTGAGTGCGTTCGTAGTAGTGAGTGCATTCGCAGCAGCTGATGCGTTCGTAGTACATTGGCTGCATTCAGCTGTGACTTTGTAGCGTTTTAAAGGTGGTCGCTACAAGTCTATCAAAATTTTCTATAAACTCAGCTCTATAAACTAAAGCAGTAACAGAATGGGTTGCAGAACAAGCTCTGTGTGTGTAAGTTCCTGAAGCAACTGTTCTGCTTATAACTTGGGACGCCAGTTTGACACGCATTTTTAGCATTGAATTGGGATACATATGTTCATTGGTCAATTTTGGGGCTAACCTAAATTCACGATTTTTGTCCCAATTATAGAGTTTAACCACATCATTACAAGACACTTCTCTGGTTTCACTATTTAAAATAATTTTATGTTTCATTAAGTTAATTCTTATGGATTTTAAAAGATGAGGGGAGTCAAAAATATAATATATTTTGTGGTTATTATATGGGAAAAAAACGGTCGAGTAGAAGAGCAATTTATTAATTTACTTATACTAAAAATTTTTCCGCCTTGGTCAGATACTATTGGTCGTGGCTTAATACTAAGTTTCAATAATTTTACTATACACGCGAAAATCAATTTTTTCAAAGCTTTGCGGGACATGATGAATTCACAAAATGGTATCCTATTAAATGATTAAATCGATGGTAATTGTGACTTTATACTTGCATTATTTTCTAAACTATTAATTCTTCTTTGAATTTATCATAAAACTAATAACATTTTAAAGGAATTTCATCTATATTTAAAATGAAATTTTTTGCAAGATCCGGTAATTTTTGAATTTTTAAATATAATGAATTAAATAAGGCGTCATGTAATTCTGGTTCAGAAACCCATTCTCATATAAATCTTAAAAATGCCAATTTTGATGGTAAATTCATGCATTTGGCAAAAAAATTGTAAGCCGCCGGAGAAATAAAATATACACTTAAGCAGAATTGCTTAATTTCTAACCCCTTACACTAAAACAAGCAGTGTTTACGTGATTTTCTACAATATTTGCTAATTTTTCACAGATGTATGTACATGTTTTGAAGAGTTTCTTGACTTCTAAGATCACTTCTTTTCATTATTGATAACCACTCATTTTGTCTTTTATAATCAGAAAGAAACTTTAAGAAAATTACATGTTTATTAAAATCTTGATACAGCCAATAACACATAGATAACACAAATTCTATAATACTTTCCCATTTTATAATTTTAAACTCCTCAACTGAACCTTATATCACAACAATTTTTGGTAGAATAGCGTGACTAAAACTGAATTGTCAAAATATATATATATATATATATATGTATGTTTATATATATATGTTTTTTTATATCGTCAAATTCTAATGCAATCAAAAAATATTTACTCTTAATTTAAAGGTTTTTTAAAAATCCATGTTTTTTAAGGTGTAATTCATTTCAATAAAACCAAGAAATATCCTTCCATTTATTGCTGCCATAGAATGACCTGCATTTTTTTTATAAAAAATATACCTGCTTGCCGAAGATCATAAAGGGTTGAATGACATCTTTTATTTTAAAAGCCAGAAATAATGCAATATGTTTTTATGGTGGTCTCATATGTATGATTCGTTTTTGGATTATTTTATGGAAAAATGGAATTAAATGATGTTAAGGTGGACCCCACGGTGATTGTAGTGATGTTATATTTCGTGCTACGATTAAAGTGTTTTGCTTTCATAGGTAAGAACTGAAAGTGTGTCATTTTAATGCACAAAGTTTACAGCCAAAAATAGATGAATTTAGAAAAATTGTTTGTAGATTCACAAGCCGATACAACCTGAGTATTGGGAACTTCTTTCTTTCCATATGTAAAATATAAAGTATCATATACCATATGCTTTAAGTAGTTGCAAACTATTTAAATCCTTTATATATAATAATACTCAGGCCCCTACTCATTTCAAGAATTTCCCCAATACCTTGATAGATTTGTTTTTTGTAAACAATACGATAAGTTACTCCCGTATGTTCTGATTTCTGATTCCCCACAAACATTGCGTTCCATGCGACTTCGTTTACGGTATACCCTCGCCGGATGATCAAGTTCATTTCATTCATACGAACGTAAATCATCTCTTTGATACACACATATCAATAAGAACTGGAACGGTAAAAGAAAAAATAAAGGCTTTGTTAACGAAAGAAATTTGTCTTTTAATGACACAACGCGATCAGGCTTCCCATCGTTGGAAGCGTTTTCGTGTAGACGAGTTCCACAAAGTCTACAAACATTTAGGAAATGGTGTTGTTTATGAAATAAGAATTGCAAAAACACAGTACTACTCCAACCGACTGAATCCAAGTTGGATGGTAAAAATACACGGAGTAACCTTCATGAATTGGAGTTTGGTAAAAAAACATTAAGCTGTTCTTATGACATCAATTGCAATGGTTCCTCATCCTATAACCTCAGTAAAGTAAATGAAAGTTATATTGTACTTACAGGAGTCCTGTTGTCTCAATAGAGACAATTTTTCTTTACAAGAATATAAACCAAAAAATCAAATGCAGTAGGAGTCGATGTATTGTAGTTTATCAGGTTTTTTTAAAGCCATTTTACCATTACTAAAATAATACCAATTACTTAAAATTCGTCCGGTTATGTTTTCAAGCTTATATCAATTCCACCTTCCCTTGCCAAAGTATAGTATGTGAACGAATAATGTACAAGTAAATAACTGAGTATCTCATACGTAATAATTTGCTGGTTCAGTTCAATCTAGATTTCGAGCCAAACATAGCTGTACTACTGCTTTGATGAGTGTGGTGGAAGATATAAGAGAAAAATTGGATAAAGGTCATGTTACTTTTTTGATCCTTCGAGATTCCCCCAAAGCTTTTGACATGGTCAACCATTCCACTTTCATTCATAAGTTACGTCATTGTTTTAATAACTCCATTTGTCGTAAAGTTATTTTCATCTTATCTGAAAAAAAAAAAAACAAGCTGTGTCTCCTGAGGGGCCCAATCAGAATTTCTTCCTTTGGCGCGAGTCGTTACTCAGGTGTCGATTCTGGGACCTCTGTTATTTTCACTGTATAAAGTATTGACGAATTTTGAATTCAACAAAACAAACGTGTCCTCGGTCTTATCGAAGACTGCAATATTTCTACAATATTTTCCATTAATCACATTAAACAATTCAGTTAACACCGAAACCAAGGTTAACTCTCGCTAAAGCTGGTCATCCTGTACTTTTTTATTTTTTCGAAATATTCGGTTACTGTAATGCTGACAGTGAAAGTTGCATTTAACACCACTATCCGGTATGTCTACGGCCTCAGAAGTTTTGTCCACGTGTAACATTTGGCTAACAACCTATTGGGGTATGTCATTCCAAAACAACGTCAAATTCCGTACTCTTGTTATGCTGTATAGCGTTATAAAAACAAGGCAGCTCAAATGTATATACTATAAAATCCACATGCAAATCTGCATGTTTAATTCTCCCGCAATTCTTCTGCCTTACGTTTGAAAGACAATTTTTCATTACTGCCATCAGTAATGTGTATGTATGTAATAATGGGATTTATTGACCCATTATCTGAGAAAGCTGAATGACATGAGTCGACTTAGAAATGTGTAATGTGTGTGCATTTCCTAAAAAATCAAAGACCCCTCTAGAGGCCGTAAAAATAGGCTTTTATTATAAAATAAATCGAGTTTACAAAGGTAGAAGTTTAATGTACATATGTTTGAATAATGAATAATAATGAATAATGAATAATTTATTTAAAAATGGCTGTGCAGCATTTTTCAGGTTCTACGGCAGCTCCAACAACCCCTGTAAATTTTGAATTATGATGAGCCACTAATATTTTTTATTGTACATAACAACAGCTAGAGAAGTACGTAGGAATATTTTGATTTTTGGCCAGATGGCGCACTTCCAAAATCGAACTTGCAAAATTCGTAGAAAAATCGTCAGAAAATTGTTAATAACGAATGAACACTGCCATATAAAAAAATTCTATGTACTTATTTAGAAAATATATTTTTCTATAATATATATAGAATATATAATACACTTGCGGTCATAAAAATCGCACCACCTAATGAGTTCTCAAAAAATGCCTAATCACATCAGATCGTAAGGGTTTTTCCTATACTAATGAAGGGATTCCTCATAGCGGAGTTCGGCCTCGTATTCAGTTCAAAAAAAAAGTTTGAAATGAGTTCTGACGGTGACAAGTAAAAAAGTGACATGTCCGGTAAATATCATCAACTGACTCGGGACGAAAAAGTTCAAATATTGACTTTAGTCGAAGAAGGGCTTGGCTATCGTGAGATTGCGGTTAAAATAGAATGCTGTCATTCAACTATCGTACGACTGATGAAGAAAAAAGAAAATTTGGATTCACTGGAAAGGAAAAAAGGCTCGGGACGAAAACGTTAAACAACCCAGAAGACGGACGGACGGACAACGAATTAGAATGAAAGATCGTTTTAAAAGTGCTGTCCGTATAAGATCAGAGCTAAGTGAATTTCATCAAGTTGATCTGAGCGCCGAAACAATAACAAAACCTCTCCTAACCACAAAAATGAAAAAAGCTCGCTTGACGTGGGCAAAAAAGGACGCAGGATAATTGTCGATGTGTGACATGGTCCGATGAAAGTAAATTAAATTTGTTGTGTGCCGACAATTTGCCCGTTTTGGGCCCTTTGCACTTCGTTAATGGAACTATGAACGCTCAAAAGTATGGTTAAGTAGTAAGGGAGTTTTTGGTACTAGCAATTGAACAGCATCATTCGTATACTGATAAGTGCATTTTTCAAGATGATTCTGCACCTTGCCACCACGCCAAATCCGTAAGTAAAGTGTTATAAATCAACTTCTAGATGTCTACTTTATAAATAATAAACAGACAAGTAACTCGAGTCTTTCAATAATTTTCAGCTCAAGACAACGTTTGATGACCTCGGAATTACTAGACTAGACTGGCCAGCTAATTCGCCTGATTTAAACCCAATCGAACACGTGTGGCATGTAATGAAACGTAAGGTGGCTGAATATAAGCCAGAGAGTAAAAAAAAAAAGCTAAATGAATTTCTGGAACATATATGGAATACTGAAATTTCAAGGGATATTACTGAATTCTAGAATAAAAGCGGTTATAACCGTAAAAGGAGCAACTCGGTATTGATATTTTTTTGGTAAAAGTGGCATATCTAAACATCTTATATACACATACATAAAAAATGTATCGTTTTATTTTGTTAACCAATGACTATTAAAATGTTTAAAAAAAAAAAAAAGTTAACTGGTTTTTCTTTCTTTGTTAATATCTTCTTTCAAACATTCAATAAACAGATGGAAATTAGATAGAAATACTTATAAACTACTGCGGAGTACTCAACAAAAATTTCATTTCATTATAAAAATTATTATCGTAGTTATTAACAATTTTTCAATCATTTTGATATGGTGCGGTTTTTATGACCGCAAGTGTATATAATTTTAAGTCATGCTGTATTTGTATACTTTGAACTTGTACTCCGAGATATTTCCCGGCAATAATCTTTTGGGATATCATTTTTGAGGTCCTAAGGGCCCATTAGTAGCAATAAAAAAAATAGATTTTTTAAAAATCCTGAGTGACTTAACCCCTTAAGTTCACCGAAAGCCTAGTCCTATCCATGCCAAGAAGACTTAAATCAGTCCGGGGATTAAACGATGGTCCAACAAAATACTAAATATATTTTACTTTGATATTAAATAAGGAGGATTAAATACTCCTAGTATTTAACCCTCTAAAATACTCCTAATATTTAACCCTCTAAAATACCCCTAGTATTTAACCCTCTAAAATACTCCTAGTATTTAACCCTCTATGTGCCGGATTTTTTTCTTAAATATAAAAAAAATTATGGAACGGAAAACCTATTATTATAAACTTATATGTGCTAACTAAAGAAATATTTAACAGTTAAAAGTTCTTTAATATAATTAATTCAATTTGTAAATTTGAAGTAACAACGGCTCACAAAGTTTCCGCTTCGGTGCATAAATGCTTAAGTGTGAAATCCCATAAAACAGTTTGAATTTAGTACTGTATTCGGTTTTCTTTTCTTTTTTTCTTCTAATTGCTTATCTTCATAAGATGAAACAGGACGCCCTCTTTCCTAGGAGTTTCTTTGTGCTCTTGACATAAACAAGATGCAATGTCAGTTTTAAATTCCAAAATATTGACGCCTGGGGCTCATACAATGCGATGAACAATCTCTCTTATATTATATAACAGCCACGCATTCACCACCGTTAAATCTAATAGATTATAGATGTTGACTTATGTTGTATTGATTGTATATTTTGGGCGCTCCACGTTAATTTAACTGTCCCACCTTTTCACCACTTCTATTGGCTCTGTTTCGCAAAATGTGCTCATTAAATGAAGACTTTATTATCGTAGCATTTAATTGGATTTATAGTGACCTGATTAATACATGTAGAGAGCGCTTCGTAGCCTCCTCTGCCCTTAATTTTCATTACTTTATCAGATGAGAACTTACAGATTTTTAACCTGTTTAACCGCACAGTTGCAACACTCTGTATTTCCAATTTTTCTAATTCAGTTACTAAAGAAATGCTTGAAAACTAATTGTCGAAACAAATTTTATGAAACAAATATTTGGGTAAAATTTTTGATAAACAGAACACTACATTGTCACTACTTCCAACATCAGGTAATTACTGATCTTAGGTGATTCATCGTGAGGTTTGATTTTCAATAGGCTTTTTTGACAGATCACGCGTCACTCCTATCAAAATGCGTCATTTTTGTTCAGTATCGTTTGGCAAGTTATCATGGAAAGACTCACCAAATTGTTTAGCTTTATTACGAAAATCAGCGTTCTGTGAGAAATGTTTTTCGTTTGATTCGAGGAAATTACGGTGCGCATAATCGACCTACTGAAACCACTATTGCCAATACCGTCCAGAAATTTGAGTCCCAGTTTACATTAGTGGATGATACTCGACCAGTTAGACCACATCCAGTACGTTGTGAAGAGACTATAGCAGCTGTAGCTGAGAGTGTACGCGAAGACCGTGACACAATCAGCTTGGCTTGGCGTATTTTACGTGAGAATCTCTGCCTAAAAGCGTACAAAATTCAACTTGTGCAAAAATTTAAGGTAGTCGACTTGAATTTGCTTCATATTTTCAGCGAATGGGCTCTGGAAAAACTCAATGAAAATCCGGTGTTTTATCGTGAAATTTTGTTCAGTGATGAAGCCCATTTCTGGCTTCATGGATACGTTAATAAACAAAATTGCCGAGTTTGGGCTGATGAGCAACCCGAAGAGTATCAAGAACTAACATTACATCCACTAAAATCAACGGTATGGTGTGGTTTATGGGCTGGTGGAATCATTGATCCATATTTCTCCAAAAATGAGGCAAATCAGAAGTTACCGTCAATGGTAGCCGTTATCGCGCCATATTAACGGACTATGTGCTTCCTGAAATTCAAGCACATGGTCTCGGCAAGCTCTGATTTTAACAAGACGTTGCTATGAGCCATACAGCGCGTGAAACAATGGACTTGTTGAGAAATCATTTTGATAAGAACTTCATTTCACGTTTTGCTACGGTAAATTGGCCGCGATATCACACCTTTGGACTATTTTCTTTGGGGATATGAAGTCTCAGGTCTTCAGGAATAAGCCAGCTACGATTGACGCTTTAAAGCTAACATTACTCGTGTTATCCGCAATATACCAGTCGCTATGCTCAAACGAGTCGCCCAAAATTGGACTTTCCGAATGAACCACCTCAGACGTGGCGTGGCCAACATTAATTGTACATGATATCATTTTCAAAAAGTAAATGCCTTGAATTGTTCTTTTAACCGATAATAAAAATTGTAAGTTCACTTTCAAATTTATGTGTTTTATTTTATATTATAATCAAACCTCCCGATGAATCACCTTATATCACTTTCCCGGTGTATATTTCAAAATTGTAAATCAGTCCAGATTAATCGCAAAATAGAAACGCTTTGTAGCCCAATTTTAATCCTGTGTCTTGCTCGTCAACATAAAAGTGATCAGTCATCGGAATACAGTTAACGTTTTTAACCAATTTGTCGAGAATAGGTTTTATTTTTTGTAAACTATCCATAACTTCTGAATTGTTTGTGTTAGCCTCTAAATTCCTTCTAAAATCTATTTTGGATTTTATTTCTTTCCATTGTGTACGCCTCGTAGTATGGCAACAGCATACACTCTTGTCTCCGTTTTCCAATACATTTCAGATCTTGGTAACCCGTAAATGGACATAAAAAACAGCAACCAAAGAATTGTCCAAGTTCGTTTGATAAAACACCTATGGGTTTTGCTGGATCACACTGCACTGATTGCCAAACAATTTTTGTGGCCTTGAATTTTTCTCATCTGATGACGACGACTGTCAATAATATTTATGCGTCGTCTGGTAAATCTACTGGATGATCTTCATCGGACTCAGAATCTAATAAAGAATCTTCGGGTCTATTACCGCAAACATACGAGGGCTGTTTTATGAGTACCCGGATTGGAAGAAAGGTGGCGCCACTGAGCCAAAATCTTTTAGTATAACTTCTTTTAGAGCGCTTGTATAAATTTGGTGATAATCCGAAGCTTAGTTTTGTTTTGACATCCATTTCAAAACATCGTATTACTGTTTTTGCGTGCAAAACCTGCGAGAAAATAAAGCCCATTCTCAATGGTTTGTATGGGACCTATTCACCTTCTCGTAAAACCGTTTACCTTTGGTTTGCAGTTTCGCCTTTGCTGCTCGTCGGTTTTTGATGAACCGCGCCCAGGTGGCCCAAAAACAGTTATCACAGAGGAAGCCGTGGACAAAATCCATGATCTCGTATGGCGGACCGCCGATTAAAAAGTCGCGAGTTAGCTGAGATAGCAGGCATCTCAACTGAACGCGTTAGCCATATTCTGCAAGAGATTTTGGGCATGAGAAAGCGGTCTGTGCGATGGGTGCCGCGTTTGCTCACACCGGAGAACAAGCGCTATCGTGAGACCATTTCAAAGATGTGCTTAGCCCTGTTTAATCGAAATCCGAAGTAGTTTCTGCGTCGTTTAGTGACCGCCGATGAAACATGGATTCATTGGTACACACCAGAGACCTAAGAACAATCGAAACAATGGGTTTTGCCCAATGAACGTGCTCCAAAGAAGGCGAAAACCGTGCCTTCGGCCGGAAAGGTCATGGCCACCGTTTTTGGGATGTGCGAGGTTCCACGTTGACTATTTGGAGAAAGCAAAAACAATCACAGGAGCATTCTACGTCGATTTATTGGGCCGATTTGAAGAAAAAATTTACCAAATTTAGCGAAAAAAAAGTGCTACGAATTGCTCCCCCATCTTCCGTATTCTCCGGATTTGGCTCCCTGCGACTTCTTTTTGTTCCCAAATTTTGGACGACCGCTCGCCGGAAGAAAATACGGGTCGAACGAGGAAGTCATCGCCGCCGTGGAGAAGTATTTTGCAGACCAACAAAAGTAGTACCATACGGAGGGGGTAAAGAAATAGCAGCATCGCTGGAAAAAGTGTATCGATTTGAAAGGGGATTATACTGAAAAACAAACTGTCAGAACCTAAAAAAGTTGCGTTGTCATTTCTAATCCGGGTATTCTTCAAACAGCCGTCATATAAGAACAAAGCGCAACTTTTATCCTAAATACACTCAAATCTACCGCAATAAATCAATGTAACCTGAAAGTTACAAAACTACCATATATCATATACAAATAGTAACAAAATGATTATCGAAATGCAAATAAATAAATTATTATTGATACACGAACCCAGAGCTATTATATAAGTTTTTTTTTATTCAGTAAATACCGACAAAATCACAAAAAATCTCAGACAACTTGCAAGTTATTTATCTTGACATTTCGAGTTAATGGTGCTGCCAACCATTATCAATATTATTTTTTATTTCAGATGCATTATATATTACAGGCATATACGTCATCTTGTGAAAAAAACCAAAACTAATTGGTAAAATATATATATACTAGCTAGTGACTTGAAAGTTACATGGGCTCATAGAGGGTTAAATGTATGTAGAAGTTCGTGAGTTGAATTTTTTATCTTTGTTTTTTCTTGAATTATTATGAGGAAGTGACTTTGTATTTGTTTCGAATCATATTTTTGTACAATAACCATGTTATCTAGTAAAAAATAAAAATGATTTAGCACTTTTTAAGGCTGTATGTAGACTTCCGCGACAGACTGTACATGAATACTACCAAATTTTCTAGAAATTGTTATACAAATTTATTCATCTAAATCTATATTGTCCCCTTCAAAGTAATGCCCATCGACTGCAACACACTTATGCCAGCGCTTGATCTAATCCTCGAAACATTTTTTATATTCGGTTTTCGGTATATCCATCACTGCTTTCTGCGATTTTTCCATTACTTCCTCATTTTTCGTCAAAAAATTACGAATAACGATGTCACTGTGCGACGTTGCGTTATCATGGTGCAAAATCCACGAGTTTTCTGCCCAAAATTCTGGTCTCTTTCGGCGAATAGCTTCACGCAAACGTCTCATAACGCCCGAATAATACTCTTTGTTCACTGTCTGGCCTTCTGGCAAAAATTCATGATGCACTACACCGTTGTAATCCATGAAAACCGTGAGCATTGCTTTCTTTTTTGATTTAAAGCGACGTGGTTTTTTTTTGGTCTCGGCTCATTTGTTGAACGCCATTCACTTGCCATGATCCTTTTGATAAATGTGGAACTCGCAAATCATCTCTTTTGCTACGTCAACACGGTCCCTTTTTTGCACGAAATTGAGGTCTTTTGGCACCAAGTTTGCTGCTACACGACGGAAACCCAAATCATTAACCAAAATGTCTTGGACGGATCCATAGACAATGTTAAAGTCCTCCGCTATCTCTCTGATTGTTAATTTGCGGTTATTGACCAACATATCTTTTACTTCATTAATGTTTTCGTCGGTTTCCGATATCGATGGTCTGCCACTTCATCTTCGACTGAATCACGACCACTTTTCAAACGCTCGTGCCACTGGTAAACGACCGTTTTTTTTATAGAATCGTTGCCGAAACACTTTTCCAACATTTCCAATGTTCGCGCACTATTAAATCCATTTTTTACGCAAAATTTAATACAAAGTTCGTTGTTGCAAATTTTATATCAATTTCTAAAATTGTAAAAAATCGCCAACACGCACAGAGATAGATGTACTCTTGGCTACGTAACTTTTACAAATGTCAAGCTATGACGCAAAGATTTAGATGTACCAACTTAACAAAAAAAAAAAAAAAAAAAAAAAAAAAAAAAAAAAAAAAAAAAAAAAACGGAACAAATCGGAACAATGGGAGCGCCACATTGTGACGCTACTGAGAACTATTTGACCGAGGTGGTACACTAGAATGTGGAATTGTTTTAGGATTTACAGAGTGCTCAAATGCAAAATGAAAAGGGCGGGATAACGGAAAATGACCTACACACATACAATCCATATGGACAAGGTTGGACTGTTGATGTCTCGAAATATTTAGAACCGAGTATTTAGTAGTATTTTGTATTATGTATTATTATGCATTATGTATTATTATGTATTATGTATTTTGTAAATACATGGTTTTGAAAGCTGTAAACTGGCTATCACAAATGAAGTGGTAAAAACGCTTAACTAGTACTTCGAATATTTTAGAATGGAGTTGTATTTAGGTACTTAACATACTTACGGGGAGCTATTTCACAGCCAAACTCACGGGAACAACACACTATGATGTCAACTTAAATATAGTGAGCTAATGGAAAAGCGAAAGAGATCAATTACATGTTTTTATCAGCGCTCATCCACGCGATAATGACTGAGCGCAGCAATTGAAAAATATTTGATAAAACTTTAGCACGATTGTTGAGCAAAAGAAATAAGATAAATTTATATGATCCATGTGCATAATATGGCATGCTTAATAATAAAAAAAACTCAGCTCTCACGCCAATTTTAATCTTGGATAGATAGCTTACATTTCAGGCGTGAGACCTAGTAGAGACTTTAAGATTCAGAAATATTACTTTTCAATCGGTCTGTTTCTGCTTGTACGCTTATTTTGACATTATTTTGTAAGTCAGTTCCAGCAGAATTATCAAGTAGTAATTAAGTGTTCCTTTTCATTCAATCGAAGTGTTTTTAATCATTTTATGTACATAATTATATTAACAGGGAAGTGTGATACATTTAGTGAGACTTAAGTCAAAAGGCAGTCACTTGTAAATTAAAGGTTTAATTAAGATAGCTCGTTGTGCAGTGTTTTAAATATTGTCAGAATTCGAGATAGGTAGACACGAAGAGGGCTTGCAGTACTACGCCAACCAACAGAAACTTGTCAGAGAAAAAGTTTTTAGCATTGGTTCGCAATTACAACAAGGATGGTGAGGTGCAAAATACTTCGAGGGCAGGTTGTCAGCGCTGGATTATTTTGAGGCAGTTGAAGAAATTGCAGACCAAATTCGTAATGACATCACGCATCGCTTGGAGTCTCTCAATGTAGATAACGACTATCAAGAGGAACAAGGTCCTAAAAATCATAGTGCGACAATAGAGGCGAATGCAGAATGGCTGGAAAAATATTTTTTGGAAAGAGATCAAAGGTTCTCACACTAATTTCGTCAGATAAAGCTCAAAAAAATGCAGCAGAACTGAGACGAAATACCAACTTTTTACCAAAGAAGATGAGATAAGTACTCAATATATAGAAACTTATTTTGAGAAGCAAGAGCGCATGGAAAGCAAAGTCCCCTTAAGAACTACAAGGCAGTGTTTTTATCATAGAGATGGTAGAGGTATTATGTCAAATCTTAGATAAATAACGCCATTGTATTGCTGGCATTGAACATAACAACGTGCTTCTCCACAGTTTTCATGTTCCAAAATAAAGTCCAGCAAGAATAATAAGATCTCCATTCCACATTCTTGGAACGTTAACACATAGTTTGTTTGGAGTTCTTGATCAAGATGACGCCAGCTGCATAAACTACACAGACATGTCTACGCATACGTATATATTTTGTTGCTGCACACATGTCTGTTAAAACTGTTAAAATATTTTGAAATTAACTTCTTTATGCAAACGTGTACTGCGTGCGAAGAATTTATGTCACACCGGCGAGAATAAGAGCCGCCCAAGATGTATCCGTCATTACACTGACATCTGATTACTTGGAGGAAACGATACAAAACTGATGTGTGTGCATCAACATGGTAAAAAAGAAAACAAACACGGGCATACGGGATACGCGCCAGATGCATTATCATTAAAGTTACAAACAATTGAATGAGAAGCCTAATCAGCGGCTTTGAACTAAATAACAATAAAAGTGGGAAAGTCAAAGTAGAAATGAAAAGACGTCTAATTTAAGCCTGTGTTAATTCGCCTTCGTCTTGTTTAAATTAAATTGTCATTAGGTCTTTTATTTATAATTAATCTTTTTCTATTAATTTTTTGCAATAAAAATTGAGGTGGAAACTATTTCGTTGTTTTAAATTGATAATCGGTTTGTTGAACGGATTTTTATTTTGAATTGTTCTCTCGAAACTGTCGGGAATCGTTATCATTCATTTACTCAGTTGCTGGTGAGTAAATCATCCAAAGAGTCTAAAGGAAATACCAAAATCCCTTACCCAGGATATCAACTGTTGGCCTGACAACAGAGCGGACTCCTTCATCTCCACACAGTGGTCCTTAGTTACATAGAGAATTCATTATTTGCAAAGAGTTGAAACACTCCAAAGACTGTTTTCAGAAATTAAACTCCCAGACGTTAAATTTGAACATAAAGCAGAACAAATAGAATACACGCAAAGTGAAACTTTAACAATTTTTATAAGAGGGTTGCGAAAAAGGTTATCTTCTTATGTTATTACAGTGTCTTAAAACATTACCGGAAGCCAGCAAATTCGCATGTGAAGAGCAACAGCGTACAAAACTAGTTAGAACTATTATTCAAAAGGATTATACGAGTACTACGAAGAAATTAGCAAAAATTAACTACCAGGGAAGGCTCTGCTGAAATTGTAGCAAGTCAGTCATTTTGCTAAGTTTTGTAATTTGCCAAAGAAAAATGATAATAGTTAACAGGTCCTAGTACGTCGAGCTCTAACAACAAATCATTTAAGCAGAAAAATTTAAATTTTCAGTAAACTATACGGTCAATGGTATACGGTCTTATGGTAGATAGTTTCGAAATTCCTATTTCTTTTAATAATAGGCGCGCACAATGGATTTTATGTGGCACGGGCGAAAGGAAGGTTTGGAAGGGAAAAAATAGAGATACCGATGTGCGTTGGTTTTGAATTTTTGCAAGTTATAGTACGGCTTAGGAAAGAATCACGATATTTCAGAATACTGATGAGAATTCACAGCGGTACGGGTGTTATGGCTACAAGTTTGAAGGGACGGTGGAGCAATGATGGTGAAAATAGAGATACTACAGGGTGAGACAGGAGACGTTTAGGCGTTTAGTTCGAGGGTGTCGAATGACTGTGTAATATCCATTACCTATGAGTCTTATCGCACGATTTTGGATTCTATTAACCAAGTATAAAAAGATCTTATTAGCACTTAACCAGATATGGGCATTGTACTAAATTTTTGGGCGGATAAAAGTCAGGTCAGAGGCTGTGAAATTTTTCATACATCGCTCAAGAAAACCTATACATTTCGCAGCATTCTTCGCGACATCGAATATGTAGTCGCTCCAACGCAAGTTGTCGTTGACACACATAATGAGAATGCAAAGTTTTTCCAGTTTCTACGATACAAGTGCTATTCATGGATAATGGCTGCGTATTTAAATTTAATGTGCTTAACATACATATCGTTCCCGTTTTACAGCCGAAGAACAGGCACGTGAGTTCAGGAATGAATATGAGAAGCAGAAAGTACTGTCGTCAACAAAAAAATTTATTTGATTAGAAGTGGCAGACAAGAGATTTATCAACGGACATGACTTTAAAAAGAAGGGACGTAAGGGCAATGGGACTGTAGGATGAAAGAGAAGATTCGCCTTCTTTAGGGACGGGCTGTTTTCCATCTACTCGGAAAGAGTCCTTAAAAGTAAGATTGATGAAAAAGTTAACGCAATGGTTTTGTCAGCGTAGAAGAACCTCTCTTCAGAAGAAGGGGAGATATACCGTATGGACCAACGAATTTGTGTATGTTAAGATCTTTAAGTACTATCGCTACTACAGGAGTGTAAAAGTGGATTCGTCCAATTAAAGATTCGATGCACTCAAATGTAGGCGGAGACAAGGCACAGTCTGGAAGTGTTGAACTTGCCGCAAAGTAGCTAAGGTAGCTTAGATTTAATTGTAAATGAGCGTTGGGGTGGAGGATGAGGCAGAATTTTTAATATTTTTGGCTTCAGTTTTTGGTCCTATTGGAATTTCACACGCTAGAGGAAAATGTTGCAGTCATTGTGGGCTCGTTTGAATTTTTTTCGATTTTCCTCTGAAAGTTTGGACTTGTAGATCTGAAAATACATTTATCCAACTCTGACTACGTCCTTACAATTCGAGTCGTAGCATGCCTTTTCTTTTGGTCTGATACTCTGGTCTGATACTCGTATGTAAAGGGTGATTCATCGTATTTGATTTATAATGTAAAATAAACACATAAATTTAAAAGTGAATTCAAAATTTTATTATTGGTCAACAGAATAATTCATGGCATTTATTTTTTGAAAATGATATTATGTACATGTTACCTACGACTTCGTTTCAGTTGGTCCATTCGGAAGTCCAATTTTTGGGTGACTCGTTCGCACATAGCGACTGGTATCTCGCGGATAACACGAGTATTGTTGGCTTCCAAAGCGTCAATCGTAGCTGGCTTATTCCCGAAGACCTGAATCTACATATCCACAGAGAAAATAGTACAAATCCGTTATATCGCACGATGTAGGCGGCCAATTTACCGTAGCAAAATGTGAAATTAAGTGCTCACAAAAATGATTTCTCAACAAGTCCATTCTTTCATGCGCTGTATGGCTCTTAGCGCCGTGTTATTGAAACCAGAGCTCACCGAGACCATGTGCTTAAATTTCAGGAAGCACATCGTCCGTTAACATGGCGCGATAGCGGTTACCATTGACGGTAACATTCTGATTTGCCTCATTTTTGAAGAAATATGGACCGATGATTCCATCAGCCCATAAACCACACCATACCGTTGTTTTTAATGGATGTAATGGAAGCTCTTGGTACTCATTGGGTGACTCATCAGCCCATCATCGGCAATTTTGTTTATTAACGTATCCATGAGCTTCATCACTGAACAAAATGTCACGATAAAACACCGGATTTTCATTGAGTTTTTGCAGAGACCATTTACTGAAAATATGACGCAAATTCAAGTCGTCTGGCTTCAATTTTGAATTTTGTACGCTTTTAGGCCGATATCCTCAAGTAAATTACGCCAAGCCAAGCTGCTGAGAACGACGATGAATCGATTTGTCACGGTCTTCGCGTACACTCTCAGTCACAGCTGTTAAAGTCTCTTCATGTAAGTTACGCCAAGTTGTTGCATGCTCCAAGCCAAGCTACTGAGAACGACGACAAATCGATTCGTCACGGTCTTCGCGTACAGTAAAATGTGTAAGTTGCAGTGAGTATTTTCATTGCAATGGTTTTAATATTCAACCAGCAAACGTTGATTTCCTGCAAAAATCAAATAAGCATTTCCGTTGCAAGAGTTGCTCTTGTTCGAAAGGAATCTCTTCGTTCTCCTCCTCCTTCAAAACAGCAATCTGAACGGCAATCCGAACGAAAGATAAGTGATGGTGATCTTAAAAGTCCGGCTTTCTCTTCTAATGAACTGTCTTAAATCGGTAATTTAGCTGTACAGCTGGGGGTGGCCGTGGTGTAGTGGTATATGCATAGACTCCTCAAGCAGGGGGTCGCGGGTTCGAATCCCGTGCGAAGAAATTCTATGAAAAAGTCTTTTCATAAAATTTGTATGTAGTTATATGTAAATCCCGTCAACTCTGACATGAAGGCATAACACTGATGTTGGAGTGGTTGCTGGCTGGGCTAAATGTAACGAACTAACAACTAGCACGTACTAAGACCTGCTGGTTGAGGACGCACTGGCTCCAGTTTGACAACCACCTCTGGAAAAATGTCGAAACCTAACACCTGAGTTTCAAAACTACTATATTACACCACTCTCCCACGCCCTGGTAAAAAGCCATTAAAAGGGTTTTCATATCCCCTTGGTGCGCGCGCGAAATTAAAAAAAAAAACTGCAATCGCCGACGCTCTGTGTGCAAACTAATGAAGGGGAAAATCATCAGCCACAACATCAAAATCATCTTCAACGGCGGCTTACCCACTGCCAGCAACAACAACTACACCAGCCATTGGTTTGTTTTACATCAAGAGCAACAGTGTGAAACCCGTCATAGCAATAGAGTGATTACATTAGAGACAGTTTACAGCAAAATAGTTGCTCTTAGATATGAGAGTTCACAAGCTCTCTCTTTGATAAGCTCGTTACAAGAAGAAAAAAAGAAATTATTGCAAGCAGTCAGCGTACTTCAGAGAGAAATAAATTTTTTGCAACAGGAAAGTAGGAAAAAATGTGTTAAAATAGTGGGTTAACCCAATGTTAACAACACCAACGCATTAAACTGTGCTCTGCAAGTTTTTAATAAAGGTGTATACGCAAAAGTATCTGTTGCTGATTTGGACAATTGTTATGTGAAAAATGTTAAGAAGGTCAATAATTCGCCTGATAATATTTTAGTGGTTAAATTGTTTCAAAGTTAAAGAAAAATGTGATTATGCAGAACAAATTCAGCATCATAATAATTTAACTTCTAAGATTTTTAGCTATGAGAAAAATAGTAAAAGTTACATAAATGAATCTCTAAGTAGTGCGACAAGATTTCTTTTGAAAGCTGCTCAGAAAGCAGCTAAGAAAGCAGTAAAGAAAAAATGTTCAAGTATGTTTGGATTAGAAACGGGAGAGTACTCATGCGCAAGGGGGATAATAGTACTAGTCTCTCTTTAGCATTGATGGTTATAAATTTATATCTTGCAGCAATAACGAGTCTTCCGCTGGTGGGGTTTTATCTTTTATAAAAAGTGATACGCATAATTTGCGTAGCTGTGATATGGTACACCTGAAGGTAAATGACAAAAAGTTAACTTTTTCTGTGTTTATAGATTTAATAAATAATTTGTTCTGTGAGGAATTAGAAGATCTTTTATCTAGTGAGTTTCTAATGATATAATTTTATTGGGTGACATAAATATCGATATACTCCAAAATTCTATTCTTGTAGACAATTATTTCTTTTTATAATTATTTCTTTTTATTATCATCTTATGGCTTACAGTCATGCATAAACAAGCCTACTTGCATTTTAGGTTCTACTAGCACTTGCCTAGACTATATCATGGTTCGTTTTATTAACACACAGAAATACCAGCTCTGCAGCTCTGTAATTGATTTGCAGTTGACTGATCATTGTTTAACGTGTTTGAGCTTCGAATATGTTTCTGATACTAGATCTAAGAACTTACCTTCCAATTTTACCTACGTTACAACTGATTATGTATTACTCAGTAATTGCTTTCGTTTTGAATGCTGAAATAACATTTTAAATTATAATGATGATTTCAGTGATTACTTCGTCTTTACTGAAATCTTAAGAAAATATGTCAAGCTATGTTCGAGAATAAGAGAAAAAAAGGAGTCCAAATTGAAAGAAATTAAGCCTTGGATTACTGCTGATTTACTTGAAAAAAATTAAATATAAGAACAAACTTTATAAAAAAAAGAAGAAATATATTACCCTAATAAAGTTTGTATCACTATTGCTTACAATGCGAAGCAATTTCCCAGGATGTTTCGCTGTCAATAATTTCATCAACACAATGTTGCTTGTAGGCAACATTTGTCCATTGTAGGAATATATATATATATTTTTATAGAAATGCGTCCAAAAGGTCTCACAGAATCAGAAATAAAATGAATGATCGATTTCGACTGGAATAATTCTGAAGATGAAGAAGGTGAAGAAGAAGAAGAAGAGTTATATGATTCCAATTTGGAGAGAGTGATTGAAGAAACAATTGATCATGTAAGCGTTACTATATTTTAGTTCTATTTAATCTGTTGAAATCCCGTACAGATAAGGAAATTAGCAGAAAACGTTGAAATAAATTTGATTACCAGAATTGTTGAAAAAGATGTACATGCTGATGAAGAAGTTGAAAATGAATGGGATGCAGAAAACATCGTCACGGAAAGTTTTGAAAAAATCAATCTGGAGTGTTTGAGATGGAGGAACACGAGCCTATCCGTTTGCGAAACTGCTTGGAAAGAAGAAACAGTTTTTCGAGAAGTAAATGATCCAATAAAATATTTCAGTTTGTTCCTCGATGATGATATTATAAACAAGATATGCAACGAAACCAATCTATATTCAATGCAAACGAAAGGCGTAGTGCTAAATTGTTTACCATTCGAGATCAAATGATTCTCTGGCGTACTTCTTTATTTAGGCGTAATACAAGTTCCAAATTTACGAATGGCTTGGATGCCAAACTTCAGATTATCAGCTGTTGCAGATTCTTTTCAAGAGTACGCTTTGAAAAAATCAAAGAAGCTTTTCACATAAATGATAATACTCAACAGCCGGAACGTGGATCTAATAGCTACGACAAACTTTATAAAATACGTCTATTACTGGATAAAATAAAGGCGAAATGTAACAAAATAAACCAGGTGGAACACCATAGCATTGATGAACAAATGATTAAATATAAAGGACGTCATAGTCTACCTACCAATGAAGCCCAATAAGTGGGGTTTTAAAATGTTCACAAGAGCTGGAGTTTCAGGTGTCGTACACGATTTTGCTCTCTATGAAGGAGAAGGAACGTGTCCATCTTTTGAATAAGGGATCTCATCAGATATTGTGTTGCACTTAGCTTCTTATGTTCCACCAACAATTCGAAGCAATCAAATGAAAAACTGTTGTCTTATGAATGAAAAGGAGCTCATGAAAAAAGGTCGTGGATCGTATGACTTTAAATTTGAGGCAGCACATAATTTAGTTGCCTGCCGCTGGTACGACGATAAGAGCGTTCAACTAGTCTCAAATTATATAGCTAAAAATCCAGTTTCAGAATGCAAACGCTGGTGTCGTAAACGAAAGAAGTATATAAATATACCTAGACCTGCTATTGTCGACTGTTATAACAAGAATATGAGAGGCGTAGACCTGGCTGACATGTTGTTAGAGTTGTATAAAATCAACCACAGGTCTAAGAAATGGTATATGCGTATTGTATACTGGTGTCTCAGCACAGCAGTAGTCAATAGCTGGTTGTTGTATAGAAGAGACCTAAAAATTCAAGACGAAAAACGAAACATATGTCATTGTTGAATTTTCAGCTGATGATTGCAAACGAGCTTCTACACGCGTCTCATATTACGCCTGTAAGCCAACTCAAAAGAGGTTGTCCATCTGCAATCCTTTTAAGCACGCAATAAGATTCATCGTCACCAGCACCATCCAGCATTTTAAACGTTTCATCACAAAGTTCATCGTCGTCAACAAAACGTGCATATATATCAGAACCTCCAAAGTCCATGCGTCTCGATCAAGCCGGTCATTGGATTGAAAGGGGAGCAAAAGGAAGGTGTAGATTATCTTATACCGGTATTCCAAAATCAAAATGTAAGGTACACTTATATTGTAACCCACAAAAAAATTGTTTTGTTTAATTTCACACATAAAGTGTATCAAAAATTAATAAAAACAACATAAAATATCAATATTCGTTTGTATTTTAAAATGTACTACCATGGCGCAATATTGCTTATAAGCAACATTTTATAACGGTAAAACAGGTAGAGCCTTGAAATTGATATCAGTTCATATTCAAGGCTCAACCAATAACCTAGTATAACCACTTTAATTCTGGCATCAAAGGGATAATACATTGTTTCAATTTTTGTGATATCCTACTTAAATATCATGTATCTATGCAATTGTATTAGTAAAGAAAATAAAATTGAATTGAATTTAAAAATTCGTAGCCAGGCAGCTACAGATCACAGTGATCTGAGAAGTGTGGGCGGGCGTCTAGCTGCGTTTCACTAAGTGCTAAATCTGTATTTATAGACGTGGACGTATGCAGAAAAGTATTTTCTTTTTAGCCCGCCTATATTTGCTTTGTCAACTTTAAATTCGCTTATTATTAATAATAATAAAAAAAAAAGCATCGACGATACTAAATTAAATTATTGTAAATATTATGCCTTTACAACAGTAAGAACGAACCAAATTCACATTATCAACCCGCTATCTATCGATTTTTACATGCACTCAGTCATTGGTTTTGCCGTATTTCGTGAGATGAGTGGTTGTAATAACAAGTCAATTTACACTAATAATTTAGTCTCCCCATTGAGCATTGGATGCCACCCATGTAGTGAAATAACCACTGAGCACAAACATCTTAAAGGTATAAGATCATTTCTTGGAATGTTCGGGTATTATAGGAAATTTATTAAACATTTTACTCAAGTTGCCGAGCCACTGAATATGATAAATTAAAATGTCGAATAACGACTTACCCGACACTACAGTATCCTGATTTTGATAAAACATTCATCATAATAACTGATGCGTTTAATTAAGGGATTTACTAGTTCATTTCGCTATTCGAACACTAAACAGAAGACATCGAATGAAAGCTATCAAGTAGACGTGTTTTTTTTCGCCTCTCTGTTTATTGTGTTATATCTCACTAAAGTTGCAATATCTGCAATTATCAGCTAGTTCCGAAATAGTGAAATAAACTAGTGACACCAATCCCATCTATTATTTATAAATTCACTCATTTCTTGCGACTTATAAGTTAAATAAAAAAATAAACATTTTAGCGCTACAGTCTGGTGTGGGCCAAGGCCTAGCTTCTCACACTCATTTGTGCAATTTGTGCAAAAATTTAACAACTACCAAATAAATCCACTTGACGCTTTCCATAGAAAGTCTGGATGCGAAACTTGTACAACAGAGTGAGTTTATAGTTAATTTACTCTCATCAAAATTGGCGGAGTCAGAACGGACACCCAAAAAAATCGAAAACGAAGTGAGCTCTATTAAACGCAGCATCACCGATTTAGATCAACGAGTGTTAAATCTCGAAAAAAAAAACCAACTCTGTATCGCAGCTCTTAAAAAAGAGCTAAACGCAAAACTAAATAAAACTTTCTAAAAACGAAAAAGACGCAATATAAAACAATATATTGAGGTACAAGAAAATAAATCCGTTGCTGCAGATGCCCTTCTGTACGGTGTTCCAACTGTGCAAGGCGAAAACCTGACTTCACTGTTTAATAACCTTTGCTGCTCAGTCAACGCACAGGCCTTTACTTAAAAACATATATCACACTTAATCTAAAAATAGAAAGACTCAAAATCTATTCCATTTTAATCTTTATCATACTTTTTGATTGTATTTTATTAATTTTTTTAATTTTTTTTTAACATTTATTTTCGCTTCTTATCTATGGCAAGTCAGAACCGGGATTCTCCAGAGGTAGGCATATTACGATCGTTGATTAGAGTATTTCCGAAACAAAAACACGGGCTTCAGATCTGCCACATTAATGTACAAAGTCTTTGGCCAAAAATAGATGAATTTCGTTATCTGTTTGAAGGCTTGGTTCTCTTCAGTTTCTGATAGTGAGGAAATAAATGATGAACTGTATCGCTTAAAAAGGTTTTTAATTAATCGAGGTGACAGAATTAATCGTATTGGTGAAGGAGTCGTTATATATGTTAGAGTTTTTATATTCAGTAATATTAGAATAAAGTGTCGGTCCCACCGTAACTCTGCGATGAATTATTTGTTTTTGGATCTGATAAGCAACGTTGATACAGTTCTCGGAGTCGTCTATAGACCAAACAAATCAGTTAACCTGTGTCATCTTACTTCCCTGCTGGAATAAATCTTAGTCAACTAATGCAAAGTAATACAGTGATCTCTTGGCGGAGCGTAAGCTTATCGATAATATGAGTTCACTTAACCTTTCTCCTGTTAACTCTACTACACAAACTCACTTTACAGACTCTTCTAGTACAGTACTATATGTCTTCTTCGTTAGCGACACCAGAAAAATTATTTTTTATGATCAATTTTCAGCTCCTGTGTTTTTAAAACACGACCTTATCTACCTTATATCCGATTTTAGTTGCCAGGTTTCAGCCAATACATTAAATTTTAGAGATTTCAGACATTTTGACTACTTGGTGTTGGAAAACGACGTGCGCAAAATAAACTGGAAGCAATCACGTACCCCTAAAGACAAAAACATCAAGACATGGACTAATTTCATGGTTGGTCAACAAAAACTTTGTGTCGTATTCGCATCCGATTGCTTATCCTCCTCACTATTGTCCCAACCTCAACATCAGCGCCAGTACAAAGCCTTTCGCAACCTTTGAGTTTTCTGTTATAGAGCAGGCGGATGTGGTGGAAAGTAGATGAAATACACCTCAAGTTTATAAAGGGGTTATTCTTCGCATAATATTACATCATATAGTAACTACGGGTGTGTTACCTTCCTAAGAACCCTAGAGGTAATGACTTTCGGCCAATTGCGATACTTTGATTCCTATCTAAAGTCTTTAAAAAAATTATACAGAAACAAATAAATATGTATCTTAACGCGAAGAATCTATTTACATCTAAACAATCCGGCTTCAGCGTTAAACATAGCTGCACCACAGCTCTTTTAACGGTAGTAGACAACAGAAGACGTAACTTAAATAATGATCAGTTAACGTTTCTAGTTCTCCTTGATTTCTCAAAGCTATTCGATACTGTTAACCACGCTATATAAGGCTATAAAGTGCATCGTAATATCGAAGAAAGTTTTAAACACCTCCCGATTCCCACTGTTCCACCCCAATGAGGTTTCCATTGAATATGTGGATACCGCTAAAAATCTAGGTATGACTTTCAACAAAACCTTAACATGAAGCGATCACATCAATAAATCTGCGGGAAAAGTTTATGGTATCCTTCGCTCCCTGTGGGTAACTCAAACCTTCACTCCGGTAAAAACAAGAATTCTTCTAACTAAAACACTTATCACTCCTATACTCACTTATGGTGAATGAAAGTGCGACTCTATCAACAGGCGGAAACTTAACGTCGCATATAACAACGCCGTTCGATACATTTTTGGCTTGCGAAGGTACTATCGCGTTTCACATTTCTCTTACTGGATCTGTAACCCCACGTTTGATAGGTTTTGCAATACCGTATAATAACTATGTTGCATAACATCATACATACGCATCAACCCCGAAATCTTTTTAACAGAATAACGCCGTTTGCATCTGTAAGCACAGGGCAACTATCACTTCCACGATTTTCTTGTTTAACGTCAGAACGCCAATTTTTGATAAACGCTACTCGACTCTGGAATTCCCTCCCTCGCCAAATTAAAGAAATAAAAGAGAAAAAAAGATTTAAAAAAAAACTCAAATCTTATCTTTCTATTTTGTAGTTTATTTCACCTTTTTGCTTGCTACGTAAAATTATTATCCTTATTGTTATTTATTTAACCTTTGATCGACCGTTTATACTTTTTTGTAACATTGTTAGTCTAATTTACTGGTAGCTTTCTTTTATATTTTTATTACCTCATTTAAATAAGCCATCTTAATAAACTTAAACTGAAATTGAAAAAATTAACTGCAGTACTACTGAAAAAGAGTATCTGACCATTGTATGGGTACATTGACCGAAAAAAATTCATCATTCAAACAGACCGTAGATCATTTACATGGTTATTTAAGGTTAAATATCCAGGCAGACGGCTTGTTCGATGGTGCTTCAAACTTCAAAGGAAAAAGATATTGTCGTTGCCGATGAGCTCAGCAGGAATATCAGAATTGCAGATAAAGGAAAAGAATAAACTTCTAACGATCTCATGAATTTAATAGGAGAGAAAGGTGTTCCATTAAACGACGATGCAAACGTAGATAATAGTATTATTGAAAATACTGAAGATCAACAAACTAATTGTCAGAAATTGGCGAATATTTGACACCCAATACAAATAAAAAAGAAAATTCAGATTACAAAGAGGAAGAAAGTCTCGATAAAAGAATAGCCATAACACCACACGGAATTAGATGGTCACACTGGACAAAAAGCAGCAAACCACCTTGATCTCCCATTGTCCCGATTTGAGCTGTTTTTTTTTTGTTAAGTTGGTACATGCGTTGTTGACATTTCCTCTAAATCTTAGCGTCATAGCCTGACATTTGCAAAAGTTACGTAGCCAAGAGTACATCTATCTTTGTGCGTGTTGCCGATTTTTTACAATTTTAGAAATAGATTTAAATTTGCAACAACGAACTTGTATTCAATTTTACTTAAAAAACGAATTTAATGGTGCGCGAACGTTGGAAATGTTGGAAAAGTGTTTCGGCAACGATTCTCTAAAGAAAACTATTGTTTACCAGTGGCACGAGCGGTTCAAAAGTGGTGGTGAGTCAATCGAAGATGATGAACGCAGTGGCAGATTATCGACATCGGAAACCGACTAAAATATTGATGGAGTAAAAAAAATGTTGGTCAATAACCGCAAATTAACCATCAGAGAGATAGCGAGGGACTTGCCTATGGATCCGTCCAAGACATTTTGGTTAATGATTTGGGTTTCCGTCGACCCAATCCAGACATCAGGCAAGTGGATGGCGTTAACCAAATGCGCCGAGACCAAGAAAACCACGTCGTTTTCAGTCGAAAAAGAAGGAAATGCTCACGGTTTTCATGGATTACAACGGTGTATGGCACCGTGAATTTTTGCCAGAAGGCCAGACAGTAGACAAAGAGTATTATTTGTGCGTTATGAGACGTCTGCGTGAAGCCATTCGCCGAAATAGACTAGAATTTTATGCAGAAAACTCGTGGATTTTGCACCATGATAACGCACCGTCGCACAGTGACATCGTTATTAGTAATTTTTTGACGAAAAATGCAACAAATACCATCCAACAGCCACCGAATTCACCTGATTTGGTTCCCTGTGACTTATTTCTGTTCAATAGAGCTAAAAAAAAGCACTACGAGGAACGCGTTTCAGCAACCGAGGGGAAGTAATAAAAAAATTGCAAGAAGCACCGAAAACTGAATATAAAAAAATGTTTCGAGGATTGGATCAAGCGCTTGCATAAGTTTGTTGCAGTTGATGGTTACTACTTTGAAGGGGACAATATGGATTTAGATGAATAAACTTGTATTTTTAATTTCTGAGTAAATTCTGAAATTTTTTTGATCAAGGTGGTATGTTAAATATAGAAAAAATTAAAATGGAAAAGTATTCAGAAATAAATAGAAAACTTTGTAAGATCCTTTGTACTGTCTTCAGTGACAGACCAAAAAAAATATTAAGATAGAAAAGCTTATGATTGATATAATAGGTC
The DNA here is from genome assembly GCA_907269105.1 of Volucella inanis. Classification (NCBI taxonomy): domain Eukaryota; kingdom Metazoa; phylum Arthropoda; class Insecta; order Diptera; family Syrphidae; genus Volucella; species Volucella inanis. The sequence goes on from OU026158.1 coordinate 16,573,556, forward strand.
CTCTTGAAGCAACAGACTAAGGATTCAAGTTCGGGTTGACCATCCATGACGATTTATCTAAATTCATTAATTTTATGTCTCTTAAATCTAAGGATATGCAAACTGTGGTACGCGCTTTCATGGAGGAGTGGATATTAAATTTTGGTATGCCAAAGATAATTTTATACAATTATTATATGTATATAGATTATTATATTATACAGATCACAGTTCTTTAAGTCTTTTTGAGGATTTTTGCAAACTAATGTATATAAAACACATTACTACAAGCATAACTTATACACAAGAAAATGGAGGTGTAGAAAGAGAACACTACAGGCTCTTAGAATACCTGAAATCAACAGGGCAAGAGTTTGACCAATTCAAAAAATGGTATAAGCGGATGCGATAAGCGGGATTTTGATACAATGGAACGACTCATATTACTTAAGAGCATACTCCTTACGAACGGGTATTTGTGTTCGAATTCAATAAACCTAGTACTGTATATCCATATAACGAAAAATCAGTGTATGATACATATTTATGAGAAAGAGAGTAGACAATTATAATATTAAAATATTAAATTCAAAAATCTAAATTTTTCATAACTTAAGAGAAAACTCATACGAGTATATACCTCTCTACTGTGCCAGTATTAGGTTTACTGTGTTAGGTTTTCCTTTTATAATTAACCTTTTTATATTCATTTTATCAATAAACTAGAAACTATTTCGTGTTTTAAATTGATAGACGATTTTTTGAACGGATTGCTGTTTCGAACTGTTGTTCGGATTGTTCTCTCGAAACTATCCTGTCTGACGACAAGGCGGGTTCCTTCATCTCATTTTTTTTTTTGTTTTGTGTATCAGGCATAACAGTAGTACATATATAGAAGAAGCACATTTGAACATACACACGTTGACAGCGTGTATGGCTTTGTAGTGTATGGGACTTATAACAGACATTAAGGAATTACAGTTATTCAATCTCATTAAAGGTCCTACATAGCATGAAAACCTTTATTCTTTATTCTTTATTCTCATTCTCTCATCTCAGATGTGAAATGTCTCTAATAAATCACAAGAAAGTGCATTATCTATATGGATTTTAAAGACAACATTAAACCAAGATCAATGGAAGCGACTCAGCGAATCCAATGGTTGGTTTCTTCAGTGGTGGCTATCATCACCGGTCACATAGTTTACCAAAGAATCACTAACAGCATGCATACTAAAGTTCTCATCTATTATGATCACCGGTCGGTTTGAATAAAACTGCAGCATAAAAAATCCATTTATCCCGAGTGGAAAAATCAGTATTTAACCACAGAGTTTACTGAGCCACCAGAGGTGAGTGGTATTGACCAAACAGAATACATTGACCTAAAAGACAACAAAGTCGAACGCTTTCCCAGGACAAAGTAAAGTAACATTAATGTGCACAATTACTACCACTATGGGATAAGTTACCTTCTTCTGCGTGTCATTATTAGGACGACCATCGAACAAGGGCTGGTTGATGAGTACTCGGATTGAAAGATAGGGGGCGCTATTGAGCCAAAATGAATGTACCATCATTTAGTTTCACCTATTTTAGCCCGCCTGTCAATACGCTCAGTTTTGTTTTGACACCCATTTTAAAACATCGTGTAAGTGTTTTTTGAGACCACGAAAAATAAGCAGTACCGCTCCGTTATCCGATTTTTGTTTTTGAGTGGCGAAACCTGCCAGTAAATTAAGCCTATTTTTAATGGTGTGTACGGGATTCATTCACCTTCTCATACAACCGTTTTGCATTGGTTCGCAGAGTTTCGCCGTGGCGGCATGACGATTTCTGGTGAACCGCGCCCAGGTGGCCCAAAAACGGTTACCACAGAAGAAACCGTAGACAAAATCCATGATCTTGTATTGGCGGACCGCCGAGTAAGATTTCGCGAGTTGGCTGAGATAGCAGGCATCTCAACTGAACGCGTTAGCCATATCCCGCACAAGATTTTGGACATGAGAAAGTTGTTCGCGCGATGGGTGCCGCTTTTGCTCACACCGGAGAACAAGCGCAATCGTGATACCAGTTCAAAGACGTGCTTGGTCCTGTTTAATCGAAATCCGGAGGAGTTTTTACGTCATTTCGTGACCGTCGATGAGACATGGATTCATTGGTAAACACCAGAGGCCCAAGAACAATCGAAATAATGGGTTTTACCCGGTGAACGTGCGGCAAAGAAGAAGACCGTGCCTTCGGACGGAAAGGTGATGGCTACCGTTCTTTGGAACGCACGAGGTGTGATCCACGTTGACTAATTACTATTTGGAGAAGGGAAAAACAATCACAATCAACGACCATATTTGGCGAAGAAAAAGGTGGTCTTTCACCACGATAACGCACCGGCTTACACTTCCGTCGCCACAACCAAATTGGTCGAATTGCACTACGAATTGCTCCCCCAACCTCCTTATCACCGGATTTGGCTCTCTTCTTTTTGTTTCCAAACCTTAAAAGATCGCTCCCTGGAAAGAAGTACGGGTAGAACGAGAAAATCACCGCCGCCGCGTAGGAGTATTTTACTGGTCAACAAAAGTCGTACCATACGGAGGGGTTAAAGAAGTCGCAGCATCGCTGGGAAAATTGTATCGATTTGAAAGGGGATTATATTGAAAAATAAATTGTCAAAACCCAAGCCGTTGTCTAGACGTACAGCCTCTCGATTTGAGATGGGTACCGACATCAACGATAGAGGTGAGTCACTTTTTGATTATATTATAAGTACTAACCTCATTGTTTGCAACATTGGCAATGAACCCACTTTTACAACAAAAAACCGACAGGAAGTGCTATATATCACTCTTCTCTTGTCTCAAATGGTAGATGGTATCGCCTGAACACTCATTTTCAGACCACAGATACATTAAATTCAGCCTGAGTGATACTCCTCCCAGCCAACCAACAAACAGGACTATCGGACAACTGATTGGCCAAAATACAGAGGAATACTGTCAGAAACACTATTCCCTGAACTTTCAAGTACCCCGCGTGACATCAACGAGCTTGACATCAGTACTTGGACCGCTTAGAAACACTTGCAGAAAACTTTTCAACCTAGCAAAAAGGACAAAAAAAAAGTGACTGACTGGGACTCGTAAAAAGGATCGCTCAAAATATATAAAACAAAAAGAACTGAGGAAGGAAAAGCGACATTCCTGTGTCAAAATCACAGAAACCTCTAAGGCATCGCGGCTAAAAAAAAGTCCTCTACAAAACCTACAATGCCTAGTTAATTGAAAACAAAAAAACCGATTACTCTTGTACTTACACACGTAATGGATCACTCAACCTGCTACTGGACACTCACTTTCCAGGTAACTCCCTATTCGCGACCAGTGGTAACCAAAACATGACTACTGCAACTGTGAATAAAATTCGTGGTCTGATTACAAGAGACAAACTGCTTTGGGCGCTACATAGCTTCAAACCATAAAAGTCTGCTGGTCTGGACGGTATAATATCTGCTGAGCTACACAGTTCCTCAGATATTATTCTACCTACGCTAGAGAATATCATGAGGAGCTATGCAGAACTGATCCACATTCCACTGTCATGGAGAGAAGTCAATGTTATTGGTAGCAGCTTGATTGCCTATGCGGATGACGCTGCTATAGCCGTCTCAGGTAAGCATCTTAATACCATTAAAAAACTCCCTCAGCTAAATCTTAACAAATTGATGCGTTTAACTGGGAGTTAACTGATTTTGTCTTCTTTTCTAGAAAATATAAAATTCTAATTATATACATTCCCTTAATAAACGGTAACAGTTTATGTTTTCCGATACAGCAAATTATCTGGGTCTCTTTTTGAACAGAAAACTAATTTGGAAACCTAAAATTCAAGAAAGAGTCGAGAAAGCTACTGTAGCATTATTCTCTTGCAAAGAAGCTATTGGGAAGAAATGGGACTTTCAACCCCGCATAACCCAGTGGATATACATCTCGGTCACAAGACCGATACTCACCTACGGGGTTGTTGTCTGGTGGACGGCCTAAGACAAAGCAATAAACTGCTGCAAACTAAACAGAACGGCATGTATATGCATAATTGGAGCTCTACGTTCTACGCCCTCCGCGGCTCCAGACATTCTGTTCCACTTGACCTCGACATCTTCAGCAGGCAAGTAGTTGCGACTGCAACTATTCGCTTTAAAGCGATTACACAGTAGATAAATAATTTATTTGGCCATGCTAATGTTCTCAATATATTAGAAATTCTCACAGAGAACATCGATTACACCATACCTCAACTTTGGTTTGACAAGAACTTTCATGTAAGCTTGACCTCTAGATCCTTCTGGGAGCAAGATGCTTTCATGGAGGACAAATCAATACACTTCTACAAAGATGGATCTTAAATCGATAGCGGGGTTGGTGACGGTGTTTTCCTAAATCTAAGCCTCTCCTTCCGTCTTCCCAATTACTGTAGTGTATTTCAAGTGAAAATTTTGCCGATTGAAGCTCTGTCCTATCTAAAGAAAAACGTGATATCTGCAAAATATATCCGCACCTCTTCGGATGTCAGGCCGCTATCAACTTCCTAGATTCAGTCTCATTAAATTCTAAAACCGCCATTGAATGCCAATCATATCTTACGGAAATGGCAGAGCAGTTCAACTTTCACCTTTGTTGGGTGCCGGGTCACAGAAACATTTCAGGGAATTGTAGGTCCGACGAACTCGCCAAACTTGGAACCACTCTACCTATTCTATCGAAAAAGGGTTGCATAGGTATACCAATCGTTACGTACAAATCAATATTAAAGCTGGATGCTAATAAAAGAACAGACCTTAGGCGGACTGTTGGACCAACAGGTCTAGCGACCAAACATATCTGAACAAAGCTGGATCTAAATTACTCTAAGAGTCTGATCATTATAAACAATAAACATCCCAGCGGTGTCATAACTGGACACTGCCTTAAAAGCAAGCATGCAAAAGGCTTTGTCGCCTTTACAAACGATTTGTGTAAAAGCTTCATGGATGAGGAGGAAGAGGAGGCAATCCTCCAACTTCTCTGTTCATGTCCAGCTCACTCTCAGAGAGATCTAAAGAATAAAAACGTTAACAGCCTCCTGCGCTTGACCAAGAAGCTCAAATTGTTTCCATGAGTAAGAGGATCACAGATCCACTTGGTATCCATTGGTTGGTCTTTTCCAACCGCCACTCTTACCTACCTACCTATGTTAAATTAAAACAATTCTGTGTTTTTATAAATTGTTAAAAAGATTATAAATACTAAAGGAAAAATTATTACCTGTTGTGCTGTCACTAAATTGGCTTCTTTAAAATGTTGTGAGTAACGTGACATTTTTATACTTTCAAGCCACAAGTCAGTGCTAATAAATATATTGTGACCACGTTGTGCATCTATGATATGTGTTCCATCATTATCAGGTGAATTTCTTGTCGTTAAAAGTGCTTGAGGCTGTCGTGCTAAGTTATCTAAAGTTGAAACTATGCTAGCAAATGTTGGTCTGTGTGTACGTTGTTTCTGCCAACAGTCCAGCATTAATTGATAGAGAGCCTCTGGACAATCCATTGGGGCTGGTAACCTGTATCCCTTTTCTATACTTTTAATAACATCCTAAAACAAAAAATATTTATTAAATTAAAACAAAAAATTAATAGAAAAAAAAAAAAAAATAAATATTTACTTGATTCGACCAGTTCCAGTAAGGACGTTCACCATAAGACATAACTTCCCATAATACTACCCCATACGACCAAACATCCGACGCTGATGTGAATTTTCTAAATGCTATTGCTTCAGGGGCAGTCCAACGTACTGGAATTTTACCTCCCTAAAATAAAATTATGTGATTAAAAGCGTGTACGGTAGCTATATCTACGGTTAAAGTGTTACTCTTGTTGTGTAGGCATCACTGGCATTCTCAATTTCCCGAGACAGTCCAAAGTCAGCTATTTTGCACACTAATTGGGAATTTACAAGGACATTACGAGCAGCTAAATCTCGATGGACATAATTCATATCACTGAGGTAGGACATGCCGCTGGCGATGCCACGAAGCATTCCAATAAGTTGTAATGTTTGAAATTTTCCATCGTTAGCTCGTAGGAATGTGTCCAGGCTTCCATTTTCCATATATTCGGTTATTATCATGACAGGATTTGATCGAGTTACAACACCTTGTAAGTATATTACATTGGGATGATCGAACTGTCCCATAATTGAGGCTTCCGTGAGAAAGTCACAACGAGCCTTCTCCGAAGAACCTATTTATAGATATTTTACTCATTAAGCTTACTTTGAATATATATATAGAGTGAGATGAAAAGATTATGTTATGTTTACAAATTTGGAATATAAAATAATGTACTTCATAAAAGTGTTACAAGTATGTTATATAAAAATAAAAGAAGATTGTATACGTTTCGATGTCATTTATTTGCCACAAACTTCAAATTATTCTGTCGTGAAATGCGGAATAATACTGAAAACGCGATTGATATTAATCATTACTATATTTTAAAATTATCTACTAATAAATGTAGTTGGTGGATTCTCACTTTCGTTACTTCGATTAAGTGCTTTGCACTTTTTTTCTAAAATTAAATCTGTAATGTAGGCATCTTCTGCAGTGAAGACATCTTCGAATAAGAACTTTATACAATTCAATAGCAAATTAAATAAATAAGTTTAAATATTTTTATAAGAACTTTATACAATTCAATAGCAAATTAAATAAGTTAAAATATTTTTATAAATTAAGATTTTAGATTCAATATTCCTTTACTTAATTACTTTACTTTACTTAAGTCTGTTCCAAGTTATTTAATAATAATTTTGCTTAAGCGATAGAAACGATATTATCAATATAACATCACCTAAATATCATTGCATGGATTTTTCCGTTTCGAAATATATTTAAATCCTAGCATGCGACTTACAAAATTGTTTATCATAATGAAAATAAATTCCAAACTGAGGATCTATTGCTTAGGCTAATATAAAACTTAGATTGCCTTCCAACAAATCCGGCAGCCTGTTTCATAATCTGACTACTACTTAATTTAAAATGAACACAATTATTATTCCCTTACTAGGTAGGGTAAAAAGTAACCGCCTTGGGAATGGAAAAAAAAAGTCTTTTTTACTACTTCTACTAAAAAAAACTTAAGACTCATGTGGGTATTACTACTCTTAAAATACCGGAACACGTGTGTTTTTTTGGAAAATTGGATAAAGCGAGAAAGATATTTGGACTCTATGTGTGGCATCCAACATTTAATGGGGAGACTAAATTATTAGTGTAAATTGACTTGTCGTTTTTTCGGCAACTATTCATCTCAAGAGATTTTAGTTGCCTGAAAAAAAGAATGTCTTTCGGACACGGCTGGTATTGAACCTCGTGGCCGTGTCTTAAGTGGTAATGTATTTACTTCCCAATTGGACATTTCAGCATTCAAATTCCAACCGAGTTTAAAAGACATTCAGTTTTCAGTCAAATTAAACCTTGTAAACAGAGTTGTTGCTGAGAATACAGCCACAAGTAAAATTGCACCAACAATTTCGTTCCCCATTAAATGTTGGATGCCACCTCAAAGCCCAAACATTTTTCTTTCTCTCAATGTTCAATCTTTCAAAAAAGCTTAACACATGCACATTACCAGAAAGCAAGTGCTCAAGGGGTTTTTAGTACCCTTTAAATATTTGCACAATGCGAGTGCGAAGGAAACCTTTGGAAGAAGAAAAGGGAAAGCAGGGACGTGAGTTCGGGAACTCATTGATGAGAGTTAGAAAGAGTGTCGGAGAGAGAACGAAGCCCTGTGTTACACCAGCATTTATTTTGTAAATAACAGACAGTTTTGAGAGGTAACTTTTAATTCATTGAAGAAGAGAGTCGTCGATCTGAGAACCTGATACCAAACTCTGTTAAATGCCTTAGAAATATCAAATGCAACTATATTGCTTACGCCCGGTAAATGTACGCTTTGGTTCAACTTTTCGGTGGGATAGGCCATCATATCAGTCGTGGACCTATTGCTACGAAAACCTTACTGTCGGCCATTAAGTACTTTTCAGATTTCAAGATAGTTCATGAGCTGATGTTTTATCAGCATTTTCATGGCCTTGGAAAGAAAGCACGTAAGTACAATGGGTCTGTAGGAGGAGAAAGAAGATTCGCCTTTTTTTCTGCTCGGATTTCAATCGAAAAAATTCCTAAAAAGTAGGATTGATGAAAAAGCTTACGTAGTAGTTTGGTCACAATTGGAATGTCACAAAACCATTGCCGTCGTTCTTGGCTTCTTTGAACCTTCTTCTGCGGGTACGTGCTTTTAGTATCAAAAAAAAAACATTTCTCTAACCCTGACAGTCTCTTTACAGTTCGAGTCTTACCACGCCTTTTATTTTGGTTTGATACTCTTCACCCTATGATAAAGGATCTTATTCCAAAAAAAAAAAAAATAGTGTCTGTGATTATATCAGCAGCAGCAGCCATGCGTTATCGAGGAAACATAACGATCAGTTAAAATTCCTAAAGAAGGTGTTAGGACCGCTCTAAAGGCTTTCTCGTATTACCATACAGTTGTTTTAGGTTCTTTCTCTTTAAACGTATGGTCGCCGGTATATGAGAAATTAGTTGATATGACACAATTATTGGATGTATATGAGGATACACAGATACAATCCTTTGTATGGAGTCAGAAAGCGCATCATACTTTCGCGCATCGAATTACTATCCAGTTTGGTGCTTCTGTAAATAAAACAGTGATGGATAATTTGCTTACGGAAATGGAATGGATCACATGGATAACATTGTGGTGGAGTTTGGTAAGCTACACCACTACACACGTAAATGACGAGATCGAGGAGAGAAAGGAATAATGGCACTAGTTCTTAGCCAGGTATCTTCAAATCTATGTGATCTGAAAAGTGTGGACGAGGAACTACCAAGTGCCAAAATATCTGGTCTAGACTTACAGGCGTGGACGTACGCAGAAAAGTGATAACTTTTTAGCCCGCATATATTGGATACGTCCACCCTGAATTCCCAAGTCATAACCACAAACAAACACAAACACCGACGATGCTAAGCAAGGCTGGGAAGTGAAAATACAATTGAGGTAACTTAGAGAAACTTTTCTTCTAGTTCTGACATTATTTTCAGTTTGCTTTCGCCTATTATAGTTGAAACTTAAAAAAGAAACATTTGGTTCATCGTCCGATTTCTCAGCAACATTCAGTTTTTGAAGCGTCCAAGTAAACGAAGAACTCTTATTATGTATAGTAACGGCTTTGGTAACAACACACGACAAATAAGATGTTAAAAAAGATCTAAATTTTTATTTGGCTCAAAATTTATTCGGCATTCCTACTATGATGCAAAGATTGTAACAATTTGCATAAGGTCGAAGTTAATGAGTGAAAAATCTTAAAATAGAAAAGACGTATCAGATACGATGAAAATACAATTCATCTTAGAAAGACTTAAACCTGCATAGCGTCGACAAATTATTCAGCTGTATCACGAAAATAAACGTTCTACGAGGAATGTATTTCATGCGCTTCTGCGCATATCGCTATACTATAATAGACAACATCTAGCATGTAGTGAAGAAAATATTCCGGTGCGGCAGTAACGGAAAATGTATGTACGCATTGACCGTGATGAATCGATTCGGTGCCATTTTCAACAACTTAACGTATTTTATGTGAGGATACTAAGCTCAATTCGTGCAAGATCTGAAGCCGCAAGACCTACCAAATCGTCACCGTTTCAGACGTTGGGCTCTTGAAAAGCATCAAAAAGTTCCACTGTTTTCGACCAAAATTTTGTTCAGCGATGAGGTCCATTTGTGTTTTAATGGCTAGACTTTTTCTTTGGGGCTACGTAAACTCCAAAATTTACATACCAGATGTACCGGTAGCGTTTTTTTGTTAAAATAAAACACTAATTTTTAATGGGAATGTAAAAGTAAAGTAAAAACATTTTATTCAAAGTATTGGCCATTGCTAGCTACTCATTTTTCCCATCCTTCAGGCAATTTTTGGATTCCACGCCAATAAAACTGTTTTTCTTTTGAAGCAAACCAAAAAGTCACCCAATTTTCGACTTCCTCGTAGGATTCGAAGTGCTGCTCAGATAATTTGTGTCCGATCGATGAAAACAAATGGTAGTCGGAAGGAGCCAATTCTGGTGAATATGGCAGCTCCCAGCCAAGTGCGTTGGTTGTAGCCTGAAACAGTTTTGATTTGTGTGCAGGTGAATTGTTATGGAGCAAAATTACCTTGCCGTGTCTTGTGGCCCATTCTGGTCGTTTTTCGATCAATGCATGGTTCAAATTGATCATTTGTTGTCGGTAGCGATCTGTATTAACAGTTTCACCAGGTTTTAGGAGCTCGTGGTACACTACACCTTTCTGGTCCCACCAGACACACAGTATTGTATTCTTGCCGAATTGATCTGGTTTTGCAGTCGAAGATAATGGTTGTTCCGGATTAACCCATAATTTTTTCCATTTAGGATTCTGAAAATAAATCCATTTTTCATCGCCAGCAACAATTCGATGCAAAACTGATTTTTTATCGTGTCTTTGAATGTGGCACGCATTTTCCAGACAGCACGCATCCAGAACAGAAAGCACTAAACAACTTCAACTAATTTCCAACATGCAAAGCCAGCTTCGTTTCCTTCAGAATGTTTAGCTTTGTTTATCCCTTCTAAGACGTACTTGAGAAAGTAAATATTTTTTTAATCTGATAAGCTTATTATACGAGTACATATATAAATTATCTGGCTTACTCCTTAATGTAAAGGGTGATTCATGGTGAGGTTTGATTTATAATGTAAAATAAAACACATATATTTGAAAGTGAACTTAAAATTTTTATTATCAGTTAAAAGAACAATTCATGGCATTTACTTTTTGAAGATGATATCATGTAAATGTTGGCCACGACTACGTCTAAGGTGGTCCATTCGGCGACTAGTCCAATGTTAGGCGACTAGTTCGAGCATAGCGACTAGTATCTCGAGTAATGGTGGCTTCCAAAGCGCTAATCGTAGCTGGCTTATTCCTGAAGACCTGAGACTTTACATATCCCCAGAGAAAATAGTCCAAAGGTGTCATATCGCACGATCTAGGCGACCAATTTACCGTAGCAAAATGTGAAATTAAGTGCTCACCAAAATGATTTCTCAACAAGTCCATTGTTTCACGCGCTGTATGGCTCCTAGCGCCGTCTTGTTGAAACCAGAGCTCACCGAGACCATGTGCTTTAATTTCATGAAGCACATAGTTAGTTAACATGGCGCGATAACGGTTAGCACTGACGGTAACATTCTCATTTGCCTCATTTTTGAAGAAATATGGATAAATGATTCCACCAGCCCATAAACCACACCAAACCGTTGTTTTTAATGGATGTAATGGTAGCTCTTAGTAATCTTCGGGTTACTCATCAGCCCAAATAAGGCAATTTTGTTTATTAACTTATCCATTGAAACAGAATTGGGCTTCAACACTGAACAAAATTTCACGATAAAACACCGGATTTTCATTCAGTTTTTCCAGAGCAGACGCAAATTCAAGTCGCCTCGCTTCAATTCTAGCACAGAATATAGGTAGAGAATCATCCACTAATGTAAACTGGGACTCAAATTTGCGAATGGTATTGGCAATAGTGGTTTCACAGAACGCTGATTTTCGTAGTACAGCTGAAAGATTTGGAGACGCTGTTGTAATGTGAGTCTTTCCACGATGACTTGCCAAACGATACTGAACAAAAATGATAAGGCAGTTTGATAGGAGTCACGCGTGATTTGTCAAAAAAAAGCCTATTAAAAATCAAATATCACGATGAATCACCCTATACTATGCGCTCAAACAGTTAACCGAGTAAAAGTTTCTGACTGTAATATTTGGGTTTATTTAATCAATAAAAGAACATCAAGATACTAAAAAAACAGTGCGAGAAAGTTTATACATTTGAAGCCAGAAGACCTTAGATTTAAAATATTCTAGCTATTTCAAACGAAAACTTCCTTAGATAATTCTACACGCAGCATATTTAGTATATTTTTTTTTTAAATTAAAATATCAAATAACTCCATCTTAGATGAAATTAGTTTATATATAGTTAAACTAACGAAGAGTTTCTGACTGCAATATCTAGATTTATTTAAAAACAATAAAATAACATCAAGATACCATAAAAACAGTCCCAGAAAGTTAATACATTCGAAGCCAGAAGGCCCTAGATTTAATATCCTCTATTTTGAATGTTAAACTTTCCTTAAATAATACTATTCGATTTTAGGTAAAAATTATAAAAATAAATCAACATCAAAAATACTATAACGCTCAATTAGTTAAACCAAGAAAGAGTTTGTGACTGTAATATTTGTGTTTATTTAATAACACCAAACGCACATCAAGATATTATAAAATAAGTTCCAGAGAGCTTGTACATTCGAAGCCAGAAAGCTTTGTGTTTAATATCTTCAGCTATTTCGAATGTTAATCTTTTCTTTTCCTTTGAGAAAAATTATAAGAAACATTATTTTAATTCAATAATTCTATAAAATTTTTTTATAATTAGATCAATCAAAACAATTAATTATAAAAATAAATCAACATCAAAATTACTATAACGCTCAAATAGTCAAGCCAAGAAAAGGTTTCTGACTGCAATACCTAGGTTTAAAGAAAGTTTATACATTCGAAGCGAGAAGACCTTAGATTTAAAATCTTCTAGCTATTTTGAATGAAAATTTCCTTAGATAATTCTACACGCAGCATATATGGTATATATTTTCTTTTTAATTAAAATATCAAATAACTCCACCTTAGATGAAATTATTGAAGTCAAAATTATAAAATAGATCAAAATCAAAAATACAATAACTCCCAAATAGTTAAACTAAGAAAGAGATTCTGACTGTAATATCTGAGTTTATTTTATAACAACAAAAGAACATCAAGATACTATAAACCAGTCGCAGAAAGTTTATACATTCGAAGCCAGAAGGCCTTAGATTTAATATCCTCTAACTATTTCGAATGCCAATCTTTCTTAGGTAATTCTACATGCAACATATCTCTTTTTACGGTAAAGAAATAAATTATTCTATCTTAGATGAAAAAATGAGAGCCTAAATTATAAAAATAAATCAGCATCAAATATACTATAACACTAAAATAGTTCAACCGGGATGGCCGTGGTGTAGTGGTATATGCATAGACTCCTCAAGCAGAGTCGCGGGTTCGAATCCCGTGCGAGGCAATTCTCTGAAAGTCTTTTCATGGAATTTGTATGTGGTTATATGTAAATTCCGTCGGCGTCAACTCTGGCATGTAGGCATAACACTCAAATAGTTAAACCGGGATGGCCGTGGTGTAGTGGTATATGCATAGACTCCTCAAGCAGAGGGTCGCGAGTTCGAATCCCGTGCGAGGCAATTCTCTGAAAGTATTTTCATGGAATTTGTATGTGGTTATATGTAAATTCCGTCGGCTTCAACTCTGACGTGAAGGCATAAGTGGTATTAGTTGGCATGAGTGGTTGCTGGCTGGGCTAAATGTAACGAACTAACAATTAGCACGTACTAAGACCCACTGATTGAGGATGCACTCCAGTTTGACAACCGCCTCTGGAAAAATATCGAAACCTTACACCTGAGTTTCAAAACTAATACACCACCCGCACATAAAAAAAAAAAAATTAAATTAACCAGCACCACCCAGCCAGCACCACCTGGCTTTATTTAATACCAACAAAAGAACATCAAGATACTATAAATTAAACTCCAGAATGTTTATACATTCGAAGCCAGAAGGCTTTGTGTTTAATATCTTCAGCTATTTCGAATGTTAAATTTTCCTTTAATAATTCTACACGCAGCATATTTTTTTTTTCTTTAAATAAAATATCAAATTATTCCATCTTAGATGAAAACATTAGGGCCTAAATTTTAAAAATAAATCAAAATCTAATCTATAGCGCTTTAATAGTTGAAGGCAGAAAGACTTTCGGAGTGGGATATCTGGTTAGTTTATATAGGATTTTTTAATAACAACAAAAGCACATCAAAATACTATAAAATAAGTTCCAGAGAGTTTATACATTCGAGTTTATACATTTAACATCTTCAGCTATTTCGAATGTTAAACTTTCGGTTTCCTTTGAAATGTTTTCCTAAGGAACATATTATTTTATGTAAGTAATTCTATTAAGATTATATTATTTAAGAGTTAAGTTATAAAAATAAATCAACATCAAAATTACTATAACGCTCAAATAGTTAAACCAAGAAAGTGCTTCTGGCTGTAATATCACGGTTTATTTAAAAACAAATTTAGGAATCAGTTGCAATTTGACTATAGGCCTATAATTTTCATTGTTTCCTTTAGAACCAGATTTGTGAATAGGAGTAATAAATAAATATTTCCAGCAATCCAGATATTCACTTAATTTCTAAGCTATTCTTCAAAGCCTTAAAAAAAAGTAATGGAAATTGTCTGGTGCAATACTTGTACTAAACTCTAGTGATAGCAAATACTCTAAATTCGTAATACGGTCTCTAATAGCCTCATTAACAAAATTTGGTTATTATAAAATAAGTTACAGAAAGTTTATACATTCGAAGTCAGAAGGCTATAGGTTTAATATCTCCTAGCTATTTCGTATGTATACTTTGCTTATTCTCTTTAAACGTCTTAAAATGTGACCTTTAATTTTGAGGTGTAACCACTATAAACGCTATAATTTGTAAACTATTACAGGCACAAAAATAGTTTTACATTTCGAAAAGATAATTGCGGCTTCATTTTCATGTATTTATCTTAATAAATTTTCTGAAATCTTATTCTTGTAAAATTTCCTAAAAATTATGTTTAGAAACTTTTTTACGTATGATCAACAGATTTTGTAGTAAAAACCGTTTTTTGTCAGAAAAAAATGGCCAAAGAGAAATGGACTGGGTGACTTCTAATCTGGAGGTATCACCATTTTAAACGCTATGACTTTTAAATAATTCTTTATTACTATTTTTTTTCAATTTTGACATTGAAAATTGCGGCACATTTGCAAAGCTGTGGTAATAATTATCAGAGCTTTGCAAATGTACCGCAATTTTGTTTCAACTGATCTACAATCGACATTTTGCTCTGTAAGTGAACAGCCGATTGAGAAGTTGATCTCCACAAAATGTATTCAAAACGTGAAATCGCGGAAATAGTGTTTGTATACGGATTCTGCAATGGAAATGCTTCGTTGGTAAGATTGGAGTACCAACGACGATACCCAAATCGTATATGTATCAGCGCCTTGTTAACTGGGTTAACTGCACCAATAAAAAGAGGAGGTTCAGACGCAGATTCTGCGTGCTGTGGAAATTCAGCCTTCAGTCAGTGTCTGCAGACTAGCTGTGTAGTTGGAACTTCCCAGAATCAGAATTCACTTTTCATTCCCTTTCCATTTTACACCGATACAGGATTTACTACTACTACACCACAAAGAAGAGTGGAATTTTGCCAATGGATACTGCGCAAACATGCAGAAGACGGGCAATTCCTCAAGAACATTCTGTGGACTGACGAAGTACAGTTCATAACAGATGGGGTTACAGACCACCATAATTTTCACCATTGATCAGAATCCAATCCCCATTTAATACACACAACATCCTTTCAAAGATAACAATGTGATTATTGTAAACAGCTTCTTAAAATGTTTTGTTTTTTTTAAACACCGGATTGCCGGAGCTCCTTGAAGACGTTCCTCTTGTTCAGAGAAGGGCGATGTTTTTTCAACAAGATGGAGCATCTTATCACAGTTCACAGTAGCAGCGCGGTAATTTCGTTCCTCAACCATACTTTTAACGAACGGTGGATTGGTCGATTCGACCCCAACCACCACCTAGATCTCCTGACTTTTTCTTCTTCTGGGGTGCTATGAAAGAAAAGGCTTATTTTAGAGAAATGTCGAATCTGGTAGAGCTCCAAGAAAATATTAGTGCTGCTTCAGAAGGGACGAAATGGTTAAACAAAAAAGTGTATTCAAATGGAAGGAAGGCAATTCGAACAATTGTATAAACATACCATAAACTGTTCCAAAAGACCACAAATAAATATCTAAGAGATTTTAGGAATAATTCAATAGGTACACTCCTTTCTGGCCATTTTTTCTAACAAAAAAATGGCTTTTACTATTAAATCTGTTGATAGTACGTAAAAGTTTCTAAACATAATTTTTAGAAAATTTTGCAAGGATAAAAATTTCATAAAATTTCAGAAAATTTATTACGTAAAAGTTTTCAAAAAAAAAAATCATTTTAAGTAAAAAAAATGTAACAGCAAATTTTCATAATTTTGAGTTTAACGAGCCATATCTTTTTTGTAGCTGCACAGATATACTCAAAGCATTTAAGACTTGTATGCACTACTAAATTATCTTTTCGAAATGTCTAAAACAATAAAGGATTATACAGCTTAACTGGGACACCCTGTATATGATATGCTTGTGCGCTGTAAAAGCAAGTATCTCTACACACATATAAATATATAAACAAATACACACATGTACAAATATATATGTCACTTTTTCAACATCCAGAGTTTAGACAATATATATTCCTATGTACATACATATATCTGCATATTAAAGTATTTTTATAACATTAAGCAGTAACACTTACGAGTATGCAATAAATGTAAACATTTTTGACACTTATTAAAGAATGCACTAAGAAAATTACATAATAGATATATTATTTTGACTATTTGAAGTTTTTACCTGGCTTTAGTGTTTTTATTGCTACATCGATGTCTTGGACAAAATTTGGTGGTATTTTCAGTCGTCCTCTACACACATCACCGAATTCTCCGCCACCTTAAATAGATAATGACACGATCAGCTGAATGAAAGCTCACATTTTTGTTTACTCAGTGTACCTATTATGGCCTCTATAGTAATATAACTGGCATCAATTTCACGAGCAAATTCTCTTATTGCTTGATTTGGATCTTCATAAGTATGAGGGTCCACATAACTGCGACTTGTACCAAATAAAGGTGTTGTCACTGAAATATTATTCAAGTTATATAATGTAGAAAATACGAAAAATAAAAATATAAGCACTTATTCCAAGTATATTATGTTTGACATTTCTTACCATATGGTTTTAATAATACAATTAAACTAGATTTTAAATAAAATATATAGCATTCCACAGCACATATGAAGAACACACCAAATTCCAATATATATTTTATTATGACATAAATATTTAGAGTCCAAAAAAATAAGCAACATTGTAATATAAGTAAAAGCAGAATGATATTAAACAAATAAAAATAAAATAAACGTTGAATTACCGTTTGATGGAATAGTCTTAACAATTGGTGTGGTATCCATGGCATGAACTAAAATTTAAAACAAAATCATAAATACAAATAATCAAAAAGTAAAAAAAAAACTACACTACAGAAAATTTGCGATAGCATACAAATACGAATGTATTACAATGGGACATCCGTTTTGTTTCTGTCATAAAATTTGGAAAAAACAAAAACAACTCGATAAAAAATCAATTATGAGTTACTTTATTTTGTTATTTCATCTCAATTCAACCTCATTGCAATTTAAGTTACTTTTTTAAATTAATGTAAAAATGTAAATTGATTTAATAGCACTTGCATCATTATGGTTAAGCACAAAAAAAAAAAAAAAAAAAAAAAAACCCATAGTCTGCTGCCTCTGTTTATTGTTCAGGGTTAAGTCGAAAAAATATGTATAGGAAAGCACCAAAAGGCCTTAGTCGTTCCATTACCAAATTCAATACATTCTGGTATAGTGTAAGTACATCCTCTAAACATATATAACCAAGGTTATTATATTTCCAAGTCTGGTACTGCATCCCTATGTAAGAGGTTTTCCATGCTGAATACAAAACCCCGCATAATATACCTATAGGAACCATGGATGTGAAATAAACACATCTGTGGCTTCGGATGTTAAAGGGGTCTCAAACTACTTCACCATAAATACAATCGGACAGGCCGAGAACTTGCCTTTATGTGCCGAATTCACTCTCACCATCTAAACTTGTGCCATTTTGTAACCAAGATTTAGTTGCTGCAGACATAAGCTACGAAACGAGTGAAGAATGGTACAAATTCGTCATTTCGTCTGCTTGTTTTCTTTATGATTCGTTACTGCCGCCACCAGCGTAGGCGGTAGCAGAACTAATTGAATATTGTGATCCAGGAAGATGGAACTTATCATATGCTGCGATGCTAATGGTCACAACAGTTTTTGGAGGCAGTAGCAAATGCAACGTAAGAAGGAATCATCTCCTGGTTTCATACTATGGTCTCACCTGGCTGTAACCAATGTTAACGTTTGTTACGAGAGTAAGACAGCAAGTAATCGACTTAACTTTATCCAACAGGTATACTCGTACTAAGGAAGTTAATGGCTGGAAAATACTATCGTTGATATCCATGTCAGACCATGGATAGATACATCATTCAGAATTGGATTTGAGGTCTCGACCTTGTTAAAAAGGCGGTATCCGCATAAAACCAACTGGACACAATTTAATGAGAAGCTTGACAAGTACAATAATGTGAAACACACCTGAACGGTTCCCTTAACGAGTGTTTCAAAACAGTGTGTCTAGCTAGTAAGCAATTCTGCAGATAGCACGTTCATTGGTGAAACGCAAATTCGGAAAACATCGAAACAGGTGATTTAAGACTAATATGAAAGAAGATTGGGATCTTTACAGATCGAAGCAAAAATAATTTAAGAGGCTTTTTCGGATTTCGAATGAAGCCAGTAGGCTGGTAAAAGTCCTCAAAAAGGGAAGATCAACCAGGGTGGAACCACTCAGAAAATCTGACGGTGCCTATACTGAGTTGAACGCAGACTCTTCGTCTCGTGCTTGAGTCGCACTTTCCATGTAACTTAATCGGAACAAGCACACAACTAGCTTCTTTCAACGAAGTTGCTAATGAGCTGAACAACACAATACGCCGTAGCTGGTATATGAGTATCTCATCAGTAGAGGTGACTGATGAGACCATTAAACATGCCGTTGTTTCCTTTGACGGCTTCAAGTCGCCTGGCCCCGATGGTATATACTTATTTATGTTACAAAAAGTATAGACCAGTTGTTGGCAACTCACTGCTAGCCTTAAAATCGGATAGAAGGACTACTCGCTCGCAAAGGTTTTAGAATTATAAGTCCGACATGGTCGAGATCCATGTGCGCAGAACCGTCTGCGAATGCAAGGTATATATAACTACATGCAAATACAAATTCTATGAAAAGACTTTTTCAGAGAATTGCCTCGCACTGGATTCGAATCCGCGACCCTCTGCTTGAGGAGTCTTTGTATATACCACTACACCACGGCCACCACCTACCAACGCGGAAGATCCTGAGAGAGATCAGAATTTGGTAGGAAGAACTTAAGGTGCACTCTAAAACGAGGAATATGTTTTGGTTATACATTTGTGCTTTCGACAGCGCAACCTTTGACGGTATGTGTAACTCGGCCAGACAACA
The DNA here is from genome assembly GCA_907269105.1 of Volucella inanis. Classification (NCBI taxonomy): domain Eukaryota; kingdom Metazoa; phylum Arthropoda; class Insecta; order Diptera; family Syrphidae; genus Volucella; species Volucella inanis. The sequence continues at coordinate 16,593,119 of OU026158.1, forward strand.
CGGCGTAGACGAACTAGTTTTGTGGATAAAAGCGATGTTATAGAATAGGATAGTGATTGCGATTGCTGAATGTGGTCAATATGTGATAGCGGGGATAACAGGGGTCGCCCGTAAGGTGGCGTTCTGTCGTAACTGCTAATGTGCAGTTTTTTTTGTTTTTTGTTTTTTAAGGAATTGAACACTCCAGTGGATATGAATACATTTATAATGCTTCAGTATAAGCTAAGTTTTTTTTTTTGGAAAATGAGATAGAGAGATAAAAAAGAAGTTTGGGCTCAGTGGTTATTTCGCTCCATAAATGGCATCCAATATTTAATGGGGAGACGAAGTTCTTAAGGAACGTTGTCTTATTGTTAATTTCTATTCATTTACTCATCTTACTTACTTGATTTTTGTTAACTTGGTCGATTAACTCCTTGACGCGCTTAATAGTTCTAAAATCTATGCGCTAGGATACGCGGATGATGTAGCTGTACTGCCTGTTGGATCGTGTCGTCTAGCGACTGTCTGCTCTAAAGCACAGGCAAACTTACACGTGAACGACGACTGGGGCACTAGTAATGGGGTTTCAGCCAATTCTATCAAAACTGAGGTTGTTCTCTTTACGAGAAGGAGGAAACTGCCTGGTCTGATTCATCTGGTGCTTAAACGCATCACCATCCAATTCTCCAAGAATATGTGTCATCCTGGATGACAAACTTCTCTGGACTAAACATGTTATGTCAAAACCGTCCAAGGTGCTGGAGAGCTATCGGCAAGACATGAAGAAGGGTCCTTTGGATCTACTCGGCTATCATAAGAAAAATTACATTGGGTTGTTCAATAAGTTCTAAGTTTTTTTTTTTTTTTTTTTTTTTTTTTTTTTTTTTTTTTTTTTTCTTGGAAATAGTATGTATCGTTTCAGAAAATCTTGTTTTGAAATGTTTGTTACTTATTCCAATAGCGGGGGTTATCCTTTACGTTGTTACAAAAATTTGTTTTGATCGGACTCTGATATTTTTTTTAAATGGAGGATAAGGAAGTGCATTTTAAACATATTTTGCCTTTTTTCTTTAAAAAAGCTGTCAAAACGGCAGAGGCGCAACGGGAGATTTGTCGTGTATGGAGACTCGGCTATAAGCGCCGACACTTTTCAGCTGTTCGCTCTGGACCTCCACCCACCATAGGCGACAATCAAACCTTGGCTGCAGTTACCATTGACAGGCATTCGACGACGGGAGATCGCTCAGCGGTTTAACATCGCCCATAGAACCGTTTCGCAGAGACTAAAAAGGCTTCGAATGTCGAAAAAGGTGGATGTTTGGGTTCTTCATGAACTCAGTGAAGGAAACATTATGGACCGCATTATTGTCTTTGAGTCTTTGTTGAGATGAAACTCGCTTTAGGCATTTCCGAAACGAGTGGGTACTAAAAATGGGTGGTTTATAACAACATTCGACGTAAGAAACACGGCAATCGGTCGATAAACAAGATTTGCATCCCAGAAAGGTCATGTTGAACATTTGGTGGGACTGGCGAGGTGTCCTTTACTTCAAATTGCTTTCACGTAATCAGACAATAAGTGTTGGTAAATATTGCTTTCAGCTCGATAGTTTGAAGCAGACAGTGTAAAAAAAACCACCAGAGTTGGCGAACATTAAGGGCGTTGTTTTCCATCATAACAACGCCAGACCTCACACAGCAAAACAAAAGCTGAAGTCATTTGGCTGGGAGGATAAGGAAGTGCATTTTAAACATATTTTGCCTTTTTTCTTTAAAAAAGCTGTCAAAACGGCAGAGGCGCAACGGGAGATTTGTCGTGTATGGAGACTCGGCTATAAGCGCCGACACTTTTCAGCTGTTCGCTCTGGACCTCCACCCACCATAGGCGACAATCAAACCTTGGCTGCAGTTACCGTTGACAGGCATTCGACGACGGGAGATCGCTCAGCGGTTTAACATCGCCCATAGAACCGTTTCGCAGAGACTAAAAAGGCTTCGAATGTCGAAAAAGGTGGATGTTTGGGTTCTTCATGAACTCAGTGAAGGAAACATTATGGACCGCATTATTGTCTGTGAGTCTTTGTTGAGATGAAACTCGCTTTAGGCATTTCCGAAACGAGTGGGTACTAAAAATGGGTGGTTTATAACAACATTCGACGTAAGAAACACGGCAATCGGTCGATAAACAAGATTTGCATCCCAGAAAGGTCATGTTGAACATTTGGTGGGACTGGCGAGGTGTCCTTTACTTCAAATTGCTTCCACGTAATCAGACAATAAGTGTTGGTAAATATTGCTTTCAGCTCGATAGTTTGAAGCAGACAGTGTAAAAAAAAACAACAGAGTTGGCGAACATTAAGGGCGTTGTTTTCCATCATAACAACGCCAGACCTCACACAGCAAAACAAAAGCTGAAGTCATTTGGCTGGGAAGCTATGCACTACCCACTGTACTCTCCAAACCTTAAGCCTTCTGACTACCATCCGTTCCGCTCTCTTTAAAACAATTTGGACGGAAGGCAATTCAGTTCAAGATGAGATCAAAGCGTACGCATAAGTCTCCTTACTTTTAGAAAAGATGCATTATGTCTCTTCTAAAACGTAGTAAGTAAGAAAGTAATAGACTTTAATGGACAATATCTGATGGATTAAATATAAACTTTTACGAATATACCAAAAATGTGTGTTTAACTTTCACCCTAAAACCGCAGAACTTATTGAACAACCCAACATCCTAAGCGTCGGTTGTCTGGTGGAATTAGATTTTGCGAAAATAAGTGATTGCTGCTTCTATCACATTCCAAACAACGGTTTGTCTCGGATGTATGGGAGTTTTTTCCAGCACTCCTGGTTCCGCTTTAGACGCATTGATGAATTTCTCCCCCCTTGATATTCATATCATGGGTTGCACTCTCAAAACCATCTTATCTATCAAACCAGCTGTCAGACTGAGCACGTTTCTTTAACATTTATGTTCACTATACTTCGCGTTCTGTGCGCTCAACTTATAGAGCACTACGCCCAATATACGGTGCTTATAATCGTCCATTTGAGCAACTTAAACGCTCCATGGTACTGGATCAATTTATGTTCAAGTTTATCTTCTGGACAATATTCATCCGACGCGAGTACCGAAGAAGCCATCGTCTCTGTAGAGGTGAGTATGACCGACGACCAAAATTTATTGATGCCCCTGCCCGGCTACTAAATAGAAGATTATACACCCGTATAAGATTCCTGGTGCAGCAATTGAAGTCAGTGGACCTTTGTTTGCGTCGTACGTTCGATGAATGGGCTGAAAACCAATTGAAATTTGAACCGAATTTTAACCGTCAAATCATCTCCAGCGATGAGGCTCATTTCTGGCTGGGTATGTTAACAAGAAAACTTGTTGTTTTTGTAGTGAGCACAATCCTCACGAGACTTTCAAGACCCAATTATATTCCGAAAGTCACTGTCTGGTGCAGTTTGCACGTCGTAAGCATAATTGATCCATTTTTTTTTTTAAGGTTTGAAGATAGAGCCAACATTACCGTCAATGGCGAGCGCTACAGGCAAATGATTCGCGATTTTTAAATTTCCTGTGTTAATAACAATCGTCATGTGATTTGATTACTTTTTGTGGGGTATATCAAGTCACTCGTGTTTGTTGATAAAACAGCTACAGTTGACGACGAAGAAGCCAATATTCCGTGCGTTATTGACAAAATATGGCCGGCTATGCTGGAGAAAGTGGTGCAAACCTGGACCGATAGGATGGTTTTCATAAGACGTAACAGCGGTGGCACTATGCCCGCAATTGTTTTGCAACACTAAATGGCATAAAAAGAATAAATAAAGCTAAAATATTGATCATTTCATAAAATTTTGTGTTTTATTTTTAATAAAAGTTCTATACCTCTTACAAAAAAAGCATAAATAATCATGCATTCTGGCAACACTGCGATCGAATTAGGAAAGTAGATTACGTATTTACATATGGTTTTATAGATAAACTATTTTGATAGAATATTTTCAGCAAAACCAGATTCAATAAAATTGAATCTCCCTGCGGCTTAGCTTTGTTGGTAGCTGCAGCTAATTTTAATAATAATAATAATTGAAATGCTATCGATAAAGGAGCGCAATAGCTTATTATTATTATTTTCGACCAAAATGTTGTTAAGCGATGACGCCCATTTCTGGCATAATAGCTATGTTAATAAGCAAAATAGTCGTATTTGGTGTGCAGAGCAACCCGAAAAGGTTCAAGAGCTGCACTTACATCCGGACAAAACAACGGTTTGGTATGATTTATGAGATAGTGGAATCTTTGGTCCAAATTTCTTCAAAACTGATAACGAATTGTTACCTGTTAGCCGCAGTTACGGCCAACGTTTAAAAGAAATAATCTTAAAAAAATAAATGTAAAGAATGGCTCTTTTGTATGATGATAAAGATTACCCGATAAAATTGAATATGTTGATCATTAATTTTTAAAAGAAGTACCTCAGAAATAATTACCTTTTATAATATTCTTATCGTCCCATACCTATGATATGGAAGCGGAATAATATGAGCCTAGTTGCTTTGAGTATAGTGGGTACCATATGGTAGTGGGCTTCTAAATAGAAAGGTTCGGTGTTCGAATCCTAGCCGCGCCGAAATACATCCATTTTACAGTTAACAAAAATCAAATAAGATGAGTTGTTGACTGGAAACCAACAACGTCCACTAAGAATTTAGTTTGCCCATTAAGGAGGTATTCTAGTCTACAAATTTGAAATAATAGATTTTTTTTCATATTTTCAAAGCTAATACATTCAAGAATATGCCCTTAAAAGGATTTAAATTATTTTATTAGTTACAGCCATTTTTGTGACGTGGCGTCTGCTCCGGTCTGACTGCAACAAATAAACAATAGACCGTTTTTTTCGAAACTACTTTTTCGAGTTGGCATGCACGATACCTCAAGTTCAAATAAACCGATTTATTTAAAATTTAGTGTGAATGTTCTTTAAATAAAATAAACAATTTTTTTTTTTCAAGCGGCCGCCATTTTGTGATTTTTTTTTTTTACTTTTCCAAGGTACGGGCTATAGCGGCATCTATACTAATTAAGAATTCGTTCGGTTTTTTTGTTTCAGATGTCCAGAAGGGTTGAAATCATGCACGTCATGACACCCTTTTTTTTAACCCCTCACTTTTTTTGTTAATCTCAAAATATCAATAAACAAATAAAAAAAAAAAAATTAATACTAAAAATATTTTTTGTTTCATTTGTACAGAGCTTCGAAAACCGCCCGAAATTCATGCCTCTAGACTAGAATACCTCCTACGTATTGGATGCCACCCATGGAGGGAAATAACCACTGAGCCCAAACATCTTTTTTTTTCTCTGAGGCATAAGTGTATTGTATTTTAATTAAATTAATTAAAAAATAAAACGAAAAAAATTACAGCGACTGTGATGAAAATACTAGCGGGTGATATAGAACATGATGAGATTATAAAGTAATATATACGTATTAGACAGTGGGATAAGATAGTATTAAAAGCCTTACCTTGTTTAAATGTAAAAAAAAAATTCGCCCATAGCTATTGAAACACAAAGTTCAAAAAAAAAAAGAAGATGGAAAAATGATTACATCAAACAGAATAGCGTTAAGGTTTGAAATTTAGAAAACACTAGGAAGGCTCTATATTCTTATCATCGCAATCCTACTGTTTGAGGCTAAACCATGAACTTAGCATAGGTGAGTAAAGATTTCTTTCGTCATTTGCGTTGATGTACTTTAATGGATGAGATATAACAGCAAATGCTAATACTCACGCTAGGATAAAGAGAAGAAAATGAGCTTTTAATGTATTTTAGTACTTATAACTTTAATTTAATTTTTTTTTAACTGAAAACTGAGAAACCAATTTGGAAAGTTTTTTTACTTTTCAAATGAAAATACTCGTAAAAAAACTGCAAATTTGCTGTATCCTTAAATGGTCGTGGCCAGGCAATTATCTATACCATAATGAACTAACCTAGATGTCAAACTCTACTTATACTTTTGCAAGCCCTTAACTTCGTACAGATACACTGTAAGTGAATTACCAACCCTTTTACATATCTATAGCTTTCCAGAATTTGGAAAAATTAGGAAAATTTACAAGTTAAGACGCTAAAATGAGAGAGATTTGCACGCGAGTGTGAAATGTGGACGACCAATTTTTCTTGTAAAATGAGCAGGTTTTGTGTAAAAAGGGAGAGAAATTGCCATTGATGACAATTCACACGTATTCACAGACAGAGCTACACGGATAGAGGCGATCAGTAGAAAACCGGTTTTGATTTTCCAATATCTGGAAAGTTTGCCATCTATGTTAGTTCATCTATGACCTATACAAACCCTTATGCATGTAGTCTAAAACTACAATCTAAATTGCCTCATCAATTTTTGCTCACTAAAATGATGTCTTTGGATATACCAGGTGTTTTGGACATTCCTTGACATCGTAAATGCATCCTCTCCGAAAAACTTATGTTTTTATTGATAAGCATTTATAGCAAGACGGGTGTTACAGTTAAAAGTTGGAATGCTACTGGTGATATCAATGGAGCACTGGTGGTGGAAATAGCGAAAAAACAGATTGCGACACGAGACATTACGTCGGTGTTCAAGGGTGTCCATTGTCTTGGTGATATTATTATTACCTATGAGTTTTATCGCACGGTTTTGATTTCTATCTAGCAAGTGCAGAGATATTTTGGTTGCACCCGACCAGATGTGGGCATTGTACTCCAATTTCGGACAGATAAAAATCTTATATTGGTTTTTACCACATGAAATGGTACATTTATTTCAGTTCAGTCGGAAATAAAAAGTTCTCGAGTGAAAATCCGTGTCAGAACGTTTAATTTTCTTTTTTTATAAAATAAAGTGGTACGTGTGCTTGACGTGTGAGAATTTTAGGGATTCGCTATAGGTACCGTTATTTTTTTCTAGGAATTATTTACCACGCTGTCGGAAGTTCAAATTCGAATTATCTTTCTTTACGAATTTAAAATGAGACATAATGCGTCGCTGGTCATGTAGCGGTAAACGACACACTATACGACTTTGGATCGGAAAATTCCGTTCGAGAGATTCCAGCCTCAAAAATGAACCACGTGGGAAGCTGGAAATGTTAAATGACGATGATGTTTTAAGGGTGACGGTGGATGCAGACCCAACAAAATCGGTGCGGGAGATTGCACAAAGCATGGAAGTATCCCCTAATGACAATAAGTCGACACCTTTTTCTCATAGAATAGGTAAAGAAACTCGATAAGTGGGTAGCCCATGATCTGAACGAATTCCAAAAACTACAGTGCCTGGTAATCTGCGTATCGCTTATATTACGAAACCAAACTGAACCGTTTTTGCACCAGATAGTCACCTGTGATGAAAAGAGGATACTGTATGATAATCTTAAAAGATCTGGGCACTGATTGGATGCAAATGAAAATATAAAACACACCCCCAAACTCGATCTTCACCCAAAAAAGGTTATGGTGGAAATTTAGAAAACATCGAAAGTACCAACACATTTTTCATTTCTTCAATCAGGAAAAACTATAAACACTATAAAATACTGTAAGGAAATCGACATATTGAATGTCAAATTGGCTGAAAAGCAACCTGCGTTGGTCAACAGGCACGGTACGATTCTTTTGCATGACAATGATAGCCCCATACATCACAAGTAACGGAGCAACTGTTGCAGTTGGGATTTGAAATTCTTCCGCTTCCACCGTACTCTCCTGATATACACCCAACGGATTACCACATTTTCAGCAATTTGGATTCATTTTGTCATAAAAGCATTTAAAGTTTTCATTGCCTCAAAAAGTCAGCACTTCTATGAAAAAGGACCTTGTATTACGTTGTATTAAATCGGACATTTCATGTGGTACAACCCAATATCTTGAGGCCAGATCAAAGGGGTAAAGTATTTCCTATATCGCTTGAGAAATCCCATACATTTCGCAACATTTTTAACGACACCGTACATGTGGTCATTCCAACATAAGTTGTCGTTGACATACATACCCAGAATTGAAAGTCTTTCGGTTTCGACGATGCAAGTACATTTCAGGACAATAGCTGGGTGTTTTTAAATTTCGTTTTAATTTGTGTTTTGGAAGTATTATATCTACTCTCTTAGTGGTTTCCCAACTAGTTATGCTGTTAATATCAGAATTTAATGAGCTTTACATACACTATTCATGTTCTACAGCCGAAAAGCATTGACGTGAGTCAGGGAACGAATATGAAAAGCAGAGAGTACTGTCGTCAGCAAAGGAATATGTTTGATTAGAAGTAGAGAGGGTCGGAGACATAACGGAGCCCAGGGCACACCAGCATTTATTTTGTGACTTGAACATCACCTTGAATCATCAGACTTTAAACCATCCAAAACAATTTGAATTGAACTTTCCCACATGTAATTTCTAATCCATGAAAAAAGCACGCATTTTCGACAAAAGAGCCTGGAGCCAAATTCTGTCAAATGCCTTAGAAATATCAAGTGAAACTGTCTTCGTTTGCCAGATCTATGTACGCGTTGATTCCACTTTTCGGAAAGACATGCCATCAAATCACCAGCGGGCCTGTTGCTATGAAAATCGTACTGTCGATCATTGAGAAGTTTTCGAGTTTTGAGATAATTCATAAGCTGATGGTTTACCAGAGTTTCCATGACCTTGAAAAGAAGTGACATAAGTGGAATGGGACTGTAAGAGGAGAAAGAAGATGAGCCCAAGCTAATGGAGTATCACTGAATTTGATGTTATTAAAAGGATCTGACGAGTGTCAGCCAAAACACTCCTATCAATTCTATTCGGATTTCGCCAGAGGCAAATAGGCGTATATGGGGACATACGGGAAATGTTCCTTCGTGTTAATATCCGGAAGGAGGACCAGTGTGCTCAGAGATTCTTGTGGAAAGACGCAAATCAATCTCAACAGCCGGATATATACATCATGAGTGCTATAGTCTTTGGATCCAAAAGCTCTCCGTGTTCCGCACAATATATAAAGAACCAGAACGCTAGTCAATATTTTTTTTTTATATAATCCCGCGCGAGCACCAAGGGGATATGAACACCCTTTTACTGGCTTTTCTCCAGGGCGCGGGTGGGTGGTGTAGTAGTTTGAAACTCAGGTGTAATAGGTTTCGATATTTTTCCCAAAGGTGGTTGTCAAACTGGACGGGACGAGCCAGTGCATCCTCAACCAGTGGGTCTTAGTACGTGCTAGTTGTTAGTTCGTTACATTTAGCCCAGCCAGCAATCAACTTCAACGGGATTTTCATATAACTACATACAAATTCTATGAAAAGATTTTTTCATAGGATTGCCTCGCACGGGATTCGAACCCGCGACCCTCTGCTTGAGGAGTCTATGCATATACCACTACACCACGGCCACCCCCAATATACAATAAATATAAAGACATTCATCCACGCGCAGTGTGGATGTTGATTGCCAGTATGTAGACGACTACGTCGATAGCTTCGATACATTCGACGCAGCTACTGCAATAACAGCCTGGTTTGAGCTAAGAAACTTTTCATCCAATTCACCGGGGCTATTCGACGCTTTGCATTCGCACAATCGCTGCCACAGTTGAACCTGAAAAACATATGTTACAGTGAACTAAACACCAAAAAAATTATCGGTATGTCCTGGGACCTAAAGGCCGATCAGCTTCGTTTTACGTTAAAGTTTGGAAGATTGACGAAGGCAGTTCTTCAGCCTCACAATGTCAATATTTGACCCATTCGGATTTCTAGCCAACATTACTATTGAGTCAAAGTTGTCATTTTAAGCGGACATGAAGTGCAGCCGAAGAAGGAAATTTTTTGGTCTGACATAAAGACAGTCTTTTATTGGATTAGATCCGATACTCGTGTATATAAACAATCCGTCACTCATCGAATTTCTGAAATTCTAGATTCTTCACAGATTGATAATTGGAGATGGGTACCAGGCAGCCAAAATCCAGCTGATTATGCTAAGAGATCGGAATGGCCTTGACCACCGAATGATATTTCAGCTCACAAAAAATCAGAGGAAAAGTGTTCGAATTGTATTCTGAACATAAGTCATATCATGTCCGTTCTCCCACTTAACAAATACTCCAGCTTTTACAAGTTGCTAAAAGTGATATGCTGGATTCAGCGAGCAGTTATGAAATTTGAACACTTGGTCGTTAATTTGGAAGTTATTTGAAATGGAAATATATAAAAAAACAGCCCTCAGTAGCAAAAATAAATTCAGCAGAATCTTTATTACGTCGTAAAGTACATGCAGATGCTTATCCCAATGAGGTAAAAATCCTTTTAGCAAAAAAATTGGTACCAGTTACCAAACTGTTGGTGAGGTATTACTATGAGAAATTTAGACATCACAACCAAGAAGCTCGTTAGGACAACAAAGTAAATTTGTCAATTTTGCAAAAAATCATCAGACATGCCAGAGCCCCCTCTTATGGGTCAGCTACCTGCCGACCAACTCACACCATACGTTCACCCATTTTCTTATACAGGCATCGATTATTTTGGACCTCTACAAGTCACTATTAGACTTTGGCACGAAAAAAGGTGGGTGGCAATATTCACATGCCTGTCAACACAAGCGATTCATTTAGTGGGGTGGCCGTGGTGTAGTGGTATATGCATAGACTCCTCAAGGAAAGGGTCGCGGGTTCGACTCCCGTGCGAGTCAATTCTCTGAAAGAGTCTTGAGGTAGTGCTTATTGGTTGAGACCTGGGTCAACCCCGAACTATAGTGCCATGTTGGTAGATAAGCTGGCCGACGGCAAGAAGTAAGTCAAAAGAATGATTATATTGGTGGATAAAGAGAAGAAAATGAGCTTTTAATGTATTTTAGTACTTATAACTTTAATTTAATTTTTTTTTAACTGAAAACTGAGAAACCAATTTGGAAAGTTTTTTTACTTTTCAAATGAAAATACTCGTAAAAAAACTGCAAATTTGCTGTATTTTTTAACTGAAAACTGAGAAACCAATTTGGAAAGTTTTTTTACTTTTCAAATGAAAATACTCGTAAAAAAACTGCAAATTTGCTGTATCCTTAAATGGTCGTGGCCAGGCAATTATCTATACCATAATGAACTAACCTAGATGTCAAACTCTACTTATACTTTTGCAAGCCCTTAACTCCGTACAGATACACTGTAAGTGAATTACCAACCCTTTTACATATCTATAGCTTTCCAGAATTTGGAAAAATTAGGAAAATTTACAAGTTAAGACGCTAAAATGAGAGAGATTTGCACGCGAGTGTGAAATGTGGACGACCAATTTTTCTTGTAAAATGAGCAGGTTTTGTGTAAAAAGGGAGAGAAATTGCCATTGATGACAATTCACACGTATTCACAGACAGAGCTACACGGATAGAGGCGATCAGTAGAAAACCGGTTTTGATTTTCCAATATCTGGAAAGTTTGCCATCTATGTTAGTTCATCTATGACCTATACAAACCCTTATGCATGTAGTCTAAAACTACAATCTAAATTGCCTCATCAATTTTTGCTCACTAAAATGATGTCTTTGGATATACCAGGTGTTTTGGATAAAGTTTCGAATACTTTAAAGGGACATTCCTTGACATCGTAAATGCATCCTCTCCGAAAAACTTATGTTTTTATTGATAAGCATTTATAGCAAGACGGGTGTTACAGTTAAAAGTTGGAATGCTACTGGTGATATCAATGGAGCACTGGTGGTGGAAATAGCGAAAAAACAGATTGCGACACGAGACATTACGTCGGTGTTCAAGGGTGTCCATTGTCTTGGTGATATTATTATTACCTATGAGTTTTATCGCACGGTTTTGATTTCTATCTAGCAAGTGCAGAGATATTTTGGTTGCACCCGACCAGATGTGGGCATTGTACTCCAATTTCGGACAGATAAAAATCTTATATTGGTTTTTACCACATGAAATGGTACATTTATTTCAGTTCAGTCGGAAATAAAAAGTTCTCGAGTGAAAATCCGTGTCAGAACGTTTAATTTTCTTTTTTTATAAAATAAAGTGGTACGTGTGCTTGACGTGTGAGAATTTTAGGGATTCGCTATAGGTACCGTTATTTTTTTCTAGGAATTATTTACCACGCTGTCGGAAGTTCAAATTCGAATTATCTTTCTTTACGAATTTAAAATGAGACATAATGCGTCGCTGGTCATGTAGCGGTAAACGACACACTATACGACTTTGGATCGGAAAATTCCGTTCGAGAGATTCCAGCCTCAAAAATGAACCACGTGGGAAGCTGGAAATGTTAAATGACGATGATGTTTTAAGGGTGACGGTGGATGCAGACCCAACAAAATCGGTGCGGGAGATTGCACAAAGCATGGAAGTATCCCCTAATGACAATAAGTCGACACCTTTTTCTCATAGAATAGGTAAAGAAACTCGATAAGTGGGTAGCCCATGATCTGAACGAATTCCAAAAACTACAGTGCCTGGTAATCTGCGTATCGCTTATATTACGAAACCAAACTGAACCGTTTTTGCACCAGATAGTCACCTGTGATGAAAAGAGGATACTGTATGATAATCTTAAAAGATCTGGGCACTGATTGGATGCAAATGAAAATATAAAACACACCCCCAAACTCGATCTTCACCCAAAAAAGGTTATGGTGGAAATTTAGAAAACATCGAAAGTACCAACACATTTTTCATTTCTTCAATCAGGAAAAACTATAAACACTATAAAATACTGTAAGGAAATCGACATATTGAATGTCAAATTGGCTGAAAAGCAACCTGCGTTGGTCAACAGGCACGGTACGATTCTTTTGCATGACAATGATAGCCCCATACATCACAAGTAACGGAGCAACTGTTGCAGTTGGGATTTGAAATTCTTCCGCTTCCACCGTACTCTCCTGATATACACCCAACGGATTACCACATTTTCAGCAATTTGGATTCATTTTGTCATAAAAGCATTTAAAGTTTTCATTGCCTCAAAAAGTCAGCACTTCTATGAAAAAGGACCTTGTATTACGTTGTATTAAATCGGACATTTCATGTGGTACAACCCAATATATTGAGGCCAGATCAAAGGGGTAAAGTATTTCCTATATCGCTTGAGAAATCCCATACATTTCGCAACATTTTTAACGACACCGTACATGTGGTCATTCCAACATAAGTTGTCGTTGACATACATACCCAGAATTGAAAGTCTTTCGGTTTCGACGATGCAAGTACATTTCAGGACAATAGCTGGGTGTTTTTAAATTTCGTTTTAATTCGTGTTTTGGAAGTATTATATCTACTCTCTTAGTGGTTTCCCAACTAGTTATGCTGTTAATATCAGAATTTAATGAGCTTTACATACACTATTCATGTTCTACAGCCGAAAAGCATTGACGTGAGTCAGGGAACGAATATGAAAAGCAGAGAGTACTGTCGTCAGCAAAGGAATATGTTTGATTAGAAGTAGAGAGGGTCGGAGACATAACGGAGCCCAGGGCACACCAGCATTTATTTTGTGACTTGAACATCACCTTGAATCATCAGACTTTAAACCATCCAAAACAATTTGAATTGAACTTTCCCACATGTAATTTCTAATCCATGAAAAAAGCACGCATTTTCGACAAAAGAGCCTGGAGCCAAATTCTGTCAAATGCCTTAGAAATATCAAGTGAAACTGTCTTCGTTTGCCAGATCTATGTACGCGTTGATTCCACTTTTCGGAAAGACATGCCATCAAATCACCAGCGGGCCTGTTGCTATGAAAATCGTACTGTCGATCATTGAGAAGTTTTCGAGTTTTGAGATAATTCATAAGCTGATGGTTTACCAGCGTTTCCATGACCTTGAAAAGAAGTGACATAAGTGGAATGGGACTGTAAGAGGAGAAAGAAGATGAGCCCAAGCTAATGGAGTATCACTGAGTTTGATGTTATTAAAAGGATCTGACGAGTGTCAGCCAAAACACTCCTATCAATTCTATTCGGATTTCGCCAGAGGCAAATAGGCGTATATGGGGACATACGGGAAATGTTCCTTCGTGTTAATATCCGGAAGGAGGACCAGTGTGCTCAGAGATTCTTGTGGAAAGACGCAAATCAATCTCAACAGCCGGATATATACATCATGAGTGCTATAGTCTTTGGATCCAAAAGCTCTCCGTGTTCCGCACAATATATAAAGAACCAGAACGCTAGTCAATATTTTTTTTTTATATAATCCCGCGCGAGCACCAAGGGGATATGAACACCCTTTTACTGGCTTTTCTCCAGGGCGCGGGTGGGTGGTGTAGTAGTTTGAAACTCAGGTGTAATAGGTTTCGATATTTTTCCCAAAGGTGGTTGTCAAACTGGACGGGACGAGCCAGTGCATCCTCAACCAGTGGGTCTTAGTACGTGCTAGTTGTTAGTTCGTTACATTTAGCCCAGCCAGCAATCAACTTCAACGGGATTTTCATATAACTACATACAAATTCTATGAAAAGATTTTTTCATAGGATTGCCTCGCACGGGATTCGAACCCGCGACCCTCTGCTTGAGGAGTCTATGCATATACCACTACACCACGGCCACCCCCAATATACAATAAATATAAAGACATTCATCCACGCGCAGTGTGGATGTTGATTGCCAGTATGTAGACGACTACGTCGATAGCTTCGATACATTCGACGCAGCTACTGCAATAACAGCCTGGTTTGAGCTAAGAAACTTTTCATCCAATTCACCGGGGCTATTCGACGCTTTGCATTCGCACAATCGCTGCCACAGTTGAACCTGAAAAACATATGTTACAGTGAACTAAACACCAAAAAAATTATCGGTATGTCCTGGGACCTAAAGGCCGATCAGCTTCGTTTTACGTTAAAGTTTGGAAGATTGACGAAGGCAGTTCTTCAGCCTCACAATGTCAATATTTGACCCATTCGGATTTCTAGCCAACATTACTATTGAGTCAAAGTTGTCATTTTAAGCGGACATGAAGTGCAGCCGAAGAAGGAAATTTTTTGGTCTGACATAAAGACAGTCTTTTATTGGATTAGATCCGATACTCGTGTATATAAACAATCCGTCACTCATCGAATTTCTGAAATTCTAGATTCTTCACAGATTGATAATTGGAGATGGGTACCAGGCAGCCAAAATCCAGCTGATTATGCTAAGAGATCGGAATGGCCTTGACCACCGAATGATATTTCAGCTCACAAAAAATCAGAGGAAAAGTGTTCGAATTGTATTCTGAACATAAGTCATATCATGTCCGTTCTCCCACTTAACAAATACTCCAGCTTTTACAAGTTGCTAAAAGTGATATGCTGGATTCAGCGAGCAGTTATGAAATTTAAACACTTGGTCGTTAATTTGGAAGTTATTTGAAATGGAAATATATAAAAAAACAGCCCTCAGTAGCAAAAATAAATTCAGCAGAATCTTTATTACGTCGTAAAGTACATGCAGATGCTTATCCCAATGAGGTAAAAATCCTTTTAGCAAAAAAATTGGTACCAGTTACCAAACTGTTGGTGAGGTATTACTATGAGAAATTTAGACATCACAACCAAGAAGCTCGTTAGGACAACAAAGTAAATTTGTCAATTTTGCAAAAAATCATCAGACATGCCAGAGCCCCCTCTTATGGGTCAGCTACCTGCCGACCAACTCACACCATACGTTCACCCATTTTCTTATACAGGCATCGATTATTTTGGACCTCTACAAGTCACTATTAGACTTTGGCACGAAAAAAGGTGGGTGGCAATATTCACATGCCTGTCAACACAAGCGATTCATTTAGTGGGGTGGCCGTGGTGTAGTGGTATATGCATAGACTCCTCAAGGAAAGGGTCGCGGGTTCGACTCCCGTGCGAGTCAATTCTCTGAAAGAGTCTTGAGGTAGTGCTTATTGGTTGAGACCTGGGTCAACCCCGAACTATAGTGCCATGTTGGTAGATAAGCTGGCCGACGGCAAGAAGTAAGTCAAAAGAATGATTATATTGGTGGATAAAGAGAAGAAAATGAGCTTTTAATGTATTTTAGTACTTATAACTTTAATTTAATTTTTTTTTAACTGAAAACTGAGAAACCAATTTGGAAAGTTTTTTTACTTTTCAAATGAAAATACTCGTAAAAAAACTGCAAATTTGCTGTATCCTTAAATGGTCGTGGCCAGGCAATTATCTATACCATAATGAACTAACCTAGATGTCAAACTCTACTTATACTTTTGCAAGCCCTTAACTTCGTACAGATACACTGTAAGTGAATTACCAACCCTTTTACATATCTATAGCTTTCCAGAATTTGGAAAAATTAGGAAAATTTACAAGTTAAGACGCTAAAATGAGAGAGATTTGCACGCGAGTGTGAAATGTGGACGACCAATTTTTCTTGTAAAATGAGCAGGTTTTGTGTAAAAAGGGAGAGAAATTGCCATTGATGACAATTCACACGTATTCACAGACAGAGCTACACGGATAGAGGCGATCAGTAGAAAACCGGTTTTGATTTTCCAATATCTGGAAAGTTTGCCATCTATGTTAGTTCATCTATGACCTATACAAACCCTTATGCATGTAGTCTAAAACTACAATCTAAATTGCCTCATCAATTTTTGCTCACTAAAATGATGTCTTTGGATATACCAGGTGTTTTGGATAAAGTTTCGAATACTTTAAAGGGACATTCCTTGACATCGTAAATGCATCCTCTCCGAAAAACTTATGTTTTTATTGATAAGCATTTATAGCAAGACGGGTGTTACAGTTAAAAGTTTAAAGGGGTGGAATGCTACTGGTGATATCAATGGAGCACTGGTGGTGGAAATAGCGAAAAAACAGATTGCGACACGAGACATTACGTCGGTGTTCAAGGGTGTCGATTGTCTTGGTGATATTATTATTACCTATGAGTTTTATCGCACGGTTTTGATTTCTATCTAGCAAGTGCAGAGATATTTTGGTTGCACCCGACCAGATGTGGGCATTGTACTCCAATTTCGGACAGATAAAAATCTTATATTGGTTTTTACCACATGAAATGGTACATTTATTTCAGTTCAGTCGGAAATAAAAAGTTCTCGAGTGAAAATCCGTGTCAGAACGTTTAATTTTCTTTTTTTATAAAATAAAGTGGTACGTGTGCTTGACGTGTGAGAATTTTAGGGATTCGCTATAGGTACCGTTATTTTTTTCTAGGAATTATTTACCACGCTGTCGGAAGTTCAAATTCGAATTATCTTCCTTTACGAATTTAAAATGAGACATAATGCGTCGCTGGTCATGTAGCGGTAAACGACACACTATACGACTTTGGATCGGAAAATTCCGTTCGAGAGATTCCAGCCTCAAAAATGAACCACGTGGGAAGCTGGAAATGTAAAATGACGATGATGTTTTAAGGGTGACGGTGGATGCAGACCCAACAAAATCGGTGCGGGAGATTGCACAAAGCATGGAAGTATCCCCTAATGACAATAAGTCGACACCTTTTTCTCATAGAATAGGTAAAGAAACTCGATAAGTGGGTAGCCCATGATCTGAACGAATTCCAAAAACTACGGTGCCTGGTAATCTGCGTATCGCTTATATTACGAAAGCAAACTGAACCGTTTTTGCACCAGATAGTCACCTGTGATGAAAAGAGGATACTGTATGATAATCTTAAAAGATCTGGGCACTGATTGGATGCAAATGAAAATATAAAACACACCCCCAAACTCGATCTTCACCCAAAAAAGGTTATGGTGGAAATTTAGAAAACATCGAAAGTACCAACACATTTTTCATTTCTTCAATCAGGAAAAACTATAAACACTATAAAATACTGTAAGGAAATCGACATATTGAATGTCAAATTGGCTGAAAAGCAACCTGCGTTGGTCAACAGGCACGGTACGATTCTTTTGCATGACAATGATAGCCCCATACATCACAAGTAACGGAGCAACTGTTGCAGTTGGGATTTGAAATTCTTCCGCTTCCACCGTACTCTCCTGATATACACCCAACGGATTACCACATTTTCAGCAATTTGGATTCATTTTGTCATAAAAGCATTTAAAGTTTTCATTGCCTCAAAAAGTCAGCACTTCTATGAAAAAGGACCTTGTATTACGTTGTATTAAATCGGACATTTCATGTGGTACAATCCAATATATTGAGGCCAGATCAAAGGGGTAAAGTATTTCCTATATCGCTTGAGAAATCCCATACATTTCGCAACATTTTTAACGACACCGTACATGTGGTCATTCCAACATAAGTTGTCGTTGACATACATACCCAGAATTGAAAGTCTTTCGGTTTCGACGATGCAAGTACATTTCAGGACAATAGCTGGGTGTTTTTAAATTTCGTTTTAATTTGTGTTTTGGAAGTATTATATCTACTCTCTTAGTGGTTTCCCAACTAGTTATGCTGTTAATATCAGAATTTAATGAGCTTTACATACACTATTCATGTTCTACAGCCGAAAAGCATTGACGTGAGTCAGGGAACGAATATGAAAAGCAGAGAGTACTGTCGTCAGCAAAGGAATATGTTTGATTAGAAGTAGAGAGGGTCGGAGACATAACGGAGCCCAGGGCACACCAGCATTTATTTTGTGACTTGAACATCACCTTGAATCATCAGACTTTAAACCATCCAAAACAATTTGAATTGAACTTTCCCACATGTAATTTCTAATCCATTAAAAGAGCACGCATTTTCGACAAAAGAGCCTGGAGCCAAATTCTGTCAAATGCCTTAGAAATATCAAGTGAAACTGTCTTCGTTCGCCAGATCTATGTACGCGTTGATTCCACTTTTCGGAAAGACATGCCATCAAATCACCAGCGGGCCTGTTGCTATGAAAATCGTACTGTCGATCATTGAGAAGTTTTCGAGTTTTGAGATAATTCATAAGCTGATGGTTTACCAGAGTTTCCATGACCTTGAAAAGAAGTGACATAAGTGGAATGGGACTGTAAGAGGAGAAAGAAGATGAGCCCAAGCTAATGGAGTATCACTGAATTTGATGTTATTAAAAGGATCTGACGAGTGTCAGCCAAAATACTCCTATCAATTCTATTCGGATTTCGCCAGAGACAAATAGGCGTATATGGGGACATACGGGAAATGTTCCTTCGTGTTAATATCCGGAAGGAGGACCAGTGTGCTCAGAGATTCTTGTGGAAAGACGCAAATCAATCTCAACAGCCGGATATATACATCATGAGTGCTATAGTCTTTGGATCCAAAAGCTCTCCGTGTTCCGCACAATAAATAAAGAACCAGAACGCTAGTCAATATTTTTTTTTTATATAATCCCGCGCGAGCACCAAGGGGATATGAACACCCTTTTACTGGCTTTTCTCCAGGGCGCGGGTGGGTGGTGTAGTAGTTTGAAACTCAGGTGTAATAGGTTTCGATATTTTTCCCAAAGGTGGTTGTCAAACTGGACGGGACGAGCCAGTGCATCCTCAACCAGTGGGTCTTAGTACGTGCTAGTTGTTAGTTCGTTACATTTAGCCCAGCCAGCAATCAACTTCAACGGGATTTTCATATAACTACATACAAATTCTATGAAAAGATTTTTTCATAGGATTGCCTCGCACGGGATTCGAACCCGCGACCCTCTGCTTGAGGAGTCTATGCATATACCACTACACCACGGCCACCCCCAATATACAATAAATATAAAGACATTCATCCACGCGCAGTGTGGATGTTGATTACCAGTATGTAGACGACTACGTCGATAGCTTCGATACATTCGACGCAGCTACTGCAATAACAGCCTGGTTTGAGCTAAGAAACTTTTCATCCAATTCACCGGGGCTATTCGACGCTTTGCATTCGCACAATCGCTGCCACAGTTGAACCTGAAAAACATATGTTACAGTGAACTAAACACCAAAAAAATTATCGGTATGTCCTGGGACCTAAAGGCCGATCAGCTTCGTTTTACGTTAAAGTTTGGAAGATTGACGAAGTTCTTCAGCCTCACAATGTCAATATTTGACCCATTCGGATTTCTAGCCAACATTACTATTGAGTCAAAGTTGTCATTTTAAGCGGACATGAAGTGCAGCCGAAGAAGGAATTTTTTTGGTCTGACATAAAGACAGTCTTTTATTGGATTAGATCCGATACTCGTGTATATAAACAATCCGTCACTCATCGAATTTCTGAAATTCTAGATTCTTCACAGATTGATAATTGGAGATGGGTACCAGGCAGCCAAAATCCAGCTGATTATGCTAAGAGATCGGAATGGCCTTGACCACCGAATGATATTTCAGCTCACAAAAAATCAGAGGAAAAGTGTTCGAATTGTATTCTGAACATAAGTCATATCATGTCCGTTCTCTCACTTAACAAATACTCCAGCTTTTACAAGTTGCTAAAAGTGATATGCTGGATTCAGCGAGCAGTTATGAAATTTAAACACTTGGTCGTTAATTTGGAAGTTATTTGAAATGGAAATATATAAAAAAACAGCCCTCAGTAGCAAAAATAAATTCAGCAGAATCTTTACTACGTCGTAAAGTACATGCATATGCTTATCCCAATGAGGTAAAAATCCTTTTAGCAAAAAAATTGGTACCAGTTACCAAACTGTTGGTGAGGTATTACTATGAGAAATTTAGACATCACAACCAAGAAGCTCGTTAGGACAACAAAGTAAATTTGTCAATTTTGCAAAAAATCATCAGACATGCCAGAGCCCCCTCTTATGGGTCAGCTACCTGCCGACCAACTCACACCATACGTTCACCCATTTTCTTATACAGGCATCGATTATTTTGGACCTCTACAAGTCACTATTAGACTTTGGCACGAAAAAAGGTGGGTGGCAATATTCACATGCCTGTCAACACAAGCGATTCATTTAGTGGGGTGGCCGTGGTGTAGTGGTATATGCATAGACTCCTCAAGGAAAGGGTCGCGGGTTCGACTCCCGTGCGAGTCAATTCTCTGAAAGAGTCTTGAGGTAGTGCTTATTGGTTGAGACCTGGGTCAACCCCGAACTATAGTGCCATGTTGGTAGATAAGCTGGCCGACGGCAAGAAGTAAGTCAAAAGAATGATTATATTGGTGGATAAAGAGAAGAAAATGAGCTTTTAATGTATTTTAGTACTTATAACTTTAATTTAATTTTTTTTTAACTGAAAACTTAGAAACCAATTTGGAAAGTTTTTTTACTTTTCAAATGAAAATACTCGTAAAAAAACTGCAAATTTGCTGTATCCTTAAATGGTCGTGGCCAGGCAATTATCTATACCATAATGAACTAACCTAGATGTCAAACTCTACTTATACTTTTGCAAGCCCTTAACTTCGTACAGATACACTGTAAGTGAATTACCAACCCTTTTACATATCTATAGCTTTCCAGAATTTGGAAAAATTAGGAAAATTTACAAGTTAAGACGCTAAAATGAGAGAGATTTGCACGCGAGTGTGAAATGTGGACGACCAATTTTTCTTGTAAAATGAGCAGGTTTTGTGTAAAAAGGGAGAGAAATTGCCATTGATGACAATTCACACGTATTCACAGACAGAGCTACACGGATAGAGGCGATCAGTAGAAAACCGGTTTTGATTTTCCAATATCTGGAAAGTTTGCCATCTATGTTAGTTCATCTATGACCTATACAAACCCTTATGCATGTAGTCTAAAACTACAATCTAAATTGCCTCATCAATTTTTGCTCACTAAAATGATGTCTTTGGATATACCAGGTGTTTTGGATAAAGTTTCGAATACTTTAAAGGGACATTCCTTGACATCGTAAATGCATCCTCTCCGAAAAACTTATGTTTTTATTGATAAGCATTTATAGCAAGACGAGTGTTACAGTTAAAAGTTTAAAGGGGTGGAATGCTACTGGTGATATCAATGGAGCACTGGTGGTGGAAATAGCGAAAAAACAGATTGCGACACGAGACATTACGTCGGTGTTCAAGGGTGTCGATTGTCTTGGTGATATTATTATTACCTATGAGTTTTATCGCACGGTTTTGATTTCTATCTAGCAAGTGCAGAGATATTTTGGTTGCACCCGACCAGATGTGGGCATTGTACTCCAATTTCGGACAGATAAAAATCTTATATTGGTTTTTACCACATGAAATGGTACATTTATTTCAGTTCAGTCGGAAATAAAAAGTTCTCGAGTGAAAATCCGTGTCAGAACGTTTAATTTTCTTTTTTTATAAAATAAAGTGGTACGTGTGCTTGACGTGTGAGAATTTTAGGGATTCGCTATAGGTACCGTTATTTTTTTCTAGGAATTATTTACCACGCTGTCGGAAGTTCAAATTCGAATTATCTTCCTTTACGAATTTAAAATGAGACATAATGCGTCGCTGGTCATGTAGCGGTAAACGACACACTATACGACTTTGGATCGGAAAATTCCGTTCGAGAGATTCCAGCCTCAAAAATGAACCACGTGGGAAGCTGGAAATGTAAAATGACGATGATGTTTTAAGGGTGACGGTGGATGCAGACCCAACAAAATCGGTGCGGGAGATTGCACAAAGCATGGAAGTATCCCCTAATGACAATAAGTCGACACCTTTTTCTCATAGAATAGGTAAAGAAACTCGATAAGTGGGTAGCCCATGATCTGAACGAATTCCAAAAACTACGGTGCCTGGTAATCTGCGTATCGCTTATATTACGAAAGCAAACTGAACCGTTTTTGCACCAGATAGTCACCTGTGATGAAAAGAGGATACTGTATGATAATCTTAAAAGATCTGGGCACTGATTGGATGCAAATGAAAATATAAAACACACCCCCAAACTCGATCTTCACCCAAAAAAGGTTATGGTGGAAATTTAGAAAACATCGAAAGTACCAACACATTTTTCATTTCTTCAATCAGGAAAAACTATAAACACTATAAAATACTGTAAGGAAATCGACATATTGAATGTCAAATTGGCTGAAAAGCAACCTGCGTTGGTCAACAGGCACGGTACGATTCTTTTGCATGACAATGATAGCCCCATACATCACAAGTAACGGAGCAACTGTTGCAGTTGGGATTTGAAATTCTTCCGCTTCCACCGTACTCTCCTGATATACACCCAACGGATTACCACATTTTCAGCAATTTGGATTCATTTTGTCATAAAAGCATTTAAAGTTTTCATTGCCTCAAAAAGTCAGCACTTCTATGAAAAAGGACCTTGTATTACGTTGTATTAAATCGGACATTTCATGTGGTACAACCCAATATCTTGAGGCCAGATCAAAGGGGTAAAGTATTTCCTATATCGCTTGAGAAATCCCATACATTTCGCAACATTTTTAACGACACCGTACATGTGGTCATTCCAACATAAGTTGTCGTTGACATACATACCCAGAATTGAAAGTCTTTCGGTTTCGACGATGCAAGTACATTTCAGGACAATAGCTGGGTGTTTTTAAATTTCGTTTTAATTTGTGTTTTGGAAGTATTATATCTACTCTCTTAGTGGTTTCCCAACTAGTTATGCTGTTAATATCAGAATTTAATGAGCTTTACATACACTATTCATGTTCTACAGCCGAAAAGCATTGACGTGAGTCAGGGAACGAATATGAAAAGCAGAGAGTACTGTCGTCAGCAAAGGAATATGTTTGATTAGAAGTAGAGAGGGTCGGAGACATAACGGAGCCCAGGGCACACCAGCATTTATTTTGTGACTTGAACATCACCTTGAATCATCAGACTTTAAACCATCCAAAACAATTTGAATTGAACTTTCCCACATGTAATTTCTAATCCATTAAAAAAGCACGCATTTTCGACAAAAGAGCCTGGAGCCAAATTCTGTCAAATGCCTTAGAAATATCAAGTGAAACTGTCTTCGTTCGCCAGATCTATGTACGCGTTGATTCCACTTTTCGGAAAGACATGCCATCAAATCACCAGCGGGCCTGTTGCTATGAAAATCGTACTGTCGATCATTGAGAAGTTTTCGAGTTTTGAGATAATTCATAAGCTGATGGTTTACCAGAGTTTCCATGACCTTGAAAAGAAGTGACATAAGTGGAATGGGACTGTAAGAGGAGAAAGAAGATGAGCCCAAGCTAATGGAGTATCACTGAATTTGATGTTATTAAAAGGATCTGACGAGTGTCAGCCAAAATACTCCTATCAATTCTATTCGGATTTCGCCAGAGACAAATAGGCGTATATGGGGACACACGGGAAATGTTCCTTCGTGTTAATATCCGGAAGGAGGACCAGTGTGCTCAGAGATTCTTGTGGAAAGACGCAAATCAATCTCAACAGCCGGATATATACATCATGAGTGCTATAGTCTTTGGATCCAAAAGCTCTCCGTGTTCCGCACAATATATAAAGAACCAGAACGCTAGTCAATTTTTTTTTTTTTATATAATCCCGCGCGAGCACCAAGGGGATATGAACACCCTTTTACTGGCTTTTCTCCAGGGCGCGGGTGGGTGGTGTAGTAGTTTGAAACTCAGGTGTAATAGGTTTCGATATTTTTCCCAAAGGTGGTTGTCAAACTGGACGGGACGAGCCAGTGCATCCTCAACCAGTGGGTCTTAGTACGTGCTAGTTGTTAGTTCGTTACATTTAGCCCAGCCAGCAATCAACTTCAACGGGATTTTCATATAACTACATACAAATTCTATGAAAAGATTTTTTCATAGGATTGCCTCGCACGGGATTTGAACCCGCGACCCTCTGCTTGAGGAGTCTATGCATATACCACTACACCACGGCCACCCCCAATATACAATAAATATAAAGACATTCATCCACGCGCAGTGTGGATGTTGATTGCCAGTATGTAGACGACTACGTCGATAGCTTCGATACATTCGACGCAGCTACTGCAATAACAGCCTGGTTTGAGCTAAGAAACTTTTCATCCAATTCACCGGGGCTATTCGACGCTTTGCATTCGCACAATCGCTGCCACAGTTGAACCTGAAAAACATATGTTACAGTGAACTAAACACCAAAAAAATTATCGGTATGTCCTGGGACCTAAAGGCCGATCAGCTTCGTTTTACGTTAAAGTTTGGAAGATTGACGAAGTTCTTCAGCCTCACAATGTCAATATTTGACCCATTCGGATTTCTAGCCAACATTACTATTGAGTCAAAGTTGTCATTTTAAGCGGACATGAAGTGCAGCCGAAGAAGGAAATTTTTTGGTCTGACATAAAGACAGTCTTTTATTGGATTAGATCCGATACTCGTGTATATAAACAATCCGTCACTCATCGAATTTCTGAAATTCTAGATTCTTCACAGATTGATAATTGGAGATGGGTACCAGGCAGCCAAAATCCAGCTGATTATGCTAAGAGATCGGAATGGCCTTGACCACCGAATGATATTTCAGCTCACAAAAAATCAGAGGAAAAGTGTTCGAATTGTATTCTGAACATAAGTCATATCATGTCCGTTCTCCCACTTAACAAATACTCCAGCTTTTACAAGTTGCTAAAAGTGATATGCTGGATTCAGCGAGCAGTTATGAAATTTAAACACTTGGTCGTTAATTTGGAAGTTATTTGAAATGGAAATATATAAAAAAAACAGCCCTCAGTAGCAAAAATAAATTCAGCAGAATCTTTACTACGTCGTAAAGTACATGCAGATGCTTATCCCAATGAGGTAAAAATCCTTTTAGCAAAAAAATTGGTACCAGTTACCAAACTGTTGGTGAGGTATTACTATGAGAAATTTAGACATCACAACCAAGAAGCTCGTTAGGACAACAAAGTAAATTTGTCAATTTTGCAAAAAATCATCAGACATGCCAGAGCCCCCTCTTATGGGTCAGCTACCTGCCGACCAACTCACACCATACGTTCACCCATTTTCTTATACAGGCATCGATTATTTTGGACCTCTACAAGTCACTATTAGACTTTGGCACGAAAAAAGGTGGGTGGCAATATTCACATGCCTGTCAACACAAGCGATTCATTTAGGGGGGTGGCCGTGGTGTAGTGGTATATGCATAGACTCCTCAAGGAAAGGGTCGCGGGTTCGACTCCCGTGCGAGTCAATTCTCTGAAAGAGTCTTGAGGTAGTGCTTATTGGTTGAGACCTGGGTCAACCCCGAACTATAGTGCCATGTTGGTAGATAAGCTGGCCGACGGCAAGAAGTAAGTCAAAAGAATGATTATATTGGTGGATAAAGAGAAGAAAATGAGCTTTTAATGTATTTTAGTACTTATAACTTTAATTTAATTTTTTTTTAACTGAAAACTTAGAAACCAATTTGGAAAGTTTTTTTACTTTTCAAATGAAAATACTCGTAAAAAAACTGCAAATTTGCTGTATCCTTAAATGGTCGTGGCCAGGCAATTATCTATACCATAATGAACTAACCTAGATGTCAAACTCTACTTATACTTTTGCAAGCCCTTAACTTCGTACAGATACACTGTAAGTGAATTACCAACCCTTTTACATATCTATAGCTTTCCAGAATTTGGAAAAATTAGGAAAATTTACAAGTTAAGACGCTAAAATGAGAGAGATTTGCACGCGAGTGTGAAATATGGACGACCAATTTTTCTTGTAAAATGAGCAGGTTTTGTGTAAAAAGGGAGAGAAATTGCCATTGATGACAATTCACACGTATTCACAGACAGACAGAGCTACACGGATAGAGGCGATCAGTAGAAAACCGGTTTTGATTTTCCAATATCTGGAAAGTTTGCCATCTATGTTAGTTCATCTATGACCTATACAAACCCTTATGCATGTAGTCTAAAACTACAATCTAAATTGCCTCATCAATTTTTGCTCACTAAAATGATGTCTTTGGATATACCAGGTGTTTTGGATAAAGTTTCGAATACTTTAAAGGGACATTCCTTGACATCGTAAATGCATCCTCTCCGAAAAACTTATGTTTTTATTGATAAGCATTTATAGCAAGACGGGTGTTACAGTTAAAAGTTTAAAGGGGTGGAATGCTACTGGTGATATCAATGGAGCACTGGTGGTGGAAATAGCGAAAAAACAGATTGCGACACGAGATATTACGTAGGTGTTCAAGGGTGTCGATTGTCTTGGTGATATTATTATTACCTATGAGTTTTATCGCACGGTTTTGATTTCTATCTAGCAAGTGCAGAGATATTTTGGTTGCACCCGAACAGATGTGGGCATTGTACTCCAATTTCGGACAGATAAAAATCTTATATTGGTTTTTACCACATGAAATGGTACATTTATTTCAGTTCAGTCGGAAATAAAAAGTTCTCGAGTGAAAATCCGTGTCAGAACGTTTAATTTTCTTTTTTTATAAAATAAAGTGGTACGTGTGCTTGACGTGTGAGAATTTTAGGGATTCGCTATAGGTACCGTTATTTTTTTCTAGGAATTATTTACCACGCTGTCGGAAGTTCAAATTCGAATTATCTTTCTTTACGAATTTAAAATGAGACATAATGCGTCGCTGGTCATGTAGCGGTAAACGACACACTATACGACTTTGGATCGGAAAATTCCGTTCGAGAGATTCCAGCCTCAAAAATGAACCACGTGGGAAGCTGGAAATGTTAAATGACGATGATGTTTTAAGGGTGACGGTGGATGCAGACCCAACAAAATCGGTGCGGGAGATTGCACAAAGCATGGAAGTATCCCCTAATGACAATAAGTCGACACCTTTTTCTCATAGAATAGGTAAAGAAACTCGATAAGTGGGTAGCCCATGATCTGAACGAATTCCAAAAACTACGGTGCCTGGTAATCTGCGTATCGCTTATATTACGAAACCAAACTGAACCGTTTTTGCACCAGATAGTCACCTGTGATGAAAAGAGAATACTGTATGATAATCTTAAAAGATCTGGGCACTGATTGGATGCAAATGAAAATATAAAACACACCCCCAAACTCGATCTTCACCCAAAAAAGGTTATGGTGGAAATTTAGAAAACATCGAAAGTACCAACACATTTTTCATTTCTTCAATCAGGAAAAACTATAAACACTATAAAATACTGTAAGGAAATCGACATATTGAATGTCAAATTGGCTGAAAAGCAACCTGCGTTGGTCAACAGGCACGGTACGATTCTTTTGCATGACAATGATAGCCCCATACATCACAAGTAACGGAGCAACTGTTGCAGTTGGGATTTGAAATTCTTCCGCTTCCACCGTACTCTCCTGATATACACCCAACGGATTACCACATTTTCAGCAATTTGGATTCATTTTGTCATAAAAGCATTTAAAGTTTTCATTGCCTCAAAAAGTCAGCACTTCTATGAAAAAGGACCTTGTATTACGTTGTATTAAATCGGACATTTCATGTGGTACAACCCAATATATTGAGGCCAGATCAAAGGGGTAAAGTATTTCCTATACATTTCGCAACATTTTTAACGACACCGTACATGTGGTCATTCCAACATAAGTTGTCGTTGACATACATACCCAGAATTGAAAGTCTTTCGGTTTCGACGATGCAAGTACATTTCAGGACAATAGCTGGGTGTTTTTAAATTTCGTTTTAATTTGTGTTTTGGAAGTATTATATCTACTCTCTTAGTGGTTTCCCAACTAGTTATGCTGTTAATATCAGAATTTAATGAGCTTTACATACACTATTCATGTTCTACAGCCGAAAAGCATTGACGTGAGTCAGGGAACGAATATGAAAAGCAGAGAGTACTGTCGTCAGCAAAGGAATATGTTTGATTAGAAGTAGAGAGGGTCGGAGACATAACGGAGCCCAGGGCACACCAGCATTTATTTTGTGACTTGAACATCACCTTGAATCATCAGACTTTAAACCATCCAAAACAATTTGAATTGAACTTTCCCACATGTAATTTCTAATCCATTAAAAAAGCACGCATTTTCGACAAAAGAGCCTGGAGCCAAATTCTGTCAAATGCCTTAGAAATATCAAGTGAAACTGTCTTCGTTCGCCAGATCTATGTACGCGTTGATTCCACTTTTCGGAAAGACATGCCATCAAATCACCAGCGGGCCTGTTGCTATGAAAATCGTACTGTCGATCATTGAGAAGTTTTCGAGTTTTGAGATAATTCATAAGCTGATGGTTTACCAGAGTTTCCATGACCTTGAAAAGAAGTGACATAAGTGGAATGGGACTGTAAGAGGAGAAAGAAGATGAGCCCAAGCTAATGGAGTATCACTGAATTTGATGTTATTAAAAGGATCTGACGAGTGTCAGCCAAAATACTCCTATCAATTCTATTCGGATTTCGCCAGAGGCAAATAGGCGTATATGGGGACATACGGGTAATGTTCCTTCGTGTTAATATCCGGAAGGAGGACCAGTGTGCTCAGAGATTCTTGTGGAAAGACGCAAATCAATCTCAACAGCCGGATATATACATCATGAGTGCTATAGTCTTTGGATCCAAAAGCTCTCCGTGTTCCGCACAATATATAAAGAACCAGAACGCTAGTCAATATTTTTTTTTTATATAATCCCGCGCGAGCACCAAGGGGATATGAACACCCTTTTACTGGCTTTTCTCCAGGGCGCGGGTGGGTGGTGTAGTAGTTTGAAACTCAGGTGTAATAGGTTTCGATATTTTTCCCAAAGGTGGTTGTCAAACTGGACGGGACGAGCCAGTGCATCCTCAACCAGTGGGTCTTAGTACGTGCTAGTTGTTAGTTCGTTACATTTAGCCCAGCCAGCAATCAACTTCAACGGGATTTTCATATAACTACATACAAATTCTATGAAAAGATTTTTTCATAGGATTGCCTCGCACGGGATTCGAACCCGCGACCCTCTGCTTGAGGAGTCTATGCATATACCACTACACCACGGCCACCCCCAATATACAATAAATATAAAGACATTCATCCACGCGCAGTGTGGATGTTGATTGCCAGTATGTAGACGACTACGTCGATAGCTTCGATACATTCGACGCAGCTACTGCAATAACAGCCTGGTTTGAGCTAAGAAACTTTTCATCCAATTCACCGGGGCTATTCGACGCTTTGCATTCGCACAATCGCTGCCACAGTTGAACCTGAAAAACATATGTTACAGTGAACTAAACACCAAAAAAAATAATCGGTATGTCCTGGGACCTAAAGGCCGATCAGCTTCGTTTTACGTTAAAGTTTGGAAGATTGACGAAGGCAGTTCTTCAGCCTCACAATGTCAATATTTGACCCATTCGGATTTCTAGCCAACATTACTATTGAGTCAAAGTTGTCATTTTAAGCGGACATGAAGTGCAGCCGAAGAAGGAAATTTTTTGGTCTGACATAAAGACAGTCTTTTATTGGATTAGATCCGATATTCGTGTATATAAACAATCCGTCACTCATCGAATTTCTGAAATTCTAGATTCTTCACAGATTGATAATTGGAGATGGGTACCAGGCAGCCAAAATCCAGCTGAATTTGCTAAGAGATCGGAATGGCCTTGACCACCGAATGATATTTCAGCTCACAAAAAATCAGAGGAAAAGTGTTCGAATTGTATTCTGAACATAAGTCATATCATGTCCGTTCTCCCACTTAACAAATACTCCAGCTTTTACAAGTTGCTAAAAGTGATATGCTGGATTCAGCGAGCAGTTATGAAATTTAAACACTTGGTCGTTAATTTGGAAGTTATTTGAAATGGAAATATATAAAAAAACAGCCCTCAGTAGCAAAAATAAATTCAGCAGAATCTTTACTACGTCGTAAAGTACATGCAGATGCTTATCCCAATGAGGTAAAAATCCTTTTAGCAAAAAAATTGGTACCAGTTACCAAACTGTTGGTGAGGTATTACTATGAGAAATTTAGACATCACAACCAAGAAGCTCGTTAGCACAACAAAGTAAATTTGTCAATTTTGCAAAAAATCATCAGACATGCCAAAGCCCCCTCTTATGGGTCAGCTACCTGCCGACCAACTCACACCATACGTTCACCCATTTTCTTATACAGGCATCGATTATTTTGGACCTCTACAAGTCACTATTAGACTTTGGCACGAAAAAAGGTGGGTGGCAATATTCACATGCCTGTCAACACAAGCGATTCATTTAGGGGGGTGGCCGTGGTGTAGTGGTATATGCATAGACTCCTCAAGGAAAGGGTCGCGGGTTCGACTCCCGTGCGAGTCAATTCTCTGAAAGAGTCTTTTCATGGAATTTGTATGTAGTTATATGTAAATCCCGTCGGAGTCAACTCTGACATGAAGGCATAACACTGATGTTGGAGTGGTTGCTGGCTGGGCTAAATGCAACGAACTAACAACTAGCACGTACTAAGACCCACTAGTTGAGGACGCACTGGCTCCAGTTTGACAAACACCTCTGGAAAAATATCGAGACCTAACACCTGAGTTCCAAAACTACTACACCACCCGGCCGCGCCCTGGTGAAAAGCCAGTAAAAGGGTATTTATATCCCCTTGGTGCGCCCGCGGAATTATAACAAAAAAAAAAGAATCGGCCAAAGATCTTTCGACTGATGCGGTCATAATATGCTTACGAAATAAGGAGTGATCGTGGAATGAACTTTGTTGGAGCTAGTAAAGAATGGCTGAAAACTGGAAAGACATCGGAAGACGAATGTACTTGACATGGAATCGAATGGGTATGTATGTATGTTGCGTTAAACGGGTTTTATCGTTTACGTTAAAAGAAAGATCTCCGCGATTAGAAACGCTTCAAAGCCTATTGACTGAAGCCGAAAACTTAGTAAACTCTAGACCTCTTACACATTTGCCAGTTGAGAGTGCAGATGCCGAACCACTCACTCCTAACCACTTCCTGTTAGGATGTCCAAATTACATACAAACCCCAATTGTTGACGAAAACATATGTTTGCGAAAACAATGGCACGTCGGGGGGAGTGGAAGCGTGGAGAAATAACTGACGTTTTCCCCGCTCCTCATGGTCAGGTGTAGTCATCATCATCATCAGCTCAGACATCTGGAGGAAAATTAAGACGGCCCGTCTCAAAATTAGCCAAGCTGGGTGTGCAAAATTAGTGAATCTCGAGTGAAGATCGATTCACGGTAGGTGGAATGTTACTGCCTAAGATTAAATTACTTATTGTTCTATTCCTATTACTCGCCCTAAACACTAATTTACTATATCTTTTGAAACCGGTATCATTCTATTACAAATTAGTTCAATTAGCCTAACCACGATCTTAATTTTTTGCCATTGAAATGGATAAAAGTTGAATTGCCAGGAGAACGGTTAAGTAGATAACATTAATATGTTTTATATCATATCCTAATTTTTATATTAATGTAGATAATAAACCTATCAGTGAACGAGTGTGTTTTTATTTTCGAACTTTTTTTTTTTATTGGTCACTCTACAGATCCTCTTATGTGAAATATAATCCGACTTCATCTACTTTTTTTTACGTTGGCCTCCGCAAGTCTTTACGAGATTCTGAGACTTAAAAGTCCACCACATCGCGAACTGCGAATACGAAACAGTGAATATTCGCAAATTTTGACATTGCATTCACAGCTACTTTTTTATTTAGTCTCAAGCACTTACGAGTGGCTTTTTTGCTTTGGAATATATATATATTATTTGTAGATTGGGTTCCACATTTGTCGAATGCGAGTAATATTTGACAGTCGCAAGAAGTATTCTCTTATGCGCGGAGTTATAAGTAAATCGTCGATTTATTCGTCAAACTAAGTGAATAGTTTTTTTATTTCCAAAAACTTAAAATAGTCAGCGACATTTCAGAACCTTTAATAACTACGTATAACAAAAAAATAAAAAAAAAAAAGCTAAAAGTAACAGAGTAATAAGATCGACACTTCTTTTGTAGAATGTTTTGGGGGGATCTAACCATATGTGACCATTGAATTTTAGTTTCGTTTCCAGTTTAATCAATTTGGACTCTCCTTGATATTCCTACCAAATTTTAGCGTCGTAGTATGACATTTGTGAAAGGAACAGCAACGTGTTAACATCGATTTTTGAAATGGATACAAAAAACAGAGCAACGTCGCAAAAATATTGGAAATGCTGAAATTGTGTTTTCACAATATAACAACACCTTATTAATCGGTCTTAGGGATCGCTGCAAAATACCTAATCGCGTAGAAATTAGATCTTATAATAGAGGTCATTAATATACCCTTGGAATATGACTTCGATGAGATTAAGCGATATTGCGATAACTGGAAGTTGAAGATGAGTTCTCATAAATTAGTAACTATTATTTTCAAAACAAAATATTTCATTAGCTGACAATTTGTCAACGTTTCCAGGAAAATGGGAAAAAATGTCTTAATGCTATGGATCTCTAGGAAGAGAATGGCTAAGCAAGTACGCAGAGAGCCCTAAAAATGTATGGACTAGTTGATGCAGTGGTTTTCATGGGAGGATGTCACCCTTCCAGAGAAAAATTTGTGTATGTCGATGTTAGGATCTTAAAGCTACTTCATAAATAAGGAATTCGAATAAATATTCGACTCGCTTGAGTACATGACGATGTAGCTGAGTTGGTTGCGAATAACAAATTTTGCTGTGCTATCTAGTATTGCAAGGAGGAAAAATAAATGGTCCAAAAAATGTGCTATCGAGGATATATGACATTACTAAGTGTCATAATGACCAACATTCTGTTGCTAGGCAACATCGACGATGACAGCTATCAATTTAATCCGTATGATATAAATGGTACAAACATATCAGCAAGAAGGCTGCTGCAGTTGACAATCTATTCAACAAACTATTCAAAATACTTACCGAGGCTGGTCTTACCGTCACCTACTTATCTACGCAGAATTTGGTCGGATGAAGGCATGCTCAATGAGTTAAATCTCAGTATCGTTTTCCAGACAATCATCGAATATAAGATTTTGTCTGCAATACCTTAGGTATGTTTGAAACCAACTAACTGATCGGTTCTCGCCATTGCAGTTACATGACATTTGTGGACGGCTGCGTAAAGGCAATGTTACGGAAAAAAAAAATAATAACAAAAATATTATTGCTAGGCAACAAAAATGTATAAGGTGATCGGACCAAAACATTACCAAACGCTATCGAGCTTTATAAGATGTAGACAAAGCATTTTATCAAAAAAGAACTGGGAATTTGTAATTTAAAAGTCAAGATAAATTCAGCGGTGAAATAATTTAAGTATAAGTATATAAGCAGTCTTAAATAATAATAAAAAAAAAATGTTTCAAGCTAGATAACAAAATAACCGTAACCCTCATGTTTTGATTACCTTTAACCTTCTTATGTAGCTTAACTTTCTTATAAAGCTAGCAATAAGAAATACTGATACAAGCAAATATTTATAGCATTCAAATATGTTTCCAAACCTTTCTATCTCAGTAAGGTGGTGAGGTAGAACTGCCTTCAAGCAATTTTTTTTTTTTGTCTCACTCAAACCAATTATTCCTAGATAATTATCCGAAATGATTTGGGGCAATGATTACTACACCAAAATAAATTCGAAGTGTATTTTCCTGGTCATACACGAAAAAAAAGGCAGTCTAAAAGTTAAAAATTTTGCGTATCAAAGGTCTACCACTATCTTGCCATGAGAAATGGATAAACATGTAGGAGTAACTAGTTCAAATGGTAGTGCCTTCATGCAAAAAAGAAAAAAAAGGAAAGTTTAGGATTTAAAATGCGTATTCTTTGTCAATCAACTCCGTAAGATTACGCATAGACCAGTTTGTAATACTGTACGTATGAGTAATAATTCATCTCAAGCGTGTTACATATGTTGCGCTACGCCAAAAATGTTGATGCAATGGATTGTATGGACTATCTACACTACATAGTTGGATTCGAAGTTTCGATTGTTTTATACATATTGCCTAAGATTACCCCTAAAATGTTGGAAAACACTAAAAGATAGTAATAGGCAATTATTTGAGGAGAATAAAAAGAGGATGTAGAAGATACAGAAGATACAAGATACAGATATAGAAATTAAAGAAAAACTGGGTCTCCATGTTGATAAACCCAAGCCATCACCAAATGGTGGAAATATTCTTCGAAGATCACAAGATTAGACACACAAAAATCTGGGCATAAATAACAGCAGTAGATGAGCGTTTAATAGCAAAATAACAAAACTTGGCGTTGTAAATTTTTATAGGCATTTCATCCCTAACATTGTGTGAACTGTTACCTGATAAGTTGAAGTGGGAACCATTTCAACAAAAATCGTTTTTTTTTTTTTAATCAAGAAAGTTATTAGAAGTCAGCTTTTCTCATTTTGGTCCTTAGTGCAAGTGAAGTGGATAGTTGACGCAAGCCCTGTACGACTAGGCCCTATATTAGCACATACGTACCTAACGTCCGATTTCCTTTGCGTCTAAAAGGTTATCACAAACAGAAATGAAATACTCTCAATTAGAAGGAGAAGGAGCCATTAATACGAGTTTTTGGAGGCAAAAAAAGCATTCCTCTTATGACAGGGAACCCTCTACTTGAGCATCGAACCTGTCGAGTTGTAGGGGCTGAGTAAGGTCAATGAATCTCGAGAAGTTTCTTCAGACGAGTGCGAATACCTGGCGACCTCCGGATTAGCTAGCTTAATCTGTATACAGCGGATCTATGTACAGATGGACCATGCTTTCTCCGCTACTCGTGTGATCTTTCAATGAATACAATCTCAAAAAAAAAAAAAAAAACCAAGGTCGGTACTTCTTTAAGACCGGGCGGTAGAACGGTGACTGCACCGACTACCGACAAGGGTCCTGCATTGTTGAAAAAAGGTAAAACTACCCTCTAAAGGCAAACGCAACGAGCCTAAAATCAAATCTTCAAAGAGAGATAAAACTGTGGCAAGCCATGATCTTATCTCTTCCTCCAATCCCTCCAAATCCAAATCCCTCCCTCTAAGTATAAATAAGGGGCTCGGCTGCATCGGCAAGCTTCATCTAAAGCGCTCTACTTAAGACGTCGAAATGCGTCACGCATCATTAAAACCATTAAAACCTCTTGCGGACATCAAGAGCAAGATTGAGTGGGCCAACAACATCCTAAAAGACGGATTGTCCACTGCTCCCACTGCTCTCAAAACGCTGAAGTACTCCTCTAAGCGCCAGAGATCGTTGGAGGAAACCGTTTCGGTTCCCAAAAGGCCCAAAACCATAACAATAAAACCTCTGGGCCATCCAACAACATATCTTTGAGGGCTTTCAGCGAAGTCTTAAGACACCATAACGATCGCGGTAATCGATAGAAGCGACACCGACGGATCGATTACACCTGAACGGTGGCAGTTGGTCAAGTTGAAGATTTCGAGCAACTTTTTGACTATTATGCGGGAATACTCCGGACCACCTCCCATTACCAGCGATGCTGGCTGGCGCCAAGGCCACGTCAAGCTCATCGCCTGTGCCGACCAAAGACCTCTCGATCTTTTCACGAATCATGACTGGAGAGTCGAGAAATTGGAGGAGCCAAGGGGCTTTGGATTCGAGGCAATACACCTGAGGGTCTATAAAAAGGATGAGCTGGATGCTGATAAGAAAAGTCCTCCTCCTTTAACCGAAACTCCAAACAGCCTTAGACCTGAAAGCGTCGTTATTATTTCCAGAAATGGACCGAGGCGACTCTAATTCATACGATGTGACTATTAAACCTACACGATCATAGGAAGAAAATGAGCTCTTGGGCTCATGTTCAGAATCAGAGGACTCGAACAACACCGAGGTGGAGGCTTCTCTTTAAAAATGTATCAATTCCAAAGTAAGTTGCCATTAACACACATACCGAGACTGGAAAGTTTTTCAGTTTCAACGATGCAAGTGCCATTCATGTATAATGGCTGGGTATTTACATTTCGCTTTAACAGCAGCTTTGACAGCAGACAGCATTGTGTTTTGGAAGCATCAAATTCCACTCTGTTGATAGTACCCCAATTGGTTATGCTGTTACTATAGGAATTTAATGAACTTAACATACGCTGTCATTCCTGTTCTTCAACCGAAGAGCAGAGACGTGAGTCCGGGAGCGAATATGAAAAGAGTACTGTCGTCAGCAAAGGATTATATTTTACTAGACGTAGCACACAAGAGGACATTGATGAAAATGAAAAACAGTGTCGGAAGACAGGACGGAGCTTTGGGGCACACCAGCATTTATTTTGTAAATCCAATACAACTTGAATTTAACGTTCCGAAAGGGAAATTTCTAATCAATTGAAGAAGAGAATCGTCGACCCCAAATGCACGCATTTTCGACAAAAGAGCCTGACGTCAAACTCTTTGAAATGCATTGAAAATATCAAGTGCAACTATCTTGCCTTCCCCAGATTGATGATTTGTTTCCATTTTTCGTTGAGATAACCCATCAAATCATCAGTGAACCTGTTGCTACGAAAACCGTGCTGTCGCTCATTGAGAAGGTTCCGTGTTTCGAGATATTTCATGAGCTGACGGAGTATCAGCGTTTCTGTGACCTTGGAAAGAAGGGACGTAAGTGCAATTGGTCTGTAGGAAGAGAGAGAAGATTCGCCTTTTTTTAGGGGCGAACTGGACAAATGCAGTTTTCCACCTGCTCGGAAAGTGTCTTACAGAGTAGGATTGATGGAAAAGCTTACGCAGTGGTTTTGTGAACGTGGAAGAATACCTCTGAAGAAGAAGGAGGGGGAGGGGGGGGGGGTATACCATCTGGACAGCGGATTTGTGAATGTTAAGATATTTAAGTGCTCTTGCTCCTACACGAGTGCGAAAGTGGACTCGTACCATTGAAGTTTCGACACAGACAAGTGTAGGTGGGGACAAGCACAATCTGGAAGTATTGAACTAGCCGCAAATTGTGCAGCCAGCAGATTAGTCTTATCAAAAGAGGTAATAGCTGGAATCCCATTGTAAATTAGCTTTGGGATGGCAAATCAAGCAGCATTTCTTATGGTTTTGACTAAGAATTTTTACTACCTTTGTATTGTAATATATGTTCTTTGGTCCTATTGGAATTTAAAACACTTGAAAAAGGTGTTGCAGTAATTCCTGGTTCATTTGCACTTTTTTCGGTTTTTTTCTGCCGTATGATAATGAGTTTTCATTCTCACTGGAAACTACTCTTAAACAGTTAAAAGTACAGATAAATTTACGTTTATTTTAAAAAATATCAAACATATGCTGCAGTGGAAAAAAGTTTATCTGTTTGCGGGCTGTTTATTTTATTTTCAGAACTATGTTTAAACATATTTTGGAGGCTTAAGTGTAACTCATCATAAGGGTTCCGTTCAATGTTCATAGAGTTCTGAACAAAACTTAGAATGAGGGTTTATTTCTTCCGTGTTAGACAAAATATAGCAAATTTCTAGATAGTTTTGTTTTGAAAATACTATTCAATAGCACATATAATAAGTATAGCCCTTCTACAAATCAAAAAGTACAAGGAGCACCGTCAACTACGTTTCATCATGTTAGTTATTTATTATTTTATTCTTTTCTTTAAATTCCTCTCAACAGTTTAAGCACATACTCACGTACTCACATACAAACATATGCATATAAAATCACAACATATGCATTTACATACATATTATTTACGGTGGCCGTTCAGTATAACTATTTGATAAAAATAAATAAATATAAATATACAGATGTAGGAATATGTATTTCGAAACATAATATACTAAAATTTCATTTAGTCATATGCTTCGGTTATGGACAACTTCTTGTTTATTAAACATTTTTGTTATAGTGAATATTTTTTCATTATACTGCAATGTTGCACTGTAAGTGTGTTTAAGTTTGAATTCTAATTCTTGTTCTTTTTTCAACAAACTTTTAAAGCCAAAATAATAATATACAAAGCGAAACTTTTTTATATGTTTCAAGAAAAATTAAATTTGGAATTTTGTTGTTTTTCTCTTTTTTAATAAACACTTACTATAGGTAACGACGAGTCCTGGATATTTTATATTTATCATTGTTTTTTTTTTTTCGGGAAATCGGGGAAGAGAAAAAATTATAAAAAGATATGTTATAAGTTTATCGCATCATTAAAAAATTAAAATGAAATTGTTAAATCGTGAGCAAAAATAATCTGGTTTGTGAATTGGATAATTTACTAGTAATAAACAAAAATTAAAGAATTAAATTCGCCGACTGACCTTCATTGCTGGCATAGTCCAATGGTAAAGGCAAATGATTATTGGTCTTTTTATCTAATTCATCTTGATTTTTTGATCGGAGAAACAGAACCGTCGCTACAATTACCAAAACGAGAATAAAAACTAAAGCAACGGTTGCACCAGCAACAATTCTCATTTGCATTGAATCGTTGTAGACTTTGGAAAAAAGATATTAAGTTAAAATAAGTTAGATTGAGAAAACGTATGTTTTCCTTCTTACCTGGGCTAATACTTTGATGTGTCTGTGCGTAAACTATGTTACTATAGGTACCATATCCGTTTAGTGTTTTGCAACGAACTTGAAATCCATATTCAGAGTTTTCTTGCAAACCTTCAATATGTGCTTTCGTTTCCTTTGTATTCAGTGCTGTTTTATTTAAAGCATCCACTTCGGGCTTTGGAAACCATCTCACCTCATAAAATTCGATTGGAGAATCACTATGTATTGGCTTGTCCCATACTAAATCAGCTTCTTTGCTAGTAATTGAAATAATGCGAACATTGAATACGGTACTTAGTATAGCAGATTCAGTGGTAAAAATGATTTCTGTGTATTCTGTTTTAATACTGGAGCCATCGTCTGCTGAAGATGTAGATAACGATGATTTATCGGAAGCTGTATCTCCAGCACTAGAGGTACCATTTTCACCGTCAGTCGTATCATTATCTGGATTGACTGAATATGACACCCCATTCATGGAATGAATTTGTATGGTGTATGTTGTCACCGGTTCCAAATTTGTTAAAGTAAGTTTTGTTTCATTGAATGTCTCTGTAGACGGATTCAGCACCATATTGGATGAACATGATGCACATTTCACTTTAAAAACAATATCACTGCGAAACTTTGCATCTAACTGATCATCGGGCGCACGAGATGGTGAATTCCAGGATAAAATTGCACTTGTTTGATCAACAAACAAAAGTGTGAGATTCGTTGGAGGACCTGGAGGTCTATAGCAAGGCATATGTTTACCGTCTTTAGGGTGGCGATAATAACCCACCTGACATGGGCAAAACGCCACCCCGATTTTTGAAGACTTGGAGTTAAGAGGGCAAGGGGTACACTTATTTACCTCAGCTGAACGGAATGTTCCGGTTGGACACTCTAAAAATATATAAATATTAATATTAATTTTTTAATCATTTACTACCGCCTCTTACCATTGCAGGTTTTATTAATATAATCAGGTTCAAAGCCGACTTTACATCGACACCCTCCAGTGAGAATGGTCCATTTTCCATCACCTTTACACAGGTACGTTGGTGTCTCATATGGCTCTGCATTTTTTACACATGTCCCATTTTGTTTCTCAATTATTGTGATTTCCCTGCCAGTAGGGGTTTCATTAAAATGAGCAAAGTTTTCTGTCACACTCGGACATGTTATATAATAAACTTTAACCGCTAGCACACTAATACATGCGCCTTGATCTCGAAAAGCAAAATAAACTCCCTTTTTAGTTACTGCAATACTCTTAACCTCTGTATTAATATCAACATCGGAGTTTTGATTAAATCGACCCTCTCCTGCAGCAATGCGAGCTATAAATAGAATGAATTTATATTGTTGGAATTTGGTAAGTAGCATTTACAGTTTATAGATACCTATAAGTTTATAACTTTCCGGTTGCCAAGGCGGTGGTTCTCTTGTCGCCGCATCAAATTCATAAAAAAGCAAACTGAACGTTTCCTTACAAGACAACGCATTACCTTTACATTAAAATAAGACACAAAATACAAAATATAAATTGAAAACATAACCTTCTAATTGATTTAATTGTTTACCTGGA
Organism: Volucella inanis; assembly: GCA_907269105.1. NCBI lineage: Eukaryota > Metazoa > Arthropoda > Insecta > Diptera > Syrphidae > Volucella > Volucella inanis. Next base: position 16,634,015 of record OU026158.1, read on the forward strand.
AATAACGAACAATCTCTTATTGTGAATTGAATTTCTATATATAAACGGTTAGCTGGCCCACGATCTATAAAAGGTGACCATAGCCAATTGTTAACATTATGGTAGGCAACATCACAGACGACGTAACTTCTCCAGTTAATACCCTTAACAAAATCTGTGAATGACTCCTCTACCCACTGAAAATAAATACATTTTTTCTTTGGATTTAGTATACAGGTATAAATGGCATATATGTTAACTCTGTTATATATAGTTCTACGAAATCTGAGCTATGATATTATTAAAGCGTTGTAATTTGCAGACAAATATATGACTTAAAGTTTAGATTAAGTTATGCATTTGCATCTACCGAATTTCATTTGTATGCGCTATGATTATAATTGAGATAATTTAACTTACACCTGGAGTTTGTGCCTGGGGACCATATGGATATCTTGTCCATTCTAATGTTGCCTCTCGTGTGGTGTCCAACAGGATCACTATATATAGAAAATCAAAAATATATACTTTAAAACCTCGAATCATATAAAACTTACTAAATTAAACTTAGGTAACTTCAAACAAACTAAACAATTATCATCTTTTGCCCTTAAAAAAAAAAAATATATATATATATACAGGGTGTCCCAGTTTAGGTTTTCGTCCTGATAGCTGAATATTTCTGAAGTTATGGCGAACAAAAAATTGTATTGAGATTGGGGGGGGGGGCTATTTTCACCTTCCCCCTCTAAGTTATAGGCCGTTAAGATGTCGAGGTAAATTTTCTTAAAAGGCTGGAGCTTTTTAACGGATTCAGAAACCGTTGTGCACCAGCCAAAATGATGGCTTTTTAAAGCTAACATTTTGAAAAATGCGTTTATATCGAAATTTAGGTTAAAATTTTTTATCAAAACTTTTGTCTTCTCATCATTATCTACGATTTTTATATATGACTTTTCCACCTACGAACAACGGAAGCTATTGCAAACCACTATTTTATTCAGGCAAATGGGTCACAAAATAAATAGGCAAATGGGTCACAAAATAAATAGTGTGTTCAAGTAAAAAAAAATTGGCTAAAAGCTGTCAGTTATTATTGTGGTATGTTTTTGTTTAATTCGGTGACAACTTTTTAAATGTGTCGATGTTATTTTATTTACTGATTAAGAGTGAACGAATAAAGTGTTTAGCAAATGTTTTCGATTCGCGAATACGTCGATATAATTTTCGCTTATTGGCACGGGGTACCAAACTGGAAACAGCTGTATTTAACAGACATTGTTAAGCATTACTGAACCCAACTTTCAGTTCTAATCTGCTGAGTTATGCTCTTCAATATGTAACGGTGGATTCACTAGATCGTAAAATTTATTTCCAAGACGTTTAAAGAGTACTACATCGATGTAAATCAAACAAAGCACCAGAAGAATTTGCATCTAACGAGTTCCTAGAAAAATTAACTTTAACATGCCATTACATTTTTTTCGATACTAAGTTCCAGGCGGGTTTCAGGAATGGGTACACAACGATGGATAATATATGCTCGCTGACCAGCATCCCACGGATCTATCTCCTCAAGGGGGAAAAAAAAAACTCTATGCGTTCTTTGTCGATTTTAAGGCGATTTTCAATACAATTGTCAGAAAGGCGTTGTTCTACAATTTTAGTAACTTAGGAATGCCAACAAAAATGTTTAAAGAAATATAAAGCCTTAACAGGAACAATAGGGCTGCTGTATAGAAAAGGCAGAACATTTTAAACTGGTTTGTTGCAGAGTTTGGGAGCTAAGCACGATTGTCTTTTAACTCCACTCCTCTTCTCATTTTTTGTCGACGACCTCACAATTTTTCTAAATGGCGGAATCGTATTTGAGTGTCTCCATACAAAAGCTCCTGCTCTACGCGGATGAGATTGTCGTATTTGCTGAGTCTTCGGCGATGATCCAGATAATGACAAACAGGCTACAATGATAAAACGAGACATGAACCTCAAACTGAACATCAGTAAATCCTAAATAATGGTGATCCGAAATGGATTTGGAAGGTACAAAAGACATGCAAAATAGGTTTGTCAAGTTCAAGGCATGCAAAATAGGTTCAAAAACTATTTGCAATCAAAAATTAAAGAGGCAAAAAGGGCAATAAATTGTAATTGAAAGGGTATATTGGTATATATATGGTATCGATCAGTATGAGAAAGTAGATTTTATTTTTTAAAATATATGTTATCTATATAATTAGCGCGCTTAAGGGGTTTGAGTACCCTTAAAATTTTTGTACACAACAGTGCGGGCGAAGGAAAATCATGGGGGGTAGAAATGAGAAATACCGATGTACGTTGATCTTAAATGTTTGCAAGTTATAATGAATAGAAAATAGAGAGCTCGCTAGGGTATTCCATAAGCGAGAATGAATCACGATATTTCAGAGTATGTCCAAAAGTGAAGTTGACTGTATACTGATGAGCATTCATAACGAGACGGGTGTTACGGTTGAAGGTTTGAAGGGGCGGAATGCTACTGGCGATTTCTATTGAGCACTGGTGGTGGAAATAGCGAATAAACATGGTGAGACAGGTGACATTACGCCGGTGTTCAAGGGTGTCATTGGCTGACTGATATAAGTATCACCTATAAGTTTTATCGCACGGGTTTGAATTTTATCTAGCAGGTACAGAGATGTTTTAGGAGCCTCTGACCAAACTCCTCTCCAAACCTTATATATTGAGGCCAGATCAGAGGGGTGAAATATTTTTTACATCGCTTGAGGAAGCCTAGATATTTCGCAACATCTTTGGCGACATCGAATATGTGGTGATTACAACGTAAATTGTCACAGACGCACATACCGCGAATGGAAAGTTTTCGGTTTCGACGATGCTAGTGTCATTCATGGTAATGACGGGTGGTTGGATTTCGCTTTAATGACAGCAGACAGAATTTAGTTTTGGAAGCATTAAATTCCACTCTGTTGATAGTTCCCAATTGGTTATGCTGTTAATATCGAAATTTAATGAGCTTAACATGGTCCCCCGTTCACGTTTTACAGCCGAAGAGTTGGGACGTGAGACCAAGCAGAGAGTACTGTCAGCAGCAAAGAAATATAGAATATAGAAGTAGCAGATAAGAGATCATTAATAAAAATGAAAAAGAGTGTCGGAGACAGAACGGACCCCTGGGGCACACCAGCATTTATTTTGTTGAATATTATTGATGTACGATTTGGTTCCACTTTTCGGTGAGAGATGCCATAAAATCACCAGTGGACTTGTTGCTACGAAAACCGTACTGCCGGTCATTGAGAAGTTTTCGCGATTATAGATATTTAATGAACTGACAGTTTATCAGCGTTTCCATGACCTTGGAAAAAAGTCACGTAAGTGCAATGGGTCTGTAGGAAAAGAGAGAAGATTCGCCTTTTTTAGGGACGGGCTGGAAAATTGCTGTTTTCCATCTGGTTGGAAAGAGTCCTAAAGTGTAGGATTGACGAAAATGCATACGCAATGGTTTTGCCAGGGAGGAAGAAACTTTTTCAGAAGAAGAGGAGTTATACCATCAACTGGATCAGCAGGTTTGTGTATATTGAGATTTTTAAGTACTCTTAAGTACTTTTTGACGAACGACCTAAGTATTTTACTACCACTGGGACATAATAGTATATTTTGCCTCAGTTTTTGGTGGTTTAGAAGATTCACACGCTTAAGAAAGGCGTTGTAGTCATACTCAACTCAAACTAGCTGAAAACAAACCAAAATATATGAAACAGGACTCCCTGCATTACCAGCATATATTTAGAATAATGGCAATTCCAAGTCAACGCTTTTCACATATACTCGTAGTTGCAAAAGACCTAATATGCCAAATTTATAATTCTTCAAAGGATTGTGCAGATTGACCAGAGAACTCAATGGCCCGATTATGGAATATAGTGCAGAATCGTGGAAAGGTTTTATGAAGAAGCTGTTTAGAAGACAGAAAAAGCATACCCGGAGGATTTCAAAATGATAGCTCAGCAAAGTGACATACACCTAATGCATCGGTTACTGAACCATGACCTTGAAGCAGCATTCAAATTGTAATAGATGTAAGCCTAGTAAAATTAATGTGATCCTAACAAAATTGTAGTAGAGAATAAAAAAGGTGCTGGCGAGACAGAAGTTTCAGTGTGGAGAGGAAAGTACCATATTTTGTACATAAATGGTTAAAATTGGAATGTACTTTCCAGTTATGTTAAATATGCTATGAAATATAAGCAAAATATGTTAAATAAGGTTATTTAAAATATGTAGTTTTAAAAGTATATTATATGTAAAAAGATTGTATTAAGAAATTATGAGCTAACATTTTTCATTTTTCTTTTTAGTTAAGTTTTCTTTTTCTCTCTTTATCCGCTTGACGACAATCGCAAATGCTTTGTGTATTATGTAAAATAAACTCAATATTGTTACATAAAATCACGATTTACTACTACTACTACTTCTTATAGTAATTGTTTCTTAAAATTTTCGTTGAAAAATTAACTGATCTATAAACTTATTCTAATTAAAGCATTCTCGTCAATTTATCACTATACTAGGTGGGGTGAAAAGTAACCTCCTTGACCTTCTTGAATGCGCTGCTACTGCAAAAAAGGTTATGGTGCCAAACATGCCAAATTTCAGTGCGATACTGGCTTTAGTTTTGTTTTGAGAGCTGATTGTTGTTAACGTATTTGGCATCATGTTGAGTATGGACAAGAACGATTTTCGTTCTCTCATAAAACATTATTTTTTGAGAGGCAAAACGGCGTAGGAGACAAAAAAAAGTCGGGCGGACTTTTAACGTCGATTGGTAACTGTTGATGAAAGTTGGATCCACTATTACACACCAGAGAACAGAATGAGTGCCCGGTAAGGGACTGAATCCGGCACGAGTGCTCCGAAGCGGCCGAGGAAAGCTCGATGGGTCGGAAAGTTTATGGCGTCGGTTTTCTGGAAATCGCTGCAAAACGGTCTCACATGAAGCGAAAAAAAATTTTGTTTTTGCAAGACAATGCACCGGCGCACAAGAGCATCGCAATCACGGCTAAAATTGCTGTCGCATCCACCGTATTTGCCCGATTGGCTCCCTCGGACTATTATCTCTTCCCAAACCTCAAAAGATGCTCATCAATAAAAAATTCAGCTCACGCGAGGAAATCATCGACGCCACGGAGGAGTACTTTGCAGACCTTCCGGAAAATTACTTTTCGGACGGGATCAAGAAGTTGGAAAATCGCTGGAATAAGTGTATCAAACTTAAAGGGAACTATACTGGATAAAATTCAAAAAACATTTAAAAAAAATTTTTTTTCATTCCCAAGAACGTTACATTTTACCCCATCATAATAATTATGAAGCCGATGAAATCAGTGAAATCAAGAGAACGTTAATAGATTATGTTAGAGTTTTCTGATTTGATTAAATTTTTTTTTTTTTTAAAGAACTTAACATTTATGAGAGTATTTCTAAGTTTTATAGAAAATTGGATAGGGAGAGAGAGTAAGATGTTTGGGCTCAATGATTATTTTGCTCCTTGTGTGGCACCCAATTGAGCCCTTTGGCCTTAAGATTCTTATTTTCGCTCCGTGCCTCGGGCCATCACGCAATGGCCCCAACATCGCAAAATTCGCAAACTTTAATTTTGCACAGCATTAAAAAACATAATTTTGTTTTAGAAATTGATACTTTCTAAGTAATCGATATTTACTCTCATCTATATGCTAATTTTGCTTGATTTGAAAAATTCAACACATCAAATCGACTGACATTAGCATATGCTGTCTGTCTCTCTCTTTATCGGTCTCATATTTAACTCAGCCATCAGGATCAAATTGTTGACTGTTATTTTTGTAATAAATCTGCTTGAAAATAAACGAATGGCTTTCGGGCATGGCTGATATTAAACTTCAAACCATCTGACTGACAAGCCTGTACGCTATTACTTTAGCTACGACCACCCACTTACAGGGAGCACAATACACACACGCATACACGCTTGTCATTTTCGCGCAAAGGGATGTAGCTTATTGATAAAAATATACGAGCCATGTAGAAAATGAAAAAAACTTAAAACTTTAAAGGATGACAAAAGCGAGAAAAAAATTTAATAATACAGAACTTATATACACAAGTACAGGGCTGTACATTTTTAATATATTTATTGTTCTTTTACAACACCCTCCCGAAACAATTATTTCATTACATTGTTTATTTATAAAATTCAAAAAAAAAAAATAAATAAATAAATAAATAAAGTCTAGTTGTCAAGTTTAAATGAGTTTAATCAAAACTCATTATTTAAATATTAAAATGAGGTTTTTGTAGAAACAATAGGCTTCGTCAAATATCTGGCAACATCTTAGCTGTCCCGATTTAAGAAAGCACTCTAGCCTTTCAATATTAATTGATGCTCCACGCGTTTCAAACAGATAAGTTTCTGAGCTGCTGACACCAGAGACATTAACTCCGCTTCTATAGACGATAAAGCAACGGTGCGCTAAAGTTTCGTGCACTACGAAATAGGAATTCCTTGAAAGATGAAAACATAGCCAGTCTATCATTGCCGCTGGTCAAGATCACCACCCCAATCCGGATCACAAAAACGTCTCATCTCAGTCGGAGTTCAATGAAACACCAGACCTCCGTCCAGTGCTCCCCATAGGTACCCGCATAACGCGGATGTTAGCTACCCAATTTGCCTTCCTGGATTCGAACTGAATCTGCTCAACAGATTGACCCCAAAGCACATATGGAATCTTCTATATCTCACTTTTTTCCGCCTCACGTGTTGAGGTATTTCTGGACTTAGTTTTTGGTTTTGGATCGATTGGCATAGGCACGGGTTTACAATTGTCTATAAAAAATCTTTTCAAAGCTCCCATTGTTAATTTTTGGATAGCTCACTTTTAAATTTCTGATCATCTCAGTGTTGTTGCCGAACGGTAAATCATTGTGGAAGTTCATAATTGTAAAAATACTGCAGCTGTGCAGAGTTTGTGTTCATTAATGTAAAATATTATAGTACTGTTTCAAATATTTTGGTGTCACTTGTGTTCATAAACGTGAAATGACTGTCTTCGTATTACAATTTTGCAGCAGTATTTATTTTGCTGTGAAGTTGTGATCCAAGAGGATAGCAAAAATGTAAGTAGCAGTTCGAAATTTAAAAAAACTAAAATAAAAACTAGCATAAATTGTATTGTTTTAATCAAAATTGCCCTTTATTTGATTATCGTTCGAACTTATCGAGTTGTAGAGGCTGAATAAAGTCAATGAATTTTGAGAAGTTCTCCGAATGAGTCCTCAAACTAAAGGATGGTAATCCTCCTTCCCTTCTACACATTTCTCCCCTGGGCTAGATCAAGGTGTCATATGACCCGTACCAAGGATCAGCCTGGCTAAGGGCCCAGCATCTCCAAAAATATCTCAGTCCTGAAATTAACATCCGGATACTTGGTGACCTCCGGATTAGTTAGCTTTATCTGTATACAGCCGATCTGTGTACAGATAGACCGTCCTTTACCCTTTACTCGCAGAATATCAATGGGTAAACTCTCAACGAAAACAAAGAAAAAGACCGGTACTCTTTTAATACCGGGCGGTAGAATACACAGACTACCGGCAAGGCTCCTGCAGTGTCGAGCAGAAGTAAAACTGTGGCAGACTATGGTGCACCATCTTCTAAAGTGGCAAGGAGCCAAAACCCAAACCTTCAAGGGGTGGTAAGATTGTGCCAAGCTAAAATTCTATCACTTTCTATACTCCTTCCATCGACACTTTAGCTGTCGAGTGTGACATTCTATGACATTCGATGTTGTATGTCAATTCTTGTTGAAGAAATATATTTGGGTTAGCCTTCGATTACCGCTAAATCCAAAACGCTGAGTTCTGCCATTTACTCGTATGTCGATATCATCGACTACAATAGTAGTTGTACAGACAGATTGTGCTTCAAATGTTCACTTGTGAGTTCCGCACAATTCTTTCAAGTATAATGTTAAAAAACCTTGTTCGAAAACTTTTTTGACATCAAAGGTCTTGGTTAAGACACTACCGACATGGTCGAAGAAGCAACCGTTCTCAATCATCATTCTGTATAGACGTACGAGCTTGGCAGTAATGCCAAAACTAGACATGGCTCTATAGAACTCGTCTCTATACTGCTGTCATATCCAGCCTTCAAATCGATTGGGACTTTTTGAGTTCTTTCCAGGATCTGCTGGAGTGTGAAAATTTGGTCGATTATGGACTTTCCTGTTCCGAAACCGGACAGAAAGGGGCTAACCAGGTTGTTGATGAAGGGTTTCAGACATTCGCACAATACGACAGATAAGATCTTGTATGCGATGTTGAGAATACTTATGTCTATATAGTTGGCACTACTTTTTTGGATTGGGTATACAAGTTTGTGGCAGGGCGCGACCTCACAGCTGCTACAAAAATTCCCCCCTTATAGGAAGAATCAGAGGCTCAGCCGCGATGGCAAGCTATATCCAAGCTTTGTTTTTCCTTTGTTCCTTTGGTGGTGCCTCTAATCTTCTACATCACTCGAACAACTGCGGACAGGCGACTCAACTACGACAGAGACGTCGCACATGGCAGTGCGGAGCGTCTCCCGGTTCAGTAGGGCGGTATGGAGTCACGACATGAGAGAAGAAGCTTCGCCGTCGAATTCCTCCAACATTACATAAGTAGCTGCATAAAAGGTCAGCCCAATTTCTTTTTTAGCCATTTCCGACTTACATAGATTTAAGTAGGGTTAGGCTAGATTTAAGAAAAAAAAAAAAAAATATATAAAAATTAAAAAAAAAAATAAATAAAAAAAAAAAACAAATAAAAAAATATAAAATATAGGGTGATTAATCGTGAGATTTGATTTTTAATATGCTTTTTTGACAGATCGCGCGGGACTCCTATCAAACTGTTTTGTCATTTTTATTCAGTATTATTTGGCAAGTCATCATGGAAAGACTCACACCACAACAGCGGTGTTTTTATTGTTATTTTTTGACTTCCTGATAAGGAAGTTCTTGCATTCATCTCGAAAATCAAAAATTAAAATTTTGTTGTATTTTAAAGATTTATGTTAAGGTATTAATAATAATTTTAGGAAGTTTTTAAGGAGATTATTGTGTGTGTGTGTGTGTGTGTGAATGTCCGTATATGTCCATTTTTTGGCCTCCGATATCCGCAAAAGAAGAGTACTATCAGTTGGAGTTTTCTTCATATTATGGGTCTTCATGCAAAATCGCGACCATAAGGTTTTGACGAAAATCCGTCGATGATTTTTTAAGCTATTAAAAACAAAAAACATGAACAAAATATAATAAATTTTTCCTAAAAATAGAGGACTCTTTCAAAATATTTATAATTCTATTAACTATGCTATCATTTAACCAAGATCTTTAAAAATCGGACAGGAATTGACTGAGTTATTCAAGGAATAATTTTAGAACTGTCATTGCAGTACTAACTATTCGTAAATTTTGATTGGTTTTGGTGAGACAAAGATAAGAAACTGCACACCGCTCTCAGAAAGAGGAGGACAAAACATTTCCATGACTTTTTGGCTTAGATTTTTAATCGAAGCTTTGGGCTAAAGTCCTGTAACTTTTTTCCAATTCACTTTAAGTCAAGTCTTTCTTGCTCGGCTTAAAGGGTCAGAGCACTCTAGAATATTCAAAAATGATATCCCAATAGATTAAGGACAGGAAATATCTCTAAGTACTTGTTTTTCAAAGTATAGTTCAAAGTGGGTGGCCGCGGCTCAGCCGGTGGTGTAACATATTGGCTTCCCAATCGGACGGTTCGGGGTTCAATACCAGCTGTGACCGATAGACTTTTTTTCAGGTAACTAAAATCTCGTGAGATGAATTTTTGCCTAAATAAAATATCAAGTCAATCTACACTAATTATTTAGTCTCCCTATTAAATGTTGGATGCCACCCATGTAGCGAAATTGCCACTGAGTGGGCTCATCTTTCTTTTTCTTTCTCTCCCATTTTCTGAAAAACTTAAAACATGGTTTGGCATCATAAAAAAAGGCGCCAGGTATGACATTCCATAACCTAAAATTTAAAACGCGTTCATTTCAAAACTGAATTATTCAAGTTTTCAAATTTTAACTAGATCTTTAAAACTACATATTTTGTTTAAAAAAATACATAGGATTTTTTTTATGACATAGTTCGTTTGTTATTAACAATTTTTCTGTGAATTTTGCAAGCTTGATTTGGAAGTGCGTCATTCGGCCAAAAATTAATATATCAAAAAAATCCTACGTACTTCTGTAGGTGTTGTTATGTACAATAAAAAAAAAAAAAAATTGCAACTCATTATAATTCAAAATTCACAGGAGCTGTTGGTACGGCCGTACACCCTTCCAAAAATGGAAGGTCATCTGCAAAACGCTACACAGCCGCTATTTTTAAATAAATCATTCTATAATCAATGTTTTACAATGTTTTACAATCAATCATATGTACAATAAACTTCTACCTTTGTCAACTAGGTCGAATTACGAATTAAGTCGGTATTCGAGAGTGTCCATTGTCTGAATGATATTAGCATTACCTATGAGTTTTATCACATGGTTTTGAATTATATCTAACAGGGACAAGGATGTTTTAGGCGCACCTGACCAAAAGTATTCACTGTACCCGAATTTCGGGCGGAAATGCCTTATATCAAAGGGGGAAAAGTATTTCTTACATCGTTAGAGGAAACCTAGACATTTCGCAGTATTTTTAGTGACATCGAATATGTGGTAATTCCAACCTAAATTGTCACTGACACACATACCAAAAAATGGAAAGTATCACCATTAATGGATAGTGGCTGAGTATCTAAATTTCTCTTTAACGACAGCAGACAGCATTGTGTTTTAGAAGCATTAAATTTTACTTTGTTGATAGTTTCCTAATTGGCTATGCTGTTAATATCGGAATATAATGAGCTAAACTCTATAGAGTTGTTGTAGAAGGAGCTTCTTAGAAGGGTCCGGCATCAAAATCTGCGTTGTTGTATATGCTATTCGATTGCTGGAGCAATATACCAAGTCATTTTTTATTGTTTTTAATGAATTCCTTTTTGTTTAGAGGAAAACAAATTTCTTCTTATTTTGGTTTTATTTTTTCCCGTTCATTTTAGATGATTATTATTCTACTTAAGATCCTTTTTTCCAATCATATCCCCAAGCTCTATGTGATTTTCTTCGTAGAATACGGAATTTTAGACACTATGCCTATAGTGTTAACCAGATTGACATGAAGTAACATTTCCCACAATTTCAAGAAATCTGATATGAAACTTGCTCTCCATTGATGTTGAGCGAGGTTTTCTCCTTCCCAAACATCTTTTAAATAAATACACCAAAGAAAACATTAACAATTGTTAAATTTGCATTTAAATTTATAGTTTTTTTTAACGTATAAGCACATATGACTACACTTATGATGCCAAAGCATGAGAAGTGGTGGAAAATGGAACAGAAAGAAAAATAAAGATATTTGGGCTTTAGTGGGTATGTTTAATAATAAAAAAATTGTATTGATATTTGTTTTTTTTGGCAAACAGTGCGCATTTAACCGGTTTCCATTATTTTTTTCTTTAAAGAACTTAACATTCAAGTGGGTATGAATTCACTTATAATGCCTCAGTATCTGTTAAGTTTATTGGAAAATGGGATAGAAGAGAAAGAAAAATGTTTGGGCTCATGAAACTCAGGTGTATTAGGTTTCGATATTTTTCCGAGAGGTGGTTGTCAAACTGGAGCCAGAGCATTCTCAGCCAGTGGATCTTAGTAAGTGCTAGTTGTTAGTTCGTTACATTCAGCCCAGTCAGCAACCACTCCAACATCAGTATTATGCCTTCATGTCAGAGTTGACGTAGATTTTCATACAAATTCTATGCAAAGGCTTTTTCAGAGAATTGCCTCGAATGGGATTCGAACAAGAGACCCTCTATTTGAGGAGTCTATACATATACCACTACACCACGGCCACTACACCATCTACCTTCGGATTTGGAAACCTGTACACTACTCCTTGAGCCACGGCCACCCACTTACCATATGTTTTTATGCTATAAGCTAAGCGCACTTAATTTGTTCGCAAAACTGAAGTCACTGATCCATGTGATAAGCCTGTAGCTTCTTCAAGTTCGCGCACCTTCACCCGCCAATCGTGCAATATCATAACATTGATTTAATCAATTGGGCGATTAGAACGTTCGGCGTCATTGTGGTACGACTGCACCGAAATTGCTTCAACCAGTGATGGATGGTCCCAATCAATGGCTTACTTTACTTGCTTTTACTTTTAAGCTTTTGCTTGATTTTGGTGATGGTTTTGTTTGCACAAAAAAAAAAAATTATATTTAATAATCACACGTAATTAACATGCAACCGTCCCTTGCAAAAAATAACAAATCAGTACCTGGTGTGTCAATTTGACATAACACAAAAAAATCTAATTTAAGCAATATAACAAACAGGAAAAGTGAGTTAATTTGTACATTTATTGGAAAATTTTTTAGTGTTCTTCACATTTTTCACATAAAATAAAACGATGTTGTAGACAAATTTTTTTTCTGCATTTATCACACTCAACAGAATGAAGGTTTACATTCTTTGCTTGTGGGCATATGTGGCATCTTGCTCGTTTCCTCGATGGTTCATGGTGCGTCAATCGATTGTCTCTTAGTGCAGCAGCTGCCGACGTCGGTGGTTGCTCATTATAAATGCCACGAAGTTCATTCACAATCGACAAAGCATTTTATTTTCTCAAAAAATAATAAATTGCCAAGTTCGATATAAAATAAACGTCGAAAATGTTTTTTTTTCGTATAGTTCCACAACGGCTGCAACTCAATGAAGGCAATAATTGCACTCAATGCAGAAATGTCTAACAAGCAAGATTGGGTGGCAGTGCTCGGCGATATTTTCTGATGGTTCCGACAAATGTCATTTGGCGCTACTTCAATTTCAGATCCAAACTATGCGATGTAAAAGAATTGTCGCAAGTTATATTCCTTCCATTCAAGCCTTCTGAAAGCTGCAAAACTATAAACATAAAATGTTACCGCATCACACAAAACTCAATGTTTTATGCCATATTTACATGGTTTTGATGGCAAGTACTGCGTGAATGGACATCGACCAAGAAAAGGTAATAATTGTTCGTCCACAGTAACATTTCTGCCTGGTGTATGTATCAATTTTAGACGAAAAACCCATTTATCATATATTGCTCGAATCGGCGCTGATTTATCACGGGCACGCAAATTTTTTCTTTCTTCACGATCATAGAATCGTTAACACCGAGTTATTTCTTTGCATCTTTTGAGCGACATTGCAGTTCTGAATATTGGTCGTCCACTTTTGTCGTTCCAAAGCTTAGTGATACATTCACTATGTAACCTATATACACCAGCAAGCAGCAAAATGCCACAATAAGCACGTACAATCGTAATGTCCACCTTTTGCCAAATTTTGTGTTATCGTTCATCGTATAAATTGGTCATATCCACAACAATACGCTCAAGTGGCTCGTTGAACAAAATAAAACTGGACACAGGATCCGTACAATGTGATAATGCAAATACTGTCGGATCTAAATAAAAAAAAAAAGAATAACGTACAAACAAAAAAACTACTAGACATATTCTAGCTGAATTTATTCGAAACGAAGAGGCTGATTGCCTGTTTGTGTTTGGTGTATCTGGTGTATACTGACTTTGTTTATGTTTGGATAAAATTTTTTTGGTTCAGCCGCAATGTTTTGGCTCGCTTCCTCATCAAAATCAAATTCACTGTCACTGCAATCATACTCATCTTCACTATTATTTGCAGTTGGTTCAAAATCAACATCTTCGTCATCACTTCTTCTTGGTACAGAATCTATAGCTTTCATAAAATTTTTCAGATCACAATTTATTTATTTTAATATTTCTCACTCACTATCATCGACAACGCAAGAATTATGGCAAATCCTAATAACCGTTATTACCCTAATTACACTAATTACCCTTTTTTGGTACACTCGTTTGTGTCAAATTGACACATTAAGGACTCTTTTGTAACTTATTCATTTTGCAGGTTCTGGTAGATGGTTCATGATCAGGTATATATATTTTTTTATTTTTTGTAGAAAATAAGTCACTGCGCCAAAATTCTATTGAAATTCATTAGAAAATAAAAACGAGATAGCAATTTGAAAAAGAAAATTTTGTCAAATTGCCACAAGGGACGGATGCGTATTAACATTTTTCCATTTTTACGAAAATTCTCATAAGCATCTGTTTCAAATACCTGAAACAAGAAAATTATTTGACAGATTTGCCTGACAAGCAAAATGTTGAATTTGAGGTGGCAACGTCATCTGTTTTAATAATCTGTGACTTTTTGGCCCACCCTCGTATTATAAAACAAATTTGAACCCGATTACTTTATATATTTTTAAGAGTATATTATATATGGATTTGGTTTAGCGTATTTTCCCTGTTAACTCATTCAAATCGAGAAGATGTTTTGTAAGAAACTAATAAGGTGATAATTGTGTTCAAAATTTAACCACGCGGTTGCGAACGCTAATCAGATTTATTCGGTTACATCTATGACATTTGAAGGACTTTATCATAAGTAGACACGTTAAAAGCATTTATGGAACTATCTTCAACCCACACATTAAATGTTAACAGGAATCCGAGCCTCATTTATATTTTGATCAACAAATTGGACCCTGAAACTCGTCAGGCATAGTCGGAAGAGAGTATTACTGAAAATTATCCTACCATAGATATTTTTAGAATTTCTAGATCGTCGGTGTGAGGCTTTGGAAAGCTGTAAAGTGAATGTTCGCGAAAGCAGTTGACCAAACATCCAAAACGAACGAACATCGATATCTCCCATTCTTTCCTCCCTAATTTTCCTTCGCCGCGCTGTGTGCAAAACACTTTAAGGTTACCGTAACCCCTTTAATTAAAAAAAAACCCTGTAGTGAAAAGCATGCATCTTTCATCTACACGGCCATCTCAGAGGTGGCCGTGGTGTAGTGGTTAATGCATAGACTCCTCAAACAGAGGAATTTTCATAGAATTTGTATGTAGTTATATGTAAATCCCGTCGGCGTCAACTCTGACATGAAGGCATAACTCTGATGTTGAAGTGGTTGCTGGCTGGTTGAGGATGCACTGGCTCTAATTTGACAACCACCTCTGGAAAAATATCGAAACCTTATACACCTGAGTTTCAAACTACTACACCACCCGCCCGCGCCCTGGAGAAAAGCCAGTAAAAGGGTATTCATATCCCCTTAGTACGCGCACGGAATAAAATAAAAAAAAAAACTTTTGCAAAATACAATTCTTCTCATGGGTTTTCGCAATGCCCTGAGTTCGTAGGAATGTCAGTTAAAGCTCGAAAAGAGTTCGTTAAAGTAACAAACTCAACTTTAATTGCTTACGCAGGGGGAACCCCTCGTAGCGTTGTTCAACTAAATTTAGTTACAGAGACTGCAACATGCGTCATTATAATTCGGTACATGATAACGTAGTTAATGCAGTAACATTTCATTCCCGATACTTTCAAACTCCATACCAATCTCTTCGTCAAATTAGCACTTCAAATCGTCCACCGACATCAGTAGCAGTTCAACACTTAATCAACATTTGTTGAACTCAGCGCATAGCGTACCTAAAACTTTGCTTCCAACCGCCCTGGTTAATACCGTCAAGTTGGTATCTTAATAGATTCAGACTTGTAGGTTTTTTTTTTGTTACCGAATATTCCGTTCAACGACGTGGATTAAAATGGAGAAAGACTCGCATACCCACCAGTGGTACTGAGTCTACTATGCTGGTAAATCTAGAGGCCTTATTTCACTGGTAATTAAAACCCGCTCTGATTTATTTAGTATTTCGGTTGATACCTATATACTCGTACTGTTTTTTAATTTAAGTTTAAATAAAACTGTTGGTTTATTTTAGGATCCTGACTTTTGATTTTTTTTTATAATATATATTATTAAGGATATGAATACCCTTTTACTGGCTTTTTCTCCAGGGCGCGGGCGGGTAATGTAGTAGTTTGAGACTCAGGTGTATTAGGTTTCGATATTTTTCCCTCCTCAACCAGTATATCTTAAGTACGTGCCTTCATGTCAGAATTGACGCCGACGGGAGACTTTTTCACAGAATTTCCTAGCACAGGCTTCGAACTCGCGACCCTCTGCTTGAGGAGTATGTATAACCACTACACCACGGCCACCCAATTGATAGGTTTCGAAGTTCATAAGGTAGTTCATTAAGTGTAGTTGGTATAAAGATTTTATGTCTTCTTCTTCCATACCTGATGCAGAAACTCGGAATATTATAATGTTGTTGTTGTCTCTTCCTGGTGTTGAATGTCTGTTGGGTTGGAATCAGGTAAGTATTGTCGCTATAAAAGTTGCTTCATATTTCCAGTTTATACAGCTGTAACATGTTAAGCGTTCTCATATCGGTAGTTATCTGATGGTTTTCATAGTTGTGTTCTAATACCGCTCTGTTAATTATATTTTCTATTTGTGTCTGTAGCTTCTGAAGAGGTTGCATTCTTGTCGCTCTTCCCCATGTCATTATTCCGTATCTAAGATGACTTTCGAAGAAGTCGAAATAGCACTGCCGAAGTACAGATGGTGGTCAGAGATTACTTAAATGGGCGATAGCATAATTGGCTTGCCGCAGCTTTTTGTAAGTTACCCCAGGGTAGTTGTATGTTGATACATTTTCAATATACTACGAACAGTTACCTTCGTCTCTTATAAACTCGTGAATTCCACTACTGTGTAGGCAGGGCACATCGTGTTTCTAAGTTCTGTTTTGCATATATGCGTAGGTCGGATGTGCATCGTCTATGTTTTTGTGTATTGATGACTAAACCATGGTCATGACACTACGCTGTTATTGCGTTTTATTCTTTTTGCATTACGTCTATAATTAATTAATTAATTATATTAATTATTAAAATTAATACGTAATTTTTTTAGAACTGAGCGTAAATCCTTGGCATTATAAAAAGAAGTGGTCCCAATTTTTATTCAAATTCATCGCTACAATTACACGAATTTCAAATGCATTGGAGTCTGCATAAGGTACAGTTATTTACTCATGCTACGAGTTGCCTAATCAAGGCTAAAAACGTGGTAGCAAAATCTCGCGTTTCTCCATTTAAGCAACTCAGTAGTGCAGGCTTAGGACTTTGCGGAGCAGTTTTATTCTCCAGGTTCCACGTTGCAGTCCAAAAATCGCTCAATACCTATTACGTTTCCAAACATCTACGTGTGGACTGATTCGAAGGTTGTATTATCCTCATTGTTCTCCCTATCGAAGTTGAGATCTTTTCTTTGGTAATCGAACCTCAGAGATTTTTAGTACAATTCTAAAAACAGATTGTTCCATGTTAAATCGACGGAGTGCAATCCTGCCGATTGCGCTTCTCGCGGTATACCACCTATTTGGTGGATTGGTCCACATTGGTTAGGAAAAGAGACTAAAAACTGGCCGCTGGTCAATCTTGTTGAAGAAGATCCTACTTGCAAGAGCATGAGGAGATAAAGGTCCCACCGGCGTCATATCTGGTAACAAACAAGGAACTCCCATACGAAAAACTTGCTATTTGCATTTCTTCGTGTTACATATTAATTCGAACAATCGCACGGATTGGTACATCTCTTTATTTATATATGTCGAAAACAATTGAACATATCGTCACCCCAACTTTAACTGAACGAGATCTATGTTGCTAAGAATTGAGTCATCTAATGGTTGCAAGATTAGTACTTTAGAGATCACATTGCATCTTACAAGAATTCGAAAATAATAAATCTTTCTCCCTTTCCATCATATAAAGTTATAACATTATGAGAGCCGGAGAGATACTCCAGCAAGCTGCTATCTCATTTAACGCCAGTTACCCTATTATAATACCAAGAGAACATGCTGTTACAAAACTCATCGCTCCCGACGCACACATTCGGTTTTTGTATCCCGGCACCTAAACACTATTTGCTTTAAAGGAAAAATCAAATCAAAAACAATTCAAAAGGAATATTGGTACTTCGAAAGCCAACTCATGACTGCATACGTTGCTTTCGCCAAATGTAAACTACCAGCACCCTACTGATGGATCCAAACTAGTAGACACTTCGCGAACTGTGGATGTTATTACGCCGCATACTGGCCGATTTGATAAATGGACTTAAATCATAAATAAAAAACATGCAACTTTTTGTATTATTCTAAATTTGTATACTCTTTCTAAAACCATTTATAACACTTCAGTAGGCAGCTGAAATTAGTAAACTATGCAACACATCAGTATTGGTGAAGATTTGAGACATTTTTCAAGAAAATACCGCTCTGTATGTATTATAATCTTCTTGGCAAGCTTCTAAAACGTTTGGCAAATAGACATTGGAGACCTATCAATAATATCGACACCATGAAGTAAGATTTTGTAAACGCTCACTGCAATTTTTTACCATATTCTAGACTGCATTTCCTATCGCCTGCTAACTTTCCGTATCAAGTTTACATGCTAATGTAATAACGCTTCCGTTAATCTTATCTGCATGTAGTGTTTACAAATCATAAGCAAAGGCGTTAATATCACATGATTTTTTTAATCATTCGCCTATATTATTAACCTCTTTTGGAGATGACATACTATACATATATAGCAAACTGTACTAGCTATATTTTTCATTATAGAAAATGTTAATACTGATGTTTCGTTAATTTTAAATCAGCAATTAACGCTAAAGTTTTATCTGGTGTATACGGGACCATTTTTTATGTAGGATGAGTTCTCAGTTGTTTTAAGCTTTTGGGTAAAGTAACAACGGTTTTTTTTATAGATTTCAAATTATTATAAAATCGCACTACGTATCCAAAGATTCTGTTGGGTTTTTCCGCAAATTCAACTATTCAAATTATCCCGAAGGATAATTTCGGACTCTGTACACAAATAAATATTCTCAATCAGGTTTCTAAGATTTGGTAACACTTTTAAAGCCAATTCAATGATTAAAGTAGTAACGCAGAGTTATAATTTCGGCAAGGATTTGGCCATAATGGGTGCTACTTTCGATTTCGATATCTCAACCTTGATATCTTCTATGTTTGAAAAGGAGATGAATCTGGGGAGTTTTATTTGATCTACCTTAGATATTTCTTTGCGCAACTCTTCCCAGTGAGTCTGTATCTCAAAGAGTTTCAGATACCTTGTTGTAATAAATTGCTCTGAGGTTGTACCATAAGTCACAGTTCCTAATCGGAATGCCTTTAGTTCATCCAGATCCGAAGCTCTCCACAAAATGAATTGATGGTTCCGATCTTCATCATGTACGAGTATGTGCAGATAGAGTTTTGAAACATCGGCAGTAACGAATTTGTATGTACGAAAACGAAGGATGATATTGTACAAATCGTCTTGAATGACTTGACCTTTTAATAAGAGATCGTTCAACGAAAGATTTGAAAATGTCTTTGCGCTGCAATCAAAGACAACTCTTAATTTTGTAGACAACGGATCGGGTCTGAGCACAAACTGATGAGGAGCAAAATACTTGATCTGATCAATTTGATTCCTAGGAACTTCTTCCATATGACCTAAGCTTTCATATTGTCATGAATTCTACGTACTATACCCTGACTCCCTTATTCCTTTGCAATCTTTTTTCTATGTTAATAAACCGCCTTTGAGCTTAACCCAATGAATCTCCCAATTGATCGCCATTGGATTTAAACAACAGATTAACCGGAAATCTTCCATCTTCCTGTCGACGTACGCTTTTAAAAATTCCATCTCACACTCCTGCCCTTCCTTTGATGAGAATGATTGCTCTCGATTCACCTCCTCCATTTCCCAGAACCTCTTTAACTATTTCACTAAGAAACACATCCTCAGACTCGGAACAGGCAACTAGGGTACATGTTACTTAAGGATTAGAGGATATCTCGTTTTTTGGAGGATCGGTAGTTGGGGGTTTGTCCGACGCACAATAGTTAGAAAAAGCTGTCAGCTCCTATGAGCATTTATGTAAATTGGCCGGTAAAAATCGGGATCGGCAAAACAGCAAAAAATTTTTAGTTATCTTCCATTGTGATATATCCAACTAATTTGCAGGTAGAATATTGGCTATATTTTTTTTGAAATCAAAAGATCTAGATTAATTTCAAAGTCTGAAATTCGAGATCGGCAACTAGCTTCAACTTTGTAGTTCCTGGCGGCATTTGATTTACCAATACCAGAAACGATTGAATGAGTTTGACTTTTCTTTAGTCTTAAATTTTGCACCATGTCCTCTCCGTAATGAAATTTAGCTATAGATGCTGAATCAAGAAGAGCGCGAACAGGATATAATTGGCCAAACGATGTTCTCATATACACTAGAGCACTGGCTAGAATAGCCTCAGGACAATTTTTCTTAAACATGTTCGAGACCAAGTGAGTACTACCAAAGGTAAGCTGCAAGTTATCAGCAGGTACACTACCAGTGTAAGTGGGTTCATTAGTCGTAAACCTGTGCCACAAATGATGATGCGGCATTGAGCATACTCTGCATTTTGGTGCTTGACATCTTCAGACCGAATGTCTCTTGCAAAGAACTCCTTGCTTAGCTTCTTGAAAACGCCTACTTACTTACAGCTGATTAAAGTTCTTACACGTACTTATGTGTTTGCGGAGCGAAATTCGCAAGATAACGGTTGCGCAACTAATGTGGTATGAGACTGTGGCTGTCTTATATCGGAATCGAGATATATTCGGCGGTAGATTAATATTAGATGATTAGCTATTAGGATTCATCCCACTTTGCCCTAGTGGCAGCATCAACCTTATCAACCAACGGTAATAAAATAAAAAAGGTATCACAAATACTCTCATGACTTCTAATCGAAAGCATCGCTGCAATATGCGAATTAAAACGATCCTCTAAGTCGCAAAGATTCACCGCAGAACTTTTAGAAATTTTGTTAATATTCATTAATCCATTTAAGTGTTTTTGAAACATCAATGTTTTGCTATCAAAGCAATAGTTTAAAGACGTCAAATCGAACTCTTTAATTGCGGTCAAAGCTGCACTAGGTAAGCACTTCCTCAAATAATGCTTCCAATAAATCATCCTTGTCAACAAGATTAGAAAAAAATCCCTATAAAATTCGGAAAATTTGCTGGAAAATGTTGGTAATGCTATCCGTTTTAAATTGGAACGGGAAATAGGTTGCACGATATAAATGATGAACTAAAACCACCTCCAACTATTATATTTCCTCGCAGTTCTAACAACATTGATTGAATCATAGATTTCGTCGACACATAGGCGTCCTGTAATTCCGCTCTATGATTTGCCTTATCCTTTTCAGCCATATTTATTTTTTCCAACGATAATTGTATGTACTTTCAAACCTTTGTTTGCCAAAACGACATTCTAATTCACTAGAACATTGACGGGCCTTTGTCACTAATAAGCTTCTTTAATCTGATTACATTACCTTTCGTAGAAGACCTTATAGCTTTTAATTCAGACGATGTTTGCAGTTGGTTATTATCTAACCTCCTAACAGACTTCTCCCCACCTCTTTGTGCAGGATTCTCATCTTAATCTAACATATCAACCATCCAACTATTTATTCAACCAACAAAAATAACCAAGAAAATCCAACGAAAACATTACCATTTAACTATTGAGAGAATTTCCAGTGAACGATAAGCAATCCGAAACAACAACTTGACAGTTTTAGTAGCAGCAACAATGATGAATAATTTAAATTCTTAAAAAAAATAATGCAACGATTTCAACAGCAAGATCTAAATATTAGCTCCACACAGCAAAAACAGCAACAACAATAAAAGCTTTTCACCCACAGCGCATGAAATGATAGAGAGTGGCGACCCTGACGATCAAACCAAAAACCGACTTGGAAATTTGAAAGATTTTCTTCCGTGAAAGGAATTTTAACTAAATACTGTATATCCAGTACAATGAATTCCTGTGCAATTGTTTTTGGTAATTTGCAACAACTATTTTAGCGATTGAAATGCGATTGCGAAGACGATGGAAACGAAAAGAAGAAAAATCGACGCTTTTTAAATGCCCGTAATTTAAATTTAGATTTACTTTACATATGAGTATCGAATATACCCAAATGTTTAAATTAAAATATTTCTACAGCTTTAAGTCACCAATGTCTCCAATTGTTCTCGATGTAGATTGATGATCGATGTTGAGCAAGGTGAAGAAAATATAAAAAGTTCGAATTTAACTTTTATGACTTAAAAGTATGATAGGGATTAATGTGAATCCCGGGTTTCGGCACCAAAAAATGTCCACAATGGTTTTTGGGACTACAACGAAGTTAATTATTAAAAAAGTCTGGTTTGAATAACTTTATTCGGCTATGGTCCAATCCAAAAAGAAAGCTACAGCAACCATTTCTTAATTTCAGTTACAACAATTTTCTGGTATAAAGAAAAGTAAATTTCAGAAGGAAATTTAGCTTACAATAAGGGTTTTCACATCGAAATGAGTTTTAAGCTAATTCACAATTGCAAAAATATTTTAAATTTACATTTTTATGTAGTTTTAAGTTTTGCGAGAGAGATATAAATTTAAGTTATACTAAATATGAAATATGAACACTCACGTCTCTGCTTTTCGGCTGTAGAACGGGAACGGCAACCGCAGATTATTAAATTCCGATATTAACATCATAACCAATTGGGGAACTATCAACAGAGTGAAATTTAATGCTTATAAAACACTATACTGTCTGCTATCGTTAAAGCATAAATACCCAGCCATATCCATGAATGGCACTTTCATAGTCGAAATCGAAAAATTTTCCGTTTTCGGTATGTGTGTCAATGAAAATTTACGTTGGAATGACCACATATTCGATGTTTCCAAAAATGCTGGAAAATGTCTCGGTTTTCTCAAGTTACGTATGAAATACTTTCCCCCCTATGAATTAACCACAATATATAAGACAATAATCCGCCCAAATGTGGAGTATAATACCCGCATCTGATCAGGTGCTCCTAAAACTTCTCTGCACTTGCGATAAGACTCATAGGTGATTCTAATATTAATTAGTCAATTGACAACTTCGAACCGACAAAATGTGTTTAGTCTCACCTTACTCTATTGTTTTTTTCACTACCAGTGCTCTACTGAAATTGCCAGTAGCATTCCACCCCTTCAAACGTAACACCTGTCTCGCTATGAATGCTCATCAGTTTACCCATAAACCCACTTTCAGACGTACAGTTAAATATCGTGATTCTTTCTTTAGCCGCACATCTCGCTTATGGAATGACCTGCCGAGCTCTTAATTTCCTGACCATTATAACCTTCACAGATTCAATACGAACGTACATCGGTACGTTGTACATCTTTCTTTCCTCCCTAACTTGCCTTTGAAAACGCTGTGTGCAGACATTTTAAGGGTACCTTAAACCTTAACCCTTTAAGTAATCCTACTTTTTTCACAGAAAATTCGCTATTGGTACTGCTGCAGACACAATGAGTGTAAGCAATGAATTTTCGTACATAATGCTTCGTCCATAATCGAATGTTTGACAACAAAAAAAAAAAAAAAAAACTCATAGATTCTTATGTGGATACCATTTTCTCAGAAATTAAGATTATTGTAAGCATGTTAACATTTCCCTTTTTGACCTGCTATCGCGTACTAAATCTGTACTCAGATGAAGGAACAAATTTTCAAAGGTCAGTTTGTTTATTATCGGAAATGCATAAACTAATTTTTTCAGAACAACATAATTCCCTCGTAGCAGATACCCTGACACATGATGGAATTCCTTGGCAATTTATTCCCCCTTCTGCACCACATTTCAGCGGTTTCTTGGAGGCGGGCTTAAAATCTCTCAAGCAACATCCTCTTTGAGTGATTAGTTCTGATGGTCTGAGTTTTGAGCGGTTCTATATCTTACTGATTTAAGCATCTTAAATTTTAGACCATTAACCTCATTTCTTTCCAGGCGAATCGTATGCTTCTATTCCGGAGGCCACATTAGATAAACCAACAAACCGCTTTGGAATTATTTGACAGAAATCCGCAGTCATGTGCGGGTCTTTACAATGAAGGCTATCAACGGACATTTAGTTCGCCCCATAAACAAGCTTGCAATCATAATTCTATCCTGAAACTATGTTCCAGGGGTGGGCGGAATGTTTGATAAAAAAAGCAGCTTCGACCCAGTAAAATTATATTATTTTAATAATATTTGTTTAATTGCCAAACAGTGAACTTTTCCTTTTTTTCCGTAATGTTATAAGCTTAGCGACTTACTAAGTATCTGCATACATACATACATTTGATCACTAAAGTAATCATTCAATCGCTTTCCATGTTCTGTACCAAACGTCGAATTAGCAAATCCTCATTCTCATAAAAGTTTGAGAATTGCAATTTTATCAGAATTCCTGCGTATGCAGTATAGGATTAAGTTAGACTTAAGAAGTAATTTTTAAGTCACTTGTTTTTCGTCAGTCGAAAAATAAGGCACATTCTTATTAACAAAACTGATCACTGTTTTTTTGTTAGTTGTTTTATTTTCTTGTCTTTTTCTAGTGCCATTTCCTAAAAGTAATACTGGTGACAAAAGAAAATCCCGTCAATACTAGCCAGCTTGACGTATCCACTACCGGAGATGTTATATAATGAGTAAATACTGTATAACAGTTTTATAATTTCACTCTCATTAATAATTTCTTATGTATCATGCATACACATGTGTTTCAGTTTGCATCTTAATATCACTTATTTTGTCATATTCATAATGTATGATATTATACTCGTATTCGTATAGGGTGATTCATCGTGAGGTTTGATTTATAATGTAAAATACAACACATAAATTTGAAAGCGAACTTAAAATTTGTATTATCGGTTAAGAGAACAATTAATGGCATCTACTTTCTGAATATGATATCATGTAAATGTTGACCACGACTACGTCTGTGGTGGTCCTTTCGGAAGGTCCAGTTTTGGGCGAATCGTTCAAGCATAGCGACTGGTATCTCGCGAATAACACGAGTAATGTAGGCTTCCAAAGCGTCAATCGTAGCTGGCTTAATCCTGAAGACCTGAGACTTTAACATATTCCCAGAGAAAATAGTCCAAAGATGTGATATCGCACGTTCTAGGCGGCCAATTTACCGTAGCAAAACGTAAAATTAATTGCTCACCAAAATGATTTCTCAACAAGTCCATTGTTTCACGCGCTGTATGGCTCGTAGCGCCGTCTAGTTGAAACCAGAGCTCATCGAGACTAAATGCTTGAATTTCAGGAAGCACATGACTATGTTAACATGGCGCGATAACGGTTACCATTGACGGTAATATTCTGATTTGCTCCATTTTTGAAGAAATATGGACCAATGATTTCACCAGCCCATAAACCACACCATATTGTTGTTTTTAATAGATGTAATGGTAGCTCTTAGTACTCTTCGGGTTGCTCGTCAGCCCAAATACGGCAATTTTGTTTATTAACATATCCATAGAGCCAGAAATGGGATTCATCACTGAAAAAAATTTCACAATAAGACACCGGATTTTCATTGAGTTTTTTCAGAGCCCATTCACTGAAAATATGACACAAATTCAAGTCGCCTGGCTTCAATACTTGCACAAGTTGAATTTTGTACGCTTTCAGGCCGAGATCCTCACGTAAAATACGCCAAGTTGTAGAATACGCCAAGCCATGCTGCTGAGAACGACGACGAATCGATTCGTCACGGTCTTCGCCTCAGCTACAGCTGCTATAGTCTCTTCACTACGTGCTGGATGTGGTATAACCAGTCGAGTATCATCCTCATCATAATTTAGAGACGCTGTTGTAGTGTGAGTCTTTCCATGATGACTTGCCAAACGATACTGAATAAAAATGACAAAGCAGTTTGATAGGGGTCACGCGTGATCTGTCAAAAAAAGCCTATTGAAAATTAAACTCCTCGATGAATCACCGTATATAACTGTTTGTATGAAAGTTTAATTAACAGAAATCTTATCATGTCGATTTCTCGTCCATTTGGATCTCAACGCTGAAGAGAGTAACATTAAGCCAGATATATTATAACGTAACGGCGATTTTTCGTTTTTCACCTATTGTATATTCAAAGAATCGGTTTTCGTTTCTCGTTTCCACGAATTTTCCACGAATATACATGTATTTTATAAAACAGGCTATTTATCTCCAGGATAAAATCCAACATTTCATGGGGACACTAAATTCTTGGTGTAATTTCACTTGTATTCTTAGCAACCCAAAAAAAAAAAAAAAAAAAAAAAAAAAAGTCTTCGGGGGGCGCGGTTGAGATTCAACGCCGAACCGTCCGATTTGCAAGCCAGTAATCTACCACTACCACTAAAAGACATGGCCACCCATAAACGTATTCATAGTCATAGCAAGCGTTAAGATGATTTTTTGGTAAACTTCACTTTTTAAACTTCAGTTATTTTTAATCCATTTCCTATTTTTATAGGTAGTCCCATTTTCCGTCGTGTGTGAAATGCCGTGATTTGCTCTTTGCTTAACTTGGAATGCTTTAACAACATTTTTTGTTACCCTGTTATATTAAACATCAGAAAGGAAAGTTCTTATTATTATTATTATTTATTTTTTTTTTTTTTGCTCACACGTGGTGGAAAAAAGAAAATGATGAAACAAAAAAATTATTTGCAATCAGGGCATATGTAAGGGGTTACCTTTGTTAGACTAAAACAAATAAAAAAAAAGCTCTTGCAAATATTCTTCACGTTTGCCAACTTAAAGGTACATTGGCTTGATTGTATCAACGAGAACCAGAACGATTGAATAAAATAAAAATAGATAAGCGATATTGATGTTGATGAAGGTTCACAAGAGAAAGAAGTTTATTAAACATTTTCTGTCAAAAAAAAAATTGAAAGCGAAAAAACATTTCGACTGAGGAAAATATCATATATATGTGTACGAGTATGTACTCAACCTATACGGCTGCTGTTGGTGTTTGCCTGCTTGGGCATTGATGATAGATAATATTTTATTGTATATTGTTTTGTATATTATTATAGATAATTTATTATTGTTTTTATTTAAATTTTTTTTTGAAATTTCAAATAAGATAAAATAGAAACAAATACTAAAAAAAAAAATAAAAATACCGAATTTTAAATCTGAAGCAAACAGTACTTTATTTACGTACGTAATTACATAAAGGTAAATTTTTGTTTAGGATTTATCATTTGAAGCTAAATATGTTAACACTAAAATATCTAAAATGTCTGCGACGACAAATAAAAACATTAATAGCGAGTGGGTGAAGGGAGTGAGGAGAATTAAAGGATGAAGTAAAGGGTGACCAGATAGCAATGGTAGTTTTTCCAATTGTTATGTTTCAGCAGCCAATACGTATTACCAATGACATTCAGCTGTGAAAATATTCAATTAGATTTGCCATTCCATCATGCATCGTTTTACGCTTGCCGAACGTGCGCGAATTATTTAAAAATACTATCGAAATTCCGTCTCAGTTGCAAATACGCAATGTGAATTTCGTCGTGAGGTCGGTTGTCATCATGGCTTCAGTATGCAGAAATTTTTTTAAACAATTGAGGCTATGGATCTGTAGTTAACGCAGTGAATTTTTGACTGATTATGTACAATCCGAAGATAGCGTTATTCTAGTTGGAGATTTCAACCTTCCTCATCTGAAATGGGCACTTTCACACGATTCGTCTCATTTTGTCTCTCTTAATTCGTCCTCTGAAAAAGAAATACTGATGGTGGACTACCTAACTAACTCAAGTCTATATCAGATCAGTGGAATACCTAATACAATAAACAGACAACTCGACTTTGTTTTCAAATCAAATTCCTTGCATACCTCTTTATCACTTATATACTCATTTGAAAACGGCAACACATGTGTCGATTCGTACAATTTTCATTTAGTTTCCGAAGAACGATTCAACAAACTTAAAAGCCTTATTATCAAAATTAACTTTGACTTTATTGCCGAGACAATAAACATTAATCTGCCCTATCAACTTTCTATTCGTTAATTTTTCGCTGCTTTGCCCAATCGGTTCCATATTCCTTAAAAAAGGACTGCTCGCAATTTCCTCCCTAGTGCAACAAAGTGTTGTGCTCTTTACGGCAAGTTACGGCAAAAAATCGCGATTTGATTCTGACTACAGTAATTAGCGTTTTTCTGAACTTTGTGAATCTCTTACCTTGAATACTGCATGCAATTTAACTTAATCTCGTTCTACCAATTTGTAACTACCAAAAGAACGGCAACCCTTCTACTCTTAAATTAACCAGCGAATCTTCTGCTAATCCAAAAACCATTGTAAATTTCTGTGATCGTTATTTTAACAAATATTATTCTAAACAAACACCTGAACCCGATCCTAGTTACTTTAGCTATATGAGAAACTGTTCAGAGACGTTATTAATTTCGTTAAATATAACAAGATCTTTGGTATCAGAAAACACTACTAAACTTAAAGATAATTTTTCTCCTGGCCCTGATGGCATTCCGGCTATTGTAATAAAGATTGTAAAAAACAATCTCGGTCATCCTTTTCCTACCATATTTAAGCTATTGGTTTCAACTTTCCAATGGAGAAATCTTATATTATTTCTATTGATACAAAAGGAAGTAAGGCCAAAGTCGATAATTACAGGCCCATAGCAAAACTCTCTTACATACTCAAACTTTAGCATAGTCAAAGAAAGCATATCAAGAACGGTTTCCGTACTGTAGGCCAGTTATAATTATCTACACAGATCAGCACGGTTTCATGAAAGGTAAACAACCATCAATAACCTAATTGAAATCGTCTCTTTGCTTTGTGCTCTACAAGACGATAATGAAGTCGATACAGTTTCCACAGGTTTTAGTAAGACATTCGACAAAATTTCTCACCAACTTATCATTTTCAAACTAAGAAACCTTAGTTTTGACCCCTAATTTGTGGCACGGATTAAATCCTATTCTGAAGGCCTAGAATACAGAGTCATTCCTATATCCGACCCCAATAAAGCAACACATCGGGTTTCCCTCAGGGTAGTAATCTTTATCCTACCGAATTAAATATGTAGGTTATCGATTTGGTGCCAGGAAAACTTTTTGGAGTTTAATGTTAACAAATGACAGGCGATAACCTATTCCTTTAAACGTCTGCCGAACCCTCCAAGCAACTATTTTATGAGCCAATTACTTCCACTACCGAAGTAGTATGGATATAGAAATAATTTGTGACAGAGTATTAAATTACGTCTCTAATAAAGCTAGCTCTGCACTTGGCTTTAGCAAACGGTGGTCAAAAGAATTTTTGAACCCTTCACTTTTGTAAGGCCTCTCCTCAAATATTAAAGCCAAGTTTATTCACCCTATAAACAAATCCACAATTAAAAGAATCGAAGTCTTCTAACGTAGGTTTATCCTCTTCATACTTCCTGGTCTACTTTGAACCGATAAATAGGTATAACCTTTCAATAAAAATAAGCTTAAATCAATTAGCATGCATACCCTTAAAAAAAAAAAAAAAAAAAAACAAATAAGAAAAAAAAATCGGTGATGTACTTTTTCATCTAAAAGTTATTGACTAGAAACATCGACTGCTCGGAAAATATGGAAAATATTTCATTCACTTCCAATCCCCGTAATCAAAGATCCGTGTTCCCCATCTCCTGATTCGAACTCACCACGTTACTTTAAACCAGTATCAAGAATGTTGTGTGCAACAAAAAACTACGCCGAAGCCTTTGGCGTAAATAGCATCAAATAGTCCTGTTCAATAAAATTATTCGCATGTCGCTCCCTTAAGACCCCTCTCGGACCTTGAATCCATTTTTATTATGATTTATCCCTCTCTTTGAATATCTTTGTTGGTCCGGGGTAGGCCCGGGTCAATACTAGTAAAGTATAGCGAATCCAAAATATCGGAAGAGTAAAAGAAATAAAATAAATAAGATGAAAAACCAAGAATTTTTTCGAGGTATGTGTCGAAGAAAACGGAACGACTACTTGAGCATCAGGTGGAGGTGGAGATGG
Source organism: Volucella inanis (assembly GCA_907269105.1). NCBI lineage: Eukaryota > Metazoa > Arthropoda > Insecta > Diptera > Syrphidae > Volucella > Volucella inanis. The sequence continues at coordinate 16,664,122 of OU026158.1, forward strand.
AGTGAAAAGCAGAATGCGCTGCTACTGCAAAAAAGGTTATGGTGCCTTAAAGTCTGTTCATATGTAGGCAGACATGCCAAATTTCAGTGCAATGCTGTCCTTTGTTTTGTTTTGACAGCTGATTGTTGTTGACGTGTTTGGCATCATGTTGAGTATGGACATAAACGATTTTCGTTCTCTCATAAAACCTTATTTTTGGAAAGGCAAAACGGCGAAGGAAACAAAAGAAAAGTTGGATAAATACTATGGGGCTAATGTTCCGTCAGATTACACCGTCAAATATTGATTTCGGGAATTTTGTGGTGGCCGCAACTCCACTACCGATCAAGTCCACAGCGGCAGGCCCTCCGATGCGATTACAGAGGACAATATCAAAAAAATACATGAAATGATGTTGGCTGACCAGAAAGTGAAGGTGCGCGAGCTAGCAGATACCACAAAGATTAGTACTGAGCGCACACGCCATATTTTGGGCAATATTCTGCATATTAAAAAGTTATCCTGCCGCTGGGTACCGCGCATACTCACTCCTGACCAAAAACACGAACGCGAGAGCATTTCGAAAGAGTGTTTGGACTTGCTGATGCGGAATCGGGTGGACTTTTGACTGTTGAACACCAGAGAACAGAATGAGTGCCCGGCAATGGACTGAAGCCGGCACGAGTGCTCCCAAGCGGCCGAGGGACGCTCGATGGGTCGGAAAGGTTATGGCGTCGGTTTTTTGGGAATGTCACGGCATACTCTTCGTGGACTACCTCAAAAAAGGAAAAACCATCAACAGCGATTATTACTGTATATTATCGCTGCAAAACGGCCTCACATGAAGCGAAAAAAAATGTTGTTTTTGCAAGACAATGCATCGGCGCACAAGAGTATCGCAACCATGGCTAAAATCAATGATTTACGCCTTCAATTGCTGTCGCATCCACCGTATTCGCCCGATTTGGTTCCCTCAGACTATTATCTCTTCCCAAAAGATGGCTCATCAATAAAAAATTCAGCTCACGTGAGGAAATCATTGATGCCACGGAGGAGTATTTTGCAGAACTTCCGGAAAATTACTTTTCGGACGGGATCAAGAAGTTGAAAAATGGAATAAGTGTATCAAACTAAAAGGTGACTATATTGAATAAAATAAAAAAAACATTTAAAAAAATTTTTTTCATTCAAAAGGAGATTATTTTTCACCTCACCAGTATCTACAAGATATTGTGAAGAGGGTTTCGATCAGCTCAAATCAGCGAAACTAGAAAACGACTTAAAAATATTGTAGCGCAGTTTTCAGCAAATAGCAAAAAATTAATACTATTTTAAGAAAAATTATTTTGAGGGCATTACGGAAATAGTTGCTGCCTTGTTTAGCCTTCTGCATCAAAAGGAAGCAGGTGAGAATTCGCTAGAAGTAGCATCAAATTCAAAGGGAAAACTATACATACAGCTGAAAAGAAGATTAAAACAAAAATATACAAAAAGCATATACATATAAAACAAAATACGAGTATATACTATATATGGTATATAAAACAAGGGCAGAGATTGGAAAGCAATTCAAAGAAATAAAACCGGATTATGCAAATCTGTGCAAAATAATTGTGAGGGAAGGCATAGAAGAAGAACATGACACAATTGAACGTGAGTACGGAGTTACCATAATAGGTGCATTGGAAATGTAATCGAAGCAAAAAAAACTGTTTATTCAATAAAACTGATATTAAGATTTTGAAATTGAACATTTTACAAAGATTTGATAATTTGAAATTTACCTTTCTACTAAAAAATTGTCTTTGAAACGATTAAAGTAAATATAAACATGAAAAGTAACATACGAAAAAAGCCTATATTATAAACAAGAAACAAATAAGAAAAAAATGTATAGGTAAATATGAGTATGTTCGTATCTTTATAAAATGTTAAACAGATATACAATATGTACAAAATGTAATTCATACATACAAAAGTTACAAATTTAAAATTAGATTTTACAAACATTTGATACATATGGAATAGTTATTGACACTTTTATTTATGAAAATCAGAGACAATGCCACATTATAAAAAAAAAAAATTACTTTGTGTGGGGTGTACAAAGGTAGAAAAACAGAAGTCCAATTTAAGAAAAATAGGAAAGAAAAAAAATCTTTAACAAATTAAAAGCGGATACATCCAAAATCTAATGTAAATGGCAAGAATAGGTAAATACATAGTTGAGCAAATGAGCAAAACATTTTTATTTATTTACTTTACTATATTTTAAATTGAATAACTAAGCAGAGTTTCGATTTCATGATGATTAAAACTAAGAAGCCACTTCAACAAGAACTACTTCAACAAATGCGGACAAATTTTTTATGGATCAAATTTCTAAGGGCAGTGTTAAATAGTTTGCATGAAACAATGGAGTAAAAGTTTCTGTAACATGTAGTGCGAAAAGCAGGGACATTTACAACAAAATTTGAATGGCTGCGTAAGCTGCGAAAGTCATAACTTGGACTCTCCAGATACCCGTTTCTCATGAAAAAGACCTTAAGGACTTTAAAATAGAAGAAATAGCGTAAAAAGAGAATATTCAAGGCCCTGAAAAGGTCCATTGTGTGCGCATAACGGTGAAAACAACAAACACTACGAATTGCAGATTTTTGAGAGACTGTTAATTGCTGCAGTTTACTAGTATAAGCGCCACCCCAACTACAAAGAGCATATTGCAATCTTAATTGGAATACACCATAATAAACTCTTTTCAACGTGTTAAGAGAGCAAAATATTCTAAGGTGGAAAAGGCAACGGGTAGTAGAAAGAAGATATTTTTTAAGGCAGAAATATGTTTATAGCAGTACAAGTTTCGATTTACGGTAACACCAAGGTACTTGAAACTATCTACACCTTCAATTTTAAAGCAATCAATACTGCAGCTAGTATTCCTGTTGAAGATCTGATCACCTTGGATTCTGCATTCGCAGTACAGCAAGTCGTGAGACTGGCAGACTTGAGAATGAAATATTATGTCGGGGTATACTTGCTCAGTAAGGCAACTTAGTTTTGCTACTAACAATAAGTTTGTGATTAGCAAACCAGCATCTCAGTAAGAAAACATCATGATTTATATAAGCGATTAGTCAGCGGACTGACTAAACAATATGCAACTCCAAGGTCGTCGGCAAAAGCTGTAACTACCTAAGAATGGGAGAGAAAATAAGGAATTTATGTAAATTAGAAATAAAATTGGGCCAAGTACAGAACATTGGGGTACCCCCAGGTTATTGGTTTTTGAACTGCTTTTATTGTTTTCAATTTTTACATATTGCATTCTATCTTTAAGATAAGACTCAAACCAACTGTATATGAATCCTGTGAATCCGACCCTATATACGTTAGTTTATCTAATAGTATGACGTGGGCAACCATGTCAATCGCCTTAGTTATATCCACAAAAATTCTAACACAAAAATGGTTTTTATCTAGTCCCTTATGTAAGAAAGAGCAAAAGTCCAATAGAGCAACCTCAGTGGAGAGGCCACTATGCCACTGCATAGGAATAAAAAAAAATTATAATGATTGAGATAAGTTAATATTCTCGTTTTGATTATTTTCTCAAAAACTTGAAATTTATCGCAGTAAAAAAATTGGTCTGTAGTTTGATTTATCTGTCCTCTACATATTTTTTTTTTTATAATTCCGCGCGCGCACCAAGAGGATATGAATACCCTTTTACTGGCTATTCCCCAAGGCGCGGTAGTAGTTTTGAAACTCGATGTAAGGTTTCGATATTTTTCCAGAGGTGGTTGTTAAACTGGAGCCAGTGCCTGTTCAACCAGTGAGTCTTAGTACGTGCTAGTTGTTAGTTCGTTACATTTAGCCCAGCAAGCAACCACTCCAACATCAGTGTTATGCCTTCATGTCAGAGTTGACGCCGACGGGATTTACATATAACTACATACAAATTCCATGAAAAGACTTTTTCAGAGAATTGCCTCAAACGGGATTCAAGCCCCCCTCCCTCTGTTTGAGGAGTCTATGCTTATACCACTACACCCCCGTTAAAATATCTACTAAATTGGGTCCAATGTACTTGAGTACCAAATTCGATATTTTATTATCTCCATGTAAATTGGAATTGGGAAGGGAATTAATATTTTTTATCAATTAAATCCCGTAATGAACTTAAACACGAACCTGTTTCTAGAGCCGTTGTTTTGAGAGCCACCCTTAGAGCAACAGTTACACGAAATTTGCGAATTACTTGGAAAAAAAGTTTGTCCAATGGAAGCAAAGTAATTGCTTCATTAGCTATTTCCAAAGGATTTGAAATGTTAATACTTCCATTTTTAAGTACAGTGGGATCTGCGTTAGTGCACGCTTTTCGACTAACAATACTGTTAACTACTTGCCACTTTTTCTTAAGATTCCCACTTGCCGCTTGTATTTTCGAACGAAAATAGTCATCCCGAGGTTTTTTTCACTTTTGTGCAGAATTTATCAAAACGATTTCTTAAATTATTATTCAAAGGATGTTTCCAACACTTTTTTCTTAATTTGTTTTTAATATTTATTTTTTTGATAAGGGTACGAGTTATGCACGGCTTAAGGCGACCCTCCGATTTATTTTTTGTGTGTTATGTTATAGTGCAAATAGATGCGCTTATGTAATTTTTTCAGAATACTAAGATATATACTATATGCTGAGGTAGCAATTCTTCAACATAAACTCTGTCCCAATATTCATAAAACAAGACTTTTTTCGGATAAAAAAAAATAACTTGTGTTTTCTTTTCATTCAATTTAATTTTCCACTTGTGATAATATTTCACTGTTATCCATTTATTTTGAATATTCCTCTCAATACTGAGAGTGAATTCATGAGAAAGAACTAACCTCGACTATTCGGGTAAAAAGGGGTCGAAACTCCAGGCAGCACTTTCTGGAACGCTCCGAAACATTGGAGGACACAGATATGCTAGAAAAATTTTAATATACAAAGTAGTAAGTTCAGTCCTGTTATACGTTGCCCCAGTTTGGGTGAGTGCGTTACGGAAAAAGAAAGTAAGGAGAAAGCAATAACATGACGAACCGACTTAGTACATTAAGAGTAATAAGTGGCTTTACAACAATTTCGGACGAAGCAGCTTTTGTTTTAGCCAGGATGATTCCAATCGATAGTTCACTTTTCTCCCCAGACTGCCCAAATCAGGAGGAAGACACCGAGCATGCAAAATTCCATTGTACGTGCTTTCGGGGATGGAGAACTAACACACCAAACCCGCAGTCAATAATTGACCAAATGGCGTGGTCAAGATTAAAATCGCCTGGGTCATCTACCGAATCCGTGAAAATACGTTTCTGAAAAAATGCTTTAAATGTCCAATCTTCCGAAGAACTATTATAAACAAATAAACCTGAACCACTGTAGAACAGTTCAGGGTATACATGTACAATACAAACGGCATTAGACGATGTTAACATTAACGATTTGGACATGTGACAAGCAATTAAGCAGGTTGCTTCATGCGGGCAAAAACAAATGGGGTTTATTTTTACAGCTGCTATGCAAGATCTAGCTTGACGGCCAGATCCCCATTGGTTATAGGAGGCGACTTTAATGCATGGACCACAGAGTGGGGCAGCAGACTAAGTGACATCAGAGGACAGACTCTACTGGAAATATTCACGCCCCTAACAATAAGAGTCGTCAATGTGGGTAGGGCTTACACAAACCGGAAAGCTTCATCAGGCACTCCGGGTAAAATGCTAACGGGTTGGGCTGGGCGCAAAAGTTGAGCGTGCAAGAAGGATACCAGATTTCCAACAACCGCTTGATACTCTTAGACTGACGAGACGCAGCCTAACTAGAGCCATCGAGGACAACAAAACCACATAGTTAAAAGTCTTTATCAAGAAACCAAATTCTCAGATCAATAGTCGAATCCAGATCCAATTCCAGTCAATCAACTAGTGTTTAACGATCAATGTTTTTTTTTTTTTTTTTTCTGTGAAGTCAGCACGGGAGAAATGTTCAAGTCTCTTATTTCAAAACGAAAGCATTAGTTCCAGCAATAATAAAAACTGCAAATAAAATTAGCAATCGTCCGTTATATTTATAAAGATAGGAAAAAAGACGATATTAGAAACTAACAAGTGATATTCATACTTCCGGTGCTAGACAAAATATTAGAAGATATTGTCGCCAAAAGGTTATATTACAAGATTATATTAAGAATTAGCATGAAACTAATTCGCCTTTGGGCTCAACAGAAGCATAAATCGGCTAGTCGGTGACTTCTTAAATAAAATAAACTCCAACCATGAGAAAAACCAACACAATATAGTACTCTTTGTTAATTTCAAAAAAGCTTTCGACACTCTTTGCCATAAAAACGTAATAAAACAGCTAAAAAAAAATGGGCATGCAAGGAGCGCTGTTATTAAGGTTTAAAGTTAAGCGAAAAAAATCAGTCAATATATGGAGTACCGCAAGGGTCCATTGATTTGCCTATAGAGATGATACGGCCATTGTGCTCAATCATAAAGGTGTTAGGAGTGCTAAAATATTCTGCAAGGTAATTCAACTCTGTTACGGCATGGTGCTATGATAGTAGTTTTATAATTAACATAAAAAAACTTATGCATATCCGTCCACCTCGTATTCTAATGTACAAAAGACAAATAAAAATCCACAATTTGCTTGCACAAGGTCCAAAGCCATATGGTACCACAAGACGAAGATGATTGCGCAACTGTACTTAACCTATACTTACCTTAGAGTCATAATTGACTCTAACTTAAATACCATGTAATGAGATTGACGAAAAAACTTAGGCAATCTGAATACGCTCTTTTTCACCTAACCTACAGATGTCCATCAGAAGTTCTCTGACAATGTTATTTTAGCTTGGTAAAGTCTCATCTGAGGTATAGAATCATGGCATGGGGAAATGCGTCCCAGCTCCAAAAACTCAACATGTTACACGGCAGTACACAAAAGTTAATAAAAAGATCGCAACAACAACAAGACTCTGACTTGGAGATACTCTCCATATTCAGAGATTTTAACACGTATGAGATACCAACTCAACAATTAATAATTATAAGAAACCGAATGCAAAATAAATATATAATCCCGTGGTATTGGAACGAATATGGTCGCAGAAGTTTTGCAGTAGTTGTTCCAACTATATTCAACGAATTACCGACCCATTTGATCGACCTACAACAATCAGTGTTTTTTTACAAAAAGGCAGATCATCTCGCTTTCTTTTCAAAATGCAAAGTTCTGTCAAGAACAGCTGCGGATCTCTCAAATATCCTAGCAGATGTTTCCATCTGGTGCAAAAATATCCCTGCAAAAAAGCAAAATCCTGCATATATGCAGGAAAACTAGTTGTTTAAAACATATATCGCTTAACCTAAATTTAGAACTCATAAGTAATGTTAGTTCTTCAAGAATACTAGACATAATTTTTGACTCTAATTTTAACTTTAAGAATCATTGTTTAAATCTTAAGAATAGCCTAGCTATAGGTGCAATATCAGTGTCCATCAACGATTTACAACGCTGTAATGCACGCTAAAAACATCGGCATTCAATTATCAACGAGAAAATGCAAAAATCCACTTCACCCACCATGGACATTTAACCACGACTGCTTCAATACCTACCTCAACGCGTTCCCGAAAACATCTACTGCAGATGAAGAATATCAGCAAATGTTCCTTGAAATCATGGACAGCGAACAACAAGCTAATTGGAACTTCCTTTTTACTGATGCATCAAAAACTAATGTCGGTGTAGCCTTCGTAGTTATTAATCAAGATGGTAAAACTCTCTCTAAAAGACTTCTTGAAGAATTCTCCTCATTTCTATCAGCTGAAGACCTGGGAATACCGGGACACGTAGGTATCAAAGGCAACGAAGCAGCTGATAGAGTTGCAAAATCGGCGACAGCAGAAGCTCTAGTTTCCTTTTATCTCCAATTGAATAAGGACATAATAAGGCAAATTATTATGCACTGGGACGATAAAGGATAGAAGATTGGAAAATGTACACCCACCACTATGCAGCAATAAATGTGAACACCAAAAAGGCCATCTACCCAATCATTTTTTCAAAAAAGAAAATCAAATTATAGTATTCCTTCGACTCTGCTTAGGGCACTCAATACTTACGCACGGTTATCTAATGACAAAAACCGAACCGTCACAATGTCATCTATGTTACAGCAACGAAACAATGTCCATGAAACATCTCATCTATGAATGTAATCAAGTCAAGTAAGTATCAGAAAAAAATAATTCATAATAGATTCTTATTAGACCTTCTTAAAACTCCGTCAGAAAAAAATATTGAATACGTTTACCAACTATTATTCGAACTGAATATTGTAAATAATATATAAATTCGCAAGTTTTCTTAATCCTGCTTGCCGAAAGCCCTAGTAGCTAGTGCTAACCTTTTATATTATCATTGTGATTTATTCCTTGTTAATAAAGTTATAATGATAATAAAAAAGTCGGGAAACCAATTAATTCACCACCTTCTAGTATAACATACATATATGTAGGTATACGTATACGTATTTACACATTACTATATCATACAACAATATAAGGTGTGTCATAAAGTATGTAGAATGGCGCTAAGGTCTGCAAATTCGGGAGGAATTTGTAGCATAAGACGTTATTAAACGATGACTTGTATTATAACTGATTTTAAAAAACAATAAATATCTAACTTACTATCTATTTATGACTTTGAGTAAATACGTTAATGAGTATAAGTTTATAAAAAAATTAGTGGCTGTCGTATATTTATAGGAAAAATATTGCATTTTAGTGACTTACCCTGGTCTGCATTCACATGGTGTAAAGTTGTTAGCAGGCAAACACTTGTAATCAATATTCGCAGTCGAACAATATTTTCCATGTTTCCCTTATATTTGTAATAATTTTCCTTTGTGTTTGATATTTGTAATAACACTTAAAAAAATTACTTAAACCAGAATTAAAAAAAAAAAAAAAAAAAAAAAAAAAAAAAAAAAAAATGCAAAAAAAAAAACAAAAATTATTTTAAACACCAAGATGTGATCACTTATTCATAGGCATGTATTGAGTGTAATTTGCGTTTTCATCAAGCAGCGTCCAGATGTATCTGCAAATTTTACTGTAAAAATCATTTTCTTCGTTTATAGAGAAGCGACGATAATCCTGTGTAGAGACTCGGTAAACTGTAAGAAATCTTATCATAAAACCGCATTTGTTAATGTAAAATATGTCATCAGTGTCATTTTTGACTGTGTGTTTATGGATGAAGTGATTTTAAATTTCAGTATAAATTGCATTTTAAATCTTGGCAGCTCTAAGCTGGTAGCATAAACAATTTTTGGGCAACCATTCTGAAAATAAAAGAATTTAAAGTACGAATTTTAATAAAAATAGATAAATAAATGAATGTACATGTTTAAATTATTTTTTATTTCATTTTTTAGCGCATATGGTATTTCGAAATTCAGAATTTCAAGCTAGCTTATTATTTTTTTTTTTTTTTAGATTTAATATGACTAGAGAGGAATTTTACATAAACTATTACATATTATTACAATACTTATTTCCATAAAATTAAGCTAACTGAAAATCGATAAAAGGATTGTTAAATCCTTTATAAATGATCACCACACGAACCAAGAAAAAAGCGGAGAAAAATGAAACACGTCCTATTCACTTGGTTATAATTTTTAATGTGTGGTTTATCCCCAAAAGGTATGCAATATACTGGGTCTTAATTACAATCATTTATACTGGAAATTTTCTGCATATCATTATTATTGGTAATGCAGTGGATTACTAATGTTTTACATTTACCCCTTTTCAATATATTATATTTTACATTATCATATATTTTATTACATTTAATTAATTAATCCAATTGTAATCTCGAACATCCTCCCCGGCCGTGAATATAGTTCTCAATGTGTTTCAACCCTTATTTTCGTAAAGTGTCTCTGCCTTCATTTTGGTGCTTTCCTTGTCGATCACCCACAGCCATCTTCTTCTTCGTTTGTTTTGATCATCTTCGTTCGTTATTGATGTTTATTGTGTTGATTGCCGAACCGGTATAATGTGTAGAGTAAGTGTTGTGTTGTGCGTCGAATAAAAAATAAAAAGAAATAAAAGAAATAAAGGGTTTTACTCAAACTCTGAAGTTCCTAGTATGGCGATATTGAAAATTGTAAGTATGGTGTGTTGAGCAGGTAATTTAAAGTAAATTCACAAATATTTGAGTATGCCTATTGGCCATTGTGCCAACTGTGCATCGTATTTCACAACGAAAGTTGGTCATCCTTCTTCTCCTCTCTTTCGTGGTCGTAGTACGTGTAGGAAATTTGTAAACGATTTAGATTCTCGTGAAGTGTCGTGTTGTCCTTGAACTTCAATTTGCGAAATGTACATTTTGTACCTGGAGAAAAAAAAACTTGAAAAAAGGGCATTAATAATTGCATAGTATGAAAAAATAAAAATAAAACGACGGCGCGTTTGTGGTATTGGCATTTCGATTCGCAGCGAAATTGTGTGCGAGTGAAAAGGTTACGCATGTGTTTGCTTGAGTGTAAATGGGTTATTGTTTTTGTTGATATGTTGTACCAAAACATTACATTTTAGAATTTTGTGTGTTGTACTTGCCGTCGGCATTCTGAGTTTTGTGATTTGCTGTCGGCATTTTGAAGGTTTTGTATATATTTTATGAACATTTATTATTACTGATTTGGATTGTGTATGTTTTGTAGGAGATGATAAGCGATTAAATTAATTCGTCGTCTTTATATGTGCTGTTGGTCGGAAGTAAACAAATTTTTGTGATCGGTCGTTTTATTTATCCATTCTGTGTTTTCAACCTGATAACCCGAACCCGGTTATCTGTCCCAGGATACGTGCTTATGACGCGTGCTAAACTAATTTTGTGGGGGGTAGGTGATCATCCTTGATCAGGACTAGACCTCTTATCTTGGGTTGCTCCTCAATTTTGTGCCACTTTGGGCGCTGTTACAGACCCGTCAAATATTCAGCTTTCCACTGCTTCCAGAATAGCTGTTGTAATTTCTGGAGGCAGTCCCATCATTGTAAATGTCCGCTCTTGATCTCCGCTAAGTCAGGTTGAGGGATTGAGTTTAGAGGTCATCCAACAAGGAAGTGTCCGGGAGTGAGAGCGGTGAAATCGTGAGGATTGTCGGTAATAAGACACAATGGTCTCGAATTTAAACACGCTTCTATTTGATGTACGCCCAACGTGCGCCCAACGGATAGTTGTGCTCCTCATCAGTAGCCAGTTGATTGAGCGATCAAATGGCTAGGTAGAGTGGACAGTTTGTACCGAACATACATGTTTGGATGCGATATACCTTGATTGGATTGATTTCATAGTCACGCCAAACAATCATCTGGTAATAAGAGTCGGCTGAGCTGACACGGATTTGCCTGTACATTTTCTCAATGTCTGCTGTAAAGGTATATTTATGTTTTTTCCATCTTAATATAATTTCAATAATATCCGTCTGTTGTTTAGGTCCTGTCATTAAATGCTATTTCAACGAAGTTCTGTCTGAAGTTTTGAATTCAGCATCAAAGACGACCCGGAGTTTTATCGTTGAACTGATAATAAGGAGTTTTGAGTACTTCGTCCTTGCTGACTTCGACTTCTTTCATATGTCCCAAATGTAAGTACTCTTTTATACACCTTTTGTACTCTAAGTTTAGTGTAGGGTCATACCTGAATCGTCGTTCAAGTTGAGCAAACCTACGCAAGGCTCCTTCCTTCGAGGATCCGAGCCCAGGTCTGCTCCCTTCCTTAAATGATAACGATACCTCGTATCGTCCGCTAACCAACCTTTTCGTCGTTGCCTTGTAGAACTCCTCACGTAATTTGTCCTCATATGTTTGGTGAGCCTTAAAGGGTGTTTCTTCCATCTCCCAGAAACATTGGAGTTGCCTGCTGACATCAATAACTTGAAGGAATTTCCTTATGGTTCGACTGGGTTTATGTACTTTACCCATCAAAATCCACCCAAGAAACGTATTCTGCGCAATGGGTGACTTTGCTTCCTCGATACGGATGATTTCTGGAAGTACTATCTCGGAGTAGATGTCGTTTCCCAATAGCAGATCGACTTCGGCGGATTTATAGTAGGTCGGGTCAGCTAGAGTTAATCCGTGTATGTGTTGCCACTGCTTTGGTATTAGCTCGTGGGCTGGAAAAGGACCAGTCAGCGATTCGAATATTAAGGCTCGGGTGCTGGTTTCATAGACCAAGTGCAGAGACCCCAACCTAAGGTCAACGTAGCTGTGACAAGCTCCTCTACTGACCTTCGCCAACCCGGATACCTCTACGAAAGTCCGTTTTCCCTCCATACCTAATCTTTTGACTGCCCGATCAGTAATAAAGGTGGCCTCTGAACCCGGATCTATCAATCCGCGGAGTGTAACGTCTATACCTGAAGAGGGTCTTACTTTCACCAGCGTTGTTGCGAGTAACACGTCTACATGGGATTCTACTGCGTGAAAAGTGTTGACCTGTTGTGTGGTGGTGACCGAATTAGGCGCTGCATGTTATGTGTAGTGTTGGGTATTTGTTGTGTGTAAATTGAATTGTGAGTGTGAAGGGGGGTTAATAGGTACAAGGGAGCGGTGAAGCTGTTGGCAAAAGTAGCATCGGACTCTACTGGGACACTGTTGGGTTGCGTGACTGTATGCCAGACAATTCTCGCGTATGCCGATTTTATTCACGATATTCCTGCGAGACGCCATGTCCATTTTTAAAAACTGCAGGTCCGCAGTGAATGAGACCCTTTATTGCACACTTTACAGCTGAATTGACTCTTTTGATTCTGCTTCAAGTAAAACGATTTTGTTTTTGTTAATGGTGCCCTAGAGATCTTACTGACTCCTTTATCTTCCCGTTGACCAACTGCCTCCAATGTCCTAAACCTCGCTTCTAAAAATTCAGTGAAACCTTCAAACTTTGGTAATTCCTTATTTGTCCCTAGCTTTTCTTCCCAAAGTTGTTGTGTTATTGTGGGATGTTTTTTCACTAAACAAAAGATAAGGATAACATCTAAGTGTTCCACCAGTACATCGAGATTTTTCAAAGCGTGTCGACATTCTACTGATGTATCTAGTAATTTTTTCAGATGTGCAGCGTTCTCGTGGCTAATGTTCTCTTGTGCAAAAAAGATTCTCAGCTGTGCATTAACAAAGACACGTTTATGGTCATAGCGAGATGTGAGAACTTCCCATGCTGGTTTATAGTTCCCGTTGTTAATGACTAAATGTTGAAGGAGACGCTCGGCTTCACCGCCCAAACTAGATTTCAAATAATGTAATTTCTCAACCTCTGTTAGTGCTTTATTCGTATGTATTAAAGATACAAAAAGATCATGAAATGATTCCAGGATTCATATTCTCCCAAAAAGACTGGTAAATCTATTTTCGGCAATCGAATGTTCTTATCGCTAGAGGTACTTATATTATCACTTACCGGAGTCTGAACTGTTGCTTGAAGTTTATCCATGCTATCTAATAGCACTCCTTTCCAGCTTCAATTGAGGATATTCCATCGGTGTTATGTTGGGTACTAATCTTGAAATTTTCCTCCAGCACGGCAATCCTATTGGAGATGTAATTTTTAGTCCTCTCCTTCGGGGATCTCTTTCCAAAATTTTCCCAATCCTTTGTATTGGGTCTATAACTTACCTTTTTATTCATTTTATTTATTATTTACTTTGACGTATTCAATTTATGATCGACCTATCCCTTTAGTAAGTGAATTGCGGGACCAAGGTGTTATTTGCAAAAGAGAACCCAATCCCATATTGCAAGTATAATAAACAAATCCAACTCCGCACTTGGTTTTATCAAGCGCTGGTCTAAGGAATTCTCCAACCATTATGTTACTAAACTCCTTTTTAAAACCTTTGTTATGGATATGCTAGCTAATTTTGGTCACCTTACTAGACCACTCATATTCTCCGGGTTGAAGCCGTACAACGCAAGTTCCTCCTATTCATTTTACGGGGACTCCCCTGGACTGATTTATATTTACCACCGATTACACAGATTGGGTAAAATTTATAGACTTACAGCCCCTTTCTTTATGCCGGAAAGATGCCAATAATCTCTTTGTCCATCAGACACTACCCGGTAATGTCGACAGCCCCTCTTTACTTCGTCTTACACAAATCCACGTAATCTTTCGACCCATTACTCACCGAACAAATTATAGATACCTAGAACCAATATCTAGGATGCTACGGGAAATTAACAGTGTCCAAACCCTTTTCGGAACTTGCCTCTCGACCCAATCTTCCAAACCTTTAGTTTTAAGTATAGCTGTAAGTATAGCTTTAAGTTGATTTTATTAGCTTTAAGTCGAATATTTAAGTGTGTGTTTGTAATAAGGTACAAAAAATCCATCTGAGTTAAATCGGGCTGCAAATCAAAAATCTAATCAAATACTCGCTTGTGGTAAAAATCACTAATATCGATTGTCCAGCTAGTTAGAACATGTGGCTTAAAACATATTGAAATAATGGTTGGAAAGTCTAGTTCTATCAAATGTGCAATTTTGCTTACTAGGTGGCATTAATATTGACACAACTGGTAAAACGAGAATAGGTAAGAAATTAAAGTTATTGGGTCTATTCGTGCGTATTGCTAAGAGATGGCGTAACTTGTATTATTCCAATGTTATTATTCTATTGGAACATGCGTTGGAAAGCTACTGTCATTGTACGTCATTTCAGTATATTTGAAGTGTAAACAACAATAATTTTTTTTTTCACTCAAATATGTCGAACTTTGTTCCTGAAAAAGTGTTTTTGCGGGGATTTCTTCTTCATTACTTCATTACTTTTATATGACTGCTGCCGAAAGTCATCGTATTTTGCTGGAAGTTTATGGTGAACATGCGCTAGCTGAGCGAACGTGCCAAAAGTGGGTTTGCACGATTTAAAAGTGGTGATTTTTGCTTGGAAGACGATGAACGTCCTGGGCAGCTAAAAAAGTTTGAAGATGAAGACCTGGAAGCATTACTCTATGAAGATTGTTGCCAAACACAAGAAGAGCTCGCAGAATCTTTGGGTGTCACTCAAGCAGCCATTTCAAAACGTTTAAAAGCAGCTGGATATATTCAAAAGCAAGGAAATTGGGTTCCAAATGAACTCAAGCCGAGAGACGTCGAAAGGCGATTTTGGATGTCCGAAATGCTACTAGAACGCCACAAAAGGAAGTCATTTTTGCATCGGATTGTTACTGGTGATGAAAAATGGATCCATTAAGCGCAAAAAATAATATGTGAAACCCGGCCAACCAGCCAAATCAACGGCAAATCCGAATATCCATGGCGCGAAGGTAATGCTCTGTATTTGGTGGGATCAGATGGGTGTGCTGTATTATGAGCTGCTAAAACCGGGTGAAACCATCAATGAACAACGCTACCGAACACAATTAATCCGTTTGAAGAGAGCAGTAGCCGAAAAATGCCCGAATTATGCGACCAGACACGAGGCAATAATTTTCCATCATGACAACGCTCGGCCCCACGTTGCTATTCCGGTTAAGAACTGTTTGGAAAACAGTGGATGGGAAGTCTTACCCCACACGCCTTATAGCCCAGACCTTGCCCCTTCTGACTTCCATTTGTTCCGGTCGATGCAGAACGCCGTCACTGAAATATGGTTCACATCAGAGCAGAATATCAAAAATTGGCTTGATTCATTCTTGGCAGCCAAGCCGGCGCAGTTCTTTTGGGATGGGATCCACAAATTGCCAGAAAGATGGGAAGAAGTCATAGCTGGGCAAAACTTTGATTTTGAAAAAAAAAATTTGAAATTTGCTTTAGCAAATTCTTTTGGAGCTTCGTGCGGTGCTCATTGTTGAAATCAAGTAAAAAAAAAAAATACTCGTGAGAAAAAAAAAAAAAAAATAAATAAATAAAAAATAAAATTAAAATGGGGGTGTATTTTAACTTATGTATCTTTTAGATTATTTAAATTGCCGGAGATCTGCAGAAAATTGGTTTGAAGTCGAAACGGTATCCCAGATGTGTGTCGCACAGTTGTAGCGGATATCCCAACAAAGCCTTTGTGGAAGCAACGGACTCAACGGTGGATGTGCTGTTGCAAAGTAGTCCAACGGTGAGCAGAACTGTTCACTGGAACGGCAAAATGGTCGAACAATGGAGATGACGGTTATAGCTGCAATTTTACTGCAATCTTTGGTTGGCCTTATGTTTGCACCTTAAAAAAAACTCACTAGTAAAATTGTTCTTCACTTTTTGTCTACAGTTTCTTTAAGTAAATGTCTAATGTTTTTTTATTTTTTTTTGTTTTTTTTGTTTTTTTTTTTTCATCTTTAAATTTTATCACACACGTTGATTGATTTACTATCAATCGTAAGGACTCGAAGGACCAAATCGATAAAAGGATTGTTAAATCCTTTATAAATGATCACAACACGAACCAAGAAAAATGAAACACGTCCTATTCACTTGGTTATAATTTTTAATGTGTGGTTTATCCCCAAAAGGTATGCAATATACTGGGTCTTAATTACAATCATTTATACTGTGAATTTTCTGCATATCATTATTATTGGTAATGCAGTGGTTTACTAATGTTTTACATTTACCCCTTTTACATATATTATATTTTACATTATCATATATTTTATTACATATAATTAATTAGTCCAATTGTAATCTCGAACACTTAAATTTCTTTTTCTAATGCTAGAAGTTTTTTTCTGTTTCTTACTTTACTTTTCTTGTCTTTCAGGAAATCAAAGATTTAAACTCATTTTATTATGTGTACATGACTCGTTTAATTGCATTTTTGTTAATCAATGTTAAATATGCCTTAAAAATGTGGTCAAAACTTGAACGAAGTGGTGCGGAAATTTAGTATTACATATATAAGGTCTATTACCATCATAATTTTGTTAATTTTCATCAAAGAGAAGTTGACTATATGAAAAAGAATAATATTTATTATAGCTGTATTCCGTGTTAGACTTAGATCTGTCATCGTCACACAAGTCATAGTGGTATTCAAAAACTTTTAGAAAAAGGAAAGTATACAGGTGGAACTATTCATAATTATCACACTCCTCCCATCTTACTCAGCACCAAACCGTTAGGGAGGTTTACTCAATCTATCATACCGAGTTATTTTCTCAGTAGAGCAACTTGCTGAGGTATTGAGGGGGGTGTCTTTGGGGGTATCTGTTCTCACATGCCTTCAGCAGGTGCACAATGGAAAATTGGCGAAGGCTCTTTGCTGGTGATAACACTTCCTTTAAAACAGGTTCAAGATCAATTTTTGAGGGTAGGTCTGAAACAAAGTTGGCTGTCACTGCTGTGCGGCCTACTATTGCATTTGATCAGCATGACGTCGAATTTAGAATTTAAAGCATCTAAACAATCATGAAGGCGCTGGCCCAGTTTTTAACGAAGTTTTTATGTATTGCAGCATACGTTCTGCTTGACCAGTGCTTGATGGGTGGTATGGAGCAGTGGTTTTAAATTTTCCATTGAGAATGTAAAACTGTTGGATTTTGGATGTTGTAAACGCTGTTCCATTATCGGAAATAATCCATTTTGGTTTATAGTGTGTGGCGAAAATTTCAAAAAGTTTATTCCTCACCTCACTTGAAGATAGAGTCTTGACAATTTTGAATTACAGCCATTTGAACATCGAATTTACGATCAGAAAGAGATGACATTGAACAGGATCCGCAAAATCGACATTCAGCGTGGAGTACTCTTCGGTTGGTTATGAATGAATATGCAATTAAGCGTATTCCTTGTCGTGCGGCCTAGGATGTCCGAAAGAGCACGCTAACAACGACAGGGCAATGATGAGCACAATTTGCCGTCAGCAGACGTTCGTTGCGACGAATTTTGGTAAAGGGGCTGAAGATCTTCCCTTATAAAATGCAAACCGTTCACCAATTGCTGCCTGCTGACTGTCAAGTGAGATTACCTCAACCCTATGCTCTGTTAAACCGAGAAGGGAATGATTTCGTATCCAAAATCATAATAAGCGATGAAGCCACTTCCACTTAAGCGGTAATATTAATAAACAAAATTTACGTTTCTGATGCACGGAGAATCCACGAAGATCCATTGCATCCCCTCAAAGTGACTGTTTGAAAAAGTGATTGGCCCTTATTTTGTTTGAGAGCGCGGATGACACCACCGTAACCGTAAATGGTAATCGCTACAGACAGATGTTAATGCGAAGGAGGTGCACGTAACGACTACCATCTCAGTGATCACTTGACCGGTGTCTACCTGGAAGAACAAAACAAAGGTTTACGCGCAAGGCTGATCGGCCGAATTTTTGTTTTGCAAGAATTTGTAAACATACATTGATTAGCCTTATATTATAAATTACTCGGTAACTGAAAGACTCTTTTTGCCTGATTGATCATCTAATATATTTCGTTGCCTACATACAGATTTTCGTTTCATACAATTTAAAAAAATATATATATATATATTATATATATATTATTTATATATATTCCTCATTACGGTTCCAAGAACTAATTAACATAAAGCAAGCGATCAACCTCCTTAGAAGAATACTTACAAATAAATAATAAAAAACAAATTTTTTATAAGAAAATTGAATAATGTAACGTCTTAATATTCTATGGACCATAGCCAGAATAAAGAGAAACAAATCGTTTTTTCTTTTATTACAAATGTCGTTGCATACCCTTCATAAGTGAATTGTACTCGTGTTATCCCTTAAACATATTTCAATCAACATCATGAACTAGTATTCGTAACAGATCTTTGATTTTCAATTTGATGATCATAAAACATTTTTTTTTTTTTTTTTTTTTTTTTTTAAATGTTAAGTGTATATGGGATATTTCGTTTTAGTAAAAAAAAAAAAACAAGTTTTTTTTGCCGCAACTTGTTGAATTAGGTCTCGAACATTGTTATCTCCCGTTTGGGCGACTTAAACTGGCCGACCAGATTAGCAGATATGGCACAAAACATCTTCCTTTGAGGCTTTTTGTAATCTTGCATTTATCACAATAAACCACAAAACGTGCTCAACATGAAAGAAGAAATCACTAATTTGGAGGCAAACGTTTTTAATTCAAAATGCCGTAAAACAAGCACAAATGTGCATCAACTCAGGAGGTGGTCATTTGACCGGTATCATTTTTTCAACTTAATGTCATCAATTCTACTTCAAGTAAATTTTTCGTGTAAACACAGTTCAAGTTTTTCCATTTTTGACAAAATGGCTTCCAATTCATATTATGACATTATTTTTGGCCCATCTTGAACTACTATACATTTTTCGTAGTTTAATATATCAGATGAGTACGATGGTTGATCAATGACATTTGTCGAATGTTTCGCTAAAAACTCTTGCTTTTTTAAATCCTTTGTGAGAAGGTGCATTGTCATGGTGCAAAATCCATCCAAACGCTTCGTGATGCTTAAATAATATTCCTTATTCACTGTTTGTCCCTCTGAAAGGAATTTGGAGTGAGATACACCATAGAAATAGAAGAAAACTCTTAGCATATACAGAATTTTTAAGCGACTTTGTCGCGGTTCATATTCGAAAACCTATTTCGAAAACTGTCGGCGAATTTGCATGTCATACTTTTAAACCCATATCTCGTCGCCAGTTATCATGCTTTTAATGAACATAGCTCGGGAAAACATGCTTTCAACGACCTGCTTTCGATGCTCTTTTTGAACAAAATTAGATCCAGTCGTGATCCAATCTGACGGTTTTTGGATTCTGTCGATGTTTTCATTGGTCTTCCGCAAAATTTTCAATGAGTCGGCTTTATAATATTTTATTTTGAATCTTTGTTCAACTTTTTTTCCATTGTAAAAACCTAAGCGGTCTCATTAATATGGTTCACAACAACTGCAACTTTAAACAGACTGAGTAACAGATCCAAATCAAATTTCGTGCAGTAACTAAGTACAGTGCTACCAATTTTTTGAATAATAAATTGCGGATATTTTTTTAAAGAAAATAGTATATATACATATATATATTTTTTTTAAGAACTTAACACTCAAGTGGGTATGAATACGCTTATAATGCCTCAGCATCTGTTAAGTTTTCTGGAAAATGGGATAGAGAGAGAAAAAAAGATGTTTGGGCTCAGTGGTTATTTCGCTCCATGGGTGGCATACAACATTTAATGGGGAGACTAAATTCTTTGTGGATGTTGGCTTGTTGATTTCTTGTCAACTACTCATCTTTCTTGATTTTTGTTAACTGAAACACCTCAGGACTTGTTTTTAACTTCTCACCCTGATAAGTATACTGTTAATGTAAAGTTAAAGAAAAGAACGACTAATTGATATCCATTTTCCTACTGTAAATGAAAATCGATGGAAACGGCTCTGCATTCCCTGACTAGCCACATCGAACGATTCCTACAATGCTCTCTCTCGCAATGGTTGCTTTCCCAGAGATAGAGGCCGCTATCACATCTGCAGGTGGACGACTCACTTGGGGAATTGATCAGTCTTATGCTGAATAGTAGGATAATCAGCCCCAAACTGTCCAAAGAGGCTGTTTCAGATGAAAACATCAAAAAAGTCCACAAAATGATTACGAATGACCGTAAAGTGAAGTTGATCGAGATAGCTGAGGCTCTGAAGATATCAGAAGAGCGTGTTGGATATATCATACACGAATATTTGGACATGCGAAAGCTCCGTTCAAAGTGGGTGCCGCGTTTGCTCACAGTCGACCAAAAACAACAACGTGTTGATGATTCAGAGGAGTGTTTAAAGCTGTTCAACCGCAATAAAGCCGAATTTTCGCGTCGGTGTGTGACAGCAGCGTTATTACATTGCGTTGTTGGAGCGTTTGAAGGACGAAATCGCAGAAAACGGCCGCATTTGAAGAAAAAGGAAGTGCTGTTTCATCAAGAAAATGCACCGTATCACAAGTCGATAAAAACGATGACAAAATTGAATGAATTCGGCTACGAATTGCTTAGCCACTCACCGTATTCTCTAGATTTGGCCCCCAGCGACTATTTCCCGTTAGCACACCTCAAAAGAATGCACGCCGGGAAGAGATTTAAGACCGAGGAAGAAGTAATCGCCGAAACAGAGGCCTATTTTGATGCTAAATCAAAATCGTACAACAAAACTGGTATCGAAAGATTGAAAAATCGTTTTAATCAGTGTATCGCCCTCGAAGGCAACTATATTGATAAATAAAGTTGAATTTTGCAAAAATTTTGTGTTTTACTATAAAACGGTACTGAGTTTTCAGCCCACGTGTTATATCTATATAAATATATATAAGCGCTGCTCTTGATAGAGCCAAAGGCACTTTTGTCCGTCCTTACAAGGAGACTGTTTTGTAGCAGCCAACTCGATGCGAGGGTAAAGGTAATCTGCTATATAGCCCTTATCCGGCCTGTGCTTGTATTTGCATGTCTCATGTGGTTCAACTTGAGAGTAACTTTAATGTAAAGGATTCGGGTGTTTGAAAGGGTCTGCCTAAGGGCTTGCCTTCGTTTGTACAGAACACCAGAATTGGAGAACATAAAATTCTATCCTAATGAAATCCTACACAATAGGGCGGACCTATTAAGAGTGGACAATGTAAGTTGATTCGAAGGCACATTACAATAACTTCCACGAACAATCTTATCTCCGGGGCTTATTACCCCAATTATCTTTATGACGAGAGCGTGTGTTTCAACGTCTTTGTGCCCCCAGAGAGGTTCCTCTATTTTCATAAAAAGAGTTGATCCAAGGCAAATTAGCGGTGCCACTAATCTTCCACGTGGCTCCCATAGCTGCGGACAGGCGACGCAACTAAGACAAAGCATTTCCGCTTCAGAAGGGCGATAGTGAGTCGCGATTAATTGATGTTGCTCGGCAGCGCTAAAAACGTTGGTGGCTTGATGACCCCCTCTAATTAGGGGCAACCTCATTTGGGGCCAAAGCCGCCATACTTTATATTTTAAGCGCCATTGCTGATTTACATAGTTTAGTAGGATTAAGGTAGTTTTAAGATAATAACAAAATTTTAAAAAAATAATAATTTAAAATATTTATTATTATTTATTATATTTATTATAATTTAAATTTATAATTTAAAAATAAAATAAAAATTTAAAATTAATTAAAAAAAATAATAATAACAGGGAAATGAAAACTTGAGACAATGAGTAACAACTTCTAAAAAAAGAATCACCCTAAAATTAAGATAATTTAAGTAGGTTAAGATAATTATTAAGATAAGATATGCAATTATTAGTGCTATTAATAATGTAATGAAATAAATAATTTACCTTGTTCAATTACGTCGAAAGGCATAAATAAAGTTTTAGATTTCACTAACAGTAAGTTACCATAGTATAACATAAGTTTAAGTTAAATTTTTTGTCTAGCTTGCTAGTGTAAATGAATTGTGTATAGTAAAAATGCGTATAAAATGAAATGAAATTAAATTTGTCTATATTTAAAATAAAAAAAAAAATATTGCTCCCAAGTACTTAAATAAAAGATTATCAACAAGATCTGCAGTTCGGTCTTATAACTTAACAAAATAACAATGACGTCAATGTTTAGTTATTTAGAAACAGTATACCAAAAAATATGAGTTCTGAAAAAAAAAAAACAAAAGAAAAAAGAAAAACTACAAATTCTTCAAAACTGTTCAAAGAGAACTGTTACTGACATGTTACGATCGTTCGAATGGTAGAGTCGCACAACGGTTTAAGTTTAATGCCTTGGTAATAATATTTAAAATAAAACAATTCATACACCGATTATTTGCAGTAAAACGTAGATAACATAACCAACGAAAGATATGTTTTAAGAAATGCTTTTGATTTTCGGTCGCCTCTTTACATAACAACACAAATACAAAATAAGCTTTTTTAATACACAGAGTTTTTTATCTATTTAGTCGACTACCTAGATATGTAGAAATGCGAATAAATTTAAATTAGCTTAGATCAAAGATAAAATTCCTATTAAAGAAAACCTTATTTGTAAAATATGAAAATTGTAGTTTTCTTTAAAACTAATTATGCTGTTTACACAGGACTGATGTAAATTGTTTTTGACGTTCCGTGTTCGGATTTATAGTCCTATCTGAACACTTTCGCGAAATCATTTTGACATATTGACTGTATTTTTGTATACTTCACGAATTTTACAAAAAAATAAAAATAAAAATAGAAATAAATAATGGTTGTGAAAATACGGAATTATTTTTATTTGGCCACTTAAGTGCATTAAATGCTGCTACTGCGATAGTCTTAAAATCAGAAATAAAATGTGGTAGAAAGAAGCGCGAATGGGTTAGGAAATGAAGATTGAGAAGAGTGAGCAAAGGTTCTTTCCATTTGCTTAACCATTTCTAACGTACATTCGTATAGAAGATATCTGGCGATGAATGAATATTGCTTCAACGAACTGCTGTAATACACAGAGTATCGCCTTTTGAGGCAGAACATGTCAATACGATCTGCTATGAGCCTAGCAGAAACATTATGGCTACTGGAGGATCATAGAGAAGTATAGAGTTTCCAACTCGGATATCACTCGCATACATTTTGGAGAGAATTCAAGAAATTTACGGAATTATATACGAACATTTAAGACATAAATTCTTGAAGGTGATCAAAAAATATTAATACATTAATTATGCTTTAATTAAAAAATACTTTCATTATAGTTACCAGCATCTGGCTAAGAATGGATCAGAATTGCAGAGAATTTTGTTAATCGCTGGCACTTTCCGTTGTGTTTTGGAGCATTAGATGAGAAGCATGTAGCTTTTCGAACATCAAAGGTAAATGGTGCCCATTTCTACAAGAAAAAAGGCTTCAATAGCGTAGTGCTACTAACCATGTTTGAGCCAGACCACAAATTCACTTTTGTAGACATAGGGTGCAATGGTCGTGTCAGTGATGGAAATGCACTGAATCGGAGTTACCTACAAAATATGCTCTTGAATTTGCTAAGAATTTTGTCAAACAGATATAAAATACTAAAAACTTATATTCACTATTAGTGAATATCCCCTAAACTAGATAAAATAAGTTCTAGATAAGATAAGATTAAGCTTGTTGTGCCTTCACAATTTTCTCATCACAAAAAATTTGAATTATGTAACTATACGCCTGATAATAGCAACAGAAGCGGAAGTGCGAAGACATTTTAATGAAGATGGTAATGTACGAAGGCAAGATATTTTAAAACAGAAATAAATAATTAAAAACACAGCGTTTTTTTTTACGAAAAACTAAAAAAAAAAAATTGATAATTACTATGTATTACTAATGTTTTTTTGATTATGTTCAAGATTACTTATTGAAGAGTAATATAACCTTCTTCTTGGTTTAAACTAGTTGACGGTGATGAAGCTGTATAACTTTATTTATTCACGTAGGATTTTTTTGTTACAATTTTTATTGAGGGACAACCGATTGACATTTAGAAAAGCCAAAAAAGTTCAAACATTTTAAAAAATCCTTACACAATCGTGTGTAAACAGTTTCAATAATACAACAAAATCTAAAAAACAAAAAACAAAAGCTAAAAAAAACTAACACCTCTTCGCTTGACACTTTGGCACCTGTCAAAAAAATCTGTTTATTTAATCCCTAAACTTGTTTCTGAGGTTAACTCCAGTTTAATACCGAAACCACGATGATCTCGCACTGAACAACTGGCCCTCAGTATCGTTTCCAATCTTGGCAAGGTAGAATTAAACCTTAAAAAGGTAATGGGGACAGTATGGTAGACAAGAAAGAAAGTTGTGCATCATCATCACGGCAATCATGCTGTAAAGAAATTGACATAATAAAGAGTAAATTGTGCCGAAAACAGTATCCACTCATAAACAATTAGGCAATGTCCAATTCAGTTGACGTTCTGAAGCCAGTAGGGTTGGGTTATGAACTTCACCATCTATATTACTTACCAGACTTTTATCATACCGACTATAACATTTTCCATCGCGTTCAAAATAGGCAATTTATAAAATACCACAAAACAAGACTATTAAGACTTAAACTCAAAAGGCTAAGAACTTCTGTAAATTTGCTTTCGTGGATCGTTGGAGAAAGACGACAAAAGAATTAAGGATTTTTTTATGAAATAACGTTTTTGAATTTCTTTAAACAGACCTGTTTAATCAGAATGTTCAATTGTACCCATCTAATTAATCGAATTTAGTAAAGAAGCTGATGCGAATATAGTTGATTGTAAACTCCAAAGAAAATGAGAAAATAACTTAGCGCAAACATTTCCACTGACTACTTGTGGCTTGAGGTCTCCAGTGAAAATATTAATATGCAATTTATAAATAAATAAAATTACTTTACAACGACTTTAAGCTTGAACACGAGTATAGTATATAACCGGTATTTTTAGAATAACAAGGCCAGATCACACTTGATACCCTGTAAATGAAATAAGTACATTTGGATTTTATTTAACCAAACACACATGCATACAGGCTTATTATGTGAATACAGAACTATTGTCTGTAGGCAGCAGAAGATTCAACGATCATCAAACGATGATGAATATAAACAAATTACTGAACTGGAGCACAACTAAACAAATTAAACTTTTGCAAATCTTGTTGGACCGGAATTAAAACCGCATATATAAATGGATAAATGATTAAATGAAACATAAAAAACAAAAGGAGTAAATACATACATACGTACATACGTATGTAGGTTCAAAGTGTTATACCTGAGCATGTTCTAAACTCAAGATTTAAATTCCCCCTTAACCCGTTCAATATTTAATGCACAGCCACACCATCTTTGTTTCTTTTTAAACGTTTTTTTACCTTTTAGCAACAAAGCACCACCATTACCACCGCCTGCAACAAAATTGTAGAACCAGCCACGACAGGAAAAAAAGAACAAAAAAACTTGTAAGCACTTAGAGTTTGGAGTTTATTCAGTCATAAATTAACAGCCGTTTTATTTTACAGAAATTTGTAACTAAACCGATTTCCACTGTCTTTAGTCGGCATAATTTGAACGAAACCTTCTAAAACCTTAGAACCGATTTTCTCAATTTTAATATAATAGGTATCACAGACGCATACACAAGATCGAAATCAAAGAATGGCTTTTTTTCTTGTACACTTAGATAGCACTTTCCGTTGCCTACCAAAAATGAATTAAGAACTTTATTTACACGATTACGATAATTTTAAACATGGATATTTGCAATTTTCTACTTTATGAACACTTTACAGAAGTTTTAATAGCAATATCACTAATTTCTCAGTCAGAAATCGCGACGAATCACGAAAATCAACACCGAACATAGGACGAAGAGCACAAAAATTCATTGCGACATTCTCTGGAAATAAAAATTCCACCTTTTTTTTCTATAGATTTATGTTGGGGATTTTTATTAGTTGCTTTTTTTTCGTCATCTCTTTTCCCATCGCATTCTGTCTGTAATTATGTAGTACCGACGGGCGTTGTTGCCGAGTTTCTCAAAACCTCCTGGTAATACTAATAGTACTTTTTAGATGTCAATATTCACTTCGTATATAATAAAGGCAGTGGTCAGCCAACAAGAGCTGTCATATTTAATCAGAAGAAAAGCACAATACTTTAACGAAAAATGGTGTTGTCTATCGGTTGTATATCGGGCATAATTTATCTGATATTTTCTTTTATGGGTTTTTAAATTAGTTTCGCACCGGAGATAAGACGATTCGGATTCAAAAGTAACATTAAAAGCTTCTTCCGACAGAATACTATTTGAAGCTATTACATATTTATGTCTCTGTACACTTTGACATAGAATCCAGAAATGGATTCATTTCTGAAATTAGAACCAGAAGCAAAATATTGATCCCAAAAGAGTGACAAATTAAGTTTTATGTATTTTTTTCTTCTTCGGTGTACGAAGGCTTTTGTGGACATTATTTTTAGCGTAGTGTCGTGAAGCTTTCGAAGGCCTCTTTGATCCATTAATGTCAAGTCAATGCCTATTTGAATCTTCTGAAAATAATTCTAGAAGTAAAATCCTTTGTTTTTGTATTTGTCAGTAAAATCTTCTCGTTTTTTATTTACTTCCCTGACGAAATGTTTCCTTCTAGCAGGAAAACATTTATAATCAGATCGTTGAGTACATCTACGTACTGTATATGCTGCTCTCCTTAGGCCAATTTGATTTCGTTGACATTCACGACAATCCCGCCAAATTTTAGCATTACAACAGGATCTTTGTGAAAGATACAGCGTTGTGTTTAGATCGGCTTTTTTCTTCTCGGAAATTGTTAGAAAAAATCGGCCAAACGATAGCGTCGCAGAAATAGACATTTTAAAATTAAAATCGTTGACCGCAGACAATTGCTTTTGAAATTTAGAAATTCTCTATTCTGAGCTAAATGTGTCACACCCATATTAAAAAAAAAAAAAAAGAATTCGTCAATTCTCTGTTGTACCAAACAGACTTATGAAGCACAATAATTTTTTACTTTGTTTATTATTTTGTTTGTTGCTAATACCAATATTTTAAATTCAATTTTGGAGAAGGTTTGTGTAAAAATATATTTTTACAAATAAAAACAATTAAACTAACCATTAATCTTTATCTATTATCTATTACTTTACGAAAAATTAATACAAAAATTGAATTACAATACATATATGTACTTTCCATCTAATCTAATAATCGGATTTATTCATGAATTGTAATCGGAACATGCTCTCCTGGCAAAAGCATTGGTGGTGAAGAGACAAATTTACCCACACCATGGTGAAATGAACAAATGTCAGTATTTTATTGAAGAAGGAGCAAATATGCAAGGCAAAAAATTTCTATTATTTTAATTTAATAAAACTAATTCGTTTTTGTATTACAGAAGATTACAGAAGGTTAAAAATGGAGAAAACAAAAATATGTATATTTAGATGTAAAATGTACATACAATTGTACCGTCCAGAATTATGGATGGAACAAGTTTCTTTCAGTGAGCTATCTTTAACAAAATAAACTGCTGTTCATATTTGTGAAACTATTTTTTATTCTTCATTTTTCGGAATGCAGAATGGGAGGAATCGGCCTACAGGGAAACCGAACACCCAGTAAAAATAAATCGGTTAACGCGCCACTATGCATACCTCAAATGTGGTGGGGAATTGCATAATCCAAGAAAAAAAAAAAAAAAAAAACAATTTCATTAAATTTATTTTATTTATTGAATAAAAAATCAGAACAAAAATCGAAAACAAGCATTAAGTATTTATATTGAACATATATGTAGCTAATATGCAGTAAGAAGAATGCATTCTGACGTTGTAGTCCAAATGTTGAATCTGCAAACAAAAAGGCATTAAATGTATTATTAAACAAAAATGTATAATTCTTACTCACATGTTTTCAGTTAGTATAATTTATCCACATTTCTTCAAGTTTATGAGTATTACATTTACATTTATTCTTCCTACCGTAAAAAAGAAGTAAAATAAATTATTTTGAAAATAAAATGTTTTTACTTACTAGAAAATGTAAATAAACAATTGCAACTGCTTTTGCTACATCCCCATAAAAATAGTTTGTTGGTGGCAGATGTATTTTATATGAAATTATCTCTTCTTGCTCCTGATGTCTTAATTTTTTTTTCTTTTGTTGTCCTAAAAAATATAATAAAGATAATTATTTTACAACATTAAAAATATTTTGCAACTTACAGGAAATTAGAGTAAGGAAATGTTCAGATGCTCAAACACTGACTAGCAACCATGACGAACGAGCCCTTAACCCTGCACCAGAAAGTTCGAGATATTCTCTTCCGATATCGAAAGATATCGTTTGTTAACAATAAAATGCCAGCGGAACAATGCCTTCATCGACAGACGATGATCCATTTTGATGCACTAACAGCGACTAAATTCCAGATGTCAAAAATCACAGCTAAATGACTTTTATTTTCCTTTACCTGTGCTCCATGTTCCGTGGGCCTTTTTGGATTCTTGATTTTTTTCTCAGGGTCACTTGCAGGATAATTTAAAAATTTTAAAAAGATTTCTAAGATTTCTGTTTCATTTTCATTTTCGTAAATGATTTCCCTCGTCGTGTAATCCTTCAGTATCCAGAAAACAACTTCAAGCTACCTGCATAGTTAACCAAATTTAGCACGTTTATATACATAAGTAGATTCGCCATTAATAGAGACAATTTTCTAAAATGAGCGCTGTAAAAGAATTTAAGCTTTTAAACAATTCACTCACGGTCATGAAAATTTATTGGAAAAAAAAAATGTCTAAATTTGGTGAAATCACACGTCCAAGAAATTTGTTACGCAATAGAGCATTTGTTTTACCATCTGCGTGTCTTGTGGCGCCGTCCTGTTGAAAATCAACGTCGTCCACGTCTATAGCATCAATTTCAGTCAGAAAAATGTTAGTACATATTGTTCGGTAAGGCAAACCATTCCCTGAAACGGTCGTACAAGTATGATTCCGCTAACCCAAAAACCGCACCAAACAGTCATTCGATGTAGATGGAGAGGTTGTACCAATATTTTTCTTCTGTTTTCGGATGCGACAGTTTTATTTATTTATTTTTATTTTTTTAAAAAAACTTAAGATGGTGTGTCTGCTCTTAAAATGTCGAAGTATGTGTTAAATTTTTCGGAAAATGGGATAGAGAGCCAGAGAAAAATGTTTGGGCAAAGTGGTTATTTCGCTCCATGGGTGGCATCCGACATTTAATAGAGAGACTAAATTATTAGTGTGAATGGACTTGATGTTGTGTTTAGGCAACCATTCATCTAACGAGATTTAAGTTGCCTGAAAAAAGTCTTTCGACTGGTAGGTCAATTACTACACCTTGAGTCACGGTCACCTACCCAGAACTATTTATAATAGTTTAGGGAATCATCATCTTGTTCATTCAATTCCAGGACCGAATCAGCGAAAGGACGGTGTTGAACGTTGTCTGCCGACTTCAATATTTATGCCAACTGGACACAAAATGTAGTGAATGAGAGATCCAATTCATGTGATCGTTTTGAAATGGACACACTTGGGTTTTCAGTCACACTCTCGACGCATATCAATGCAAATACGTAGGAGAAATATGTAACCCAAGATGCAACTGTACGCGTTGCATATTTCAAAGAAGTATGTTTCACTTTTATCACATTTTCCAACTGTTTGTAATAATCGACCATGATAAGCCAATGCATTTATTACGATCACTTATTCTTAACTCAACTCGATCCTATTAGTTTCCTAGAGAAAGCGCCTACCTATCCTTAATTTATTTAAAGTGGACATTGCGGTGTTTGTGGGAGAATAAAAAGAAAAGATATAAACAAATTTAAGTACAAACACTCTGTGAAAATATTGCGACATGGCTTTGTTTCTCTTGAAATTTATTCCAAGAAGCACATATATATGTATGTTTTTTAACTTGAGACATCCAAATTACTCGAAAAATAAAAAATTTGGATTTTTTAATGGCAACCCCTGTTTTTTTTTGACAGATTCGTAATCTGCGTCAAAAATTACAATTCTTTTACATGAAACACTTTTTTCAAAAATGCGTTCTTTTCCCGTCAGAGGGAAATATCGCGAAAAATGTTTCAGACAAATGTCACAAGGTTCTGAAGAGGACATAAGATGGTGACCACGAGTTTGACCTTGAGACCCATTTTCAAGGTCAAACGAAGGTCACTTTTGATTTTTCAAATGATAATTCCTGATTTTCATTGCTCAGTCGTATTGCTCGTAGGCTTGTCATTGGTTTTACATACTGCGTTTAGCCTAACCCAGAAACAACGACGTGGACGTAGCAGTATTTGTTTCCTTCCCAATTCAACGTTTATTTCACGAGACTATTTCAACAAATGCTCAAAAATGTGACCATTCACTTCAATACACTTGTCTATCTGCGCTCTAAATGAACCAACAGAACTGAGAAGTATTTCTGGCGTAATCTTCCGGCAAGCTTCAGTTATTCGTCTTTTCATGTCCTCACGTGTTGTTGGCTTTTTTCTGTAAACTTCACTTTTTAAGTAGCCCCACAAGAAGAAATCAAGTGACGTAAGATCAGGTGATCCAGCAGGCCATTGCCTCGGACCCCCTCGTCCGATCCATCGTTGGTGGTAAACATTGTTTAATACGCCCCGGGTTACTTGGGAATAATGGGCTGGACAACCATCATGTTGAAACCACATTGTTTGTCGCAACTCCAATGGCAGTTCTTCTAGTAATACTGGAAGAAGTTTGCATTCAATAAAATATGGACCTATTAATTTATCCCCAATAATTTCCGTCCAAACATTAACATTTCAAGGACTTTTCGCAACCAAAAAGGGTTTTCGGTAGCCCAGTAATGCATAATATGTCAATTGACCGTACCGTGATTGGTGAAAGTCGACTCATCAGAGAATAACACCTTGGCGAAAAAAGGGGGTCTCGTTCAATTTGCTGAAGTGCCCATTGACAAAAGGAAACCCGGTTACGAAAATCCTCACTAGAAAGTTCTTGATGCATTGAAAGATGATAAGGATGGTATTTATGCCGATGTAATATCTTACAGGCAGTCGTTTGAGAAATTCCTGATTCACGACTTATTTGGCGAGTGCTAATGTGAGGATCGTGTGCAACGGCAGCTAACACTGCTATTTCATTGTCCTCAACAGCCACCCTATCTGACCGATTCCTTTTCTTTGATTGCATACTTCCTTCACCAGTGAATTGTTGGATGACCCGATAAAAAGAAGCGCGCGATCGTAACTGGTCTGGGAAACATTGAGCAACAGCACCATCGATGTTCTTTCAACTTTCTTCATAAATCAATATCATTTCAGTTTTCTCTTGAATTGAAATGGACTGCATTATTAATCTGGAAAACGTTACTCACAATAATCAGTTCCTTAAAACAAATATCGAACTTCTAAATGAAGTACAGTTTAGTTCAAGTAGAAAAAAAGGGCAGATTGCACATCATACACTCTCAGATAAGCTTAGGACAATTTGTCTCTATCTGAGATTTCTTTGAGTTTTAACTTCACTCGAGGCAATAGTGACTTCCTCAAAACAAATCCCGACCTTCAAACACCCTAACAACGTTGGAAACCGATTAATGATTTAGGCGTGCCAATGCAGTGGTATATAGCACTGAATGAATAAGACCTTTGAGAAAAAGTCGTGTGCCCCATTGAGAAATACGACTGAGCAATGAAAATCAGGAATTATCATTTGAAAAATCAAAAGTGACCTTCGTTTGACCTTGAAAATGGGTCTCATGGTCAAACTCGTCATCACCAGCTTATGTCCCCTTCAGAACCTTGTGTTTTTTGTCTGAAACATTTTTCGCGATATCGCGTATTTTTCGAGTAATTTGGATGTCTCAAGTTGAAAAACTCACCCGGTATATTCTTATACATATATTTAATTAGTAATTTTCCAACATCTAAAACTTTTAAGAGTTTTTGTTTTTCTGAATATATAAAATCATTCTATTTAATTTATAATTATAGAAGTAATACATTAATGGAATTAAATGTACTAGGTTTTCTTTGTCTGTTGGTTATGGCAACACTACTGACGCTCTTCTTGCATTGCAAATATTTCGAATGCAGGTAGCCCACAACATAAAAAGGGATAACATGATATGTGGGTTGAAAGGAAAAGAATCTCACTCCGCATACATGTGCAAGTTGAAAAGTTCAATTCATATCGAGTTAAAATATATAAATATATAAGAACAATATAAAAAATAAATTAAATAAAAAAACAACCGTGTGAGATATAAAATTGATTCTGCTTTATTTTGGAGCTATTTTCATGCCATTATGTGTGGAATAGCACATTACTCAAATGGCTACCTCGGCTGACATAGTTGTTGAGTCAAAAATGGACATTCCGAGAAGATGGTTCTTTTTTTTCTTTCTTTTTGCTTCGATACTATTTTGTAATAATTTCCCTAAGTTTGGTAAGTGTAAAACGATGCATGATGAAATGGCAAACCTTACTGAATATTTTGACACTGTGTTTGGCATCAACATCAAAAGATGTTTTTAGTGTAGCAGCACCAACAATTTTGGTGGCTTGTTGAAGGAGAGGAATCTACGTCGTCGAATTCATCTAGTGCAGAATAGCTCCATTAAGGAGCAGAGTTGGTCAGCCTAATAATAAAAAATAAAAAATACAAAAAAAAAAATAATAAAAAATAAAAAATACAAAAATAAAAAATACAAAAAAAAAAAATAATAAAAAATAAAAAATACAAAAATAAAAAATAAAAAAAGGTGGATAACCTTCTACAAAGAAGTAGTGTAAGTAGGCTAAGAAGATTAAGATTTATTTTAGGTAGTGTTTAGTTTTTAGACTTAAGTAAGTTAGAATAAGATAGTTTTTTAAGTTATTTAAGCCAATTTTTATGCGTTTTTTTGTTTTGTATAGGTTGTAAGTATCAATGAATGAATTTAATAAAAATGCATATAAAATGAAATAAAATGAATGTTTATAGTGTTCTAGTGTTCCACTAGAGTCCAAATTGCCCAACTTCTGGAGAGAAACGAATCGAAAACGCCATAAATGTGGCTACAGGCGGTCAAATGTTGCTAGGCTATGAACATGCCATCTTATTCAAAACAGTATGAATTTCGGGGTTGTTTTTAAGTAGTGAATATTTTAAATAAAAAAATTGAATATTGTAAAATGTTTGTGTGGGTACAAATAATGAAACTTGTTCCTTTCAATACAATCGCTTTAGTCAATACAATTACAATGCAATTACTTTTCTTGAATCCTTTTACTTTTCTTAATCTTTTACTTAGACCAATTTATTACTACTCGTAATTCACATTTCAAATTCCACTTTAGAACTGACTTGCATATCTTGGGGGATGGTGATACTTATAATTCTCTGACATCTCTCGAGAATATTCTGTACCATCCGGCGTTCCATACAAATGTTTATTTTGCTATATAAATTTGGTGTAATTAAGTAGCTTTGGTTTTTATGAATTGATGCATTCTGCTCTTATCACTGAGTTTTTCGTTGAAGCTGCATTCAAATTGTTAAAACATCACAATTTGAATTGGTGAATAAGGGTAGACACACGTAATTGAGCAGATAACGATTATTTTTTACAGAATGGTTTATTAGACAACGGATTGTATTATACTTCAAAAGAGAATTGACTACTGGATATTTGTCGGGAGTAAATGAAAGAACTATCGCGGATTTAGGTTTGAGTGTTTGTTGACGTGCGGCTGTCTATTTTAATTCCGTTTCAAAACATATCTAATCATGACACATTCTTAACTGTTTTGTTTAACGCAGTTGCCTCCAGATATATGTTTAATTCTAATAAATATAATTTAACAATTTTAATAGTTGGAAAACATATGATTTTCTAATTAAATTTAAAGGTATTTCAAAATATTTCGCGGTTTTCTCAACTGTTTTGTTGTAGGCAGTTGCCCCAGATATATGTTTAATTCTAACAAATATAAATTAACAATTTTAATAGTTTTTTTTAATTTTTTAGGAAAATATATGATTTTCTGATTGAATTTAAAGGTATTCCAGAATATTTCGATAACTTCTTTTCACATATTATGAATTGTAAAAATAGAGGTATTTTTAATGTAACATATTTAGATTTGATTTTGTTTTTTCTGTCATGCATGATAGCTAATATAGATATTCGTAAAAGGTACAGCAATGTGGTTATGTCGATTTTTTTTTCTCCGCAACCTTTGAAATAAAGAATACAGTAACCAGCCTGTTTTCGTAGGAAATTCAAGTCCTTCAACGCCAGTTTTGCGGGAATACGTTGTAAGCCGAATTATTTAATAAGAAGAAAAAGAGTTTAGCCACAAAAGTATATTTTATTATTAGGCAGACGGTAAAAACTAAATCAAAACGTCCGTTGAGTTACAAAGATATTGAATTAGTGAAAAAAATAAACCTTAAGAAAAGAAGCGTTAAATCAATGTGTTCGTAGTGTTGATTGCACACATCTAATGTTTGTTTTCCAAAAGAAATTCGAAGCTTGATAAAAACTGGACCTGGCAGTGCCTTAGTTAACATGTCAGCTTTTTGCTCCTTGGAAGGTATATATTTTATGTCAATATGATTTTCGTTTTGCAGCTGGCGAATGAAATGATGTTTGACAGGGAGATGCTTGACGTGGATGAAAGCATAAATAAATTAAACATAGACGCCACGCGTTCCAGATATTGGAAAATCAAAACCGGTTTTCTTCTCATCGCCCCTACCGTGTGAATTGTCAACAACGTCAAAATTTGAGAAGTGATGTCCCCCATATAATGCTTTTGCTACAATTCATGAATAAATTGGATTATTAGATTAAATGGAAAGTACATATCTGTATTATAATTCAATTTTTGTATTAATTTTTCGTAAGAAGTAATAGATAACGATTAATGATTATTTTTATTGTTTTTATTTATGAAATTGAATTTAAAATATTGGTAATAGCAACAAACAAAATAATAGATAAAGCTAAAAATATATTGTGCTTTATAAGTCTATTTGATCTAACAAAGAATTGACTAAATCTTTTTTTAAAAAAACATAGGTCTGACTGGACACATTTAGCTCAGAAAAAAGAAAAAAAATTCTGACTTACACGGAAAATGGTTATTAATTTATATGAATTTGTAAATTTCGAAAGAGATTGTCTACGGTCAACGATTTTAATTTTAAAATATCTATTTCTGTAACGCTTTCGTTTGACCGATTTTTTTCAATAATTTCCGAGAAGAAAAAAGTCGATGTAAACAGAACGCTGTACATTTCACAAAGATCCTGTTGTAATGCTAAAATTTAGTGGGTTTGTCGTGAATGTCAACTAAATGAAATTGGTCTAACGAAGGCAGCATACACAACGATCTGAATATAAATGCTATACTGCTAGAAGGAAACGTTTCATCAGCGAAGCAAAGGATTTTACTTCTAGAATTGTTTTCAGAAGATAGTAATCGACTTGACATTTATGGACATTTATGAAGAAAACCAAATAAAGCTTTGAATTCAAAAACACAAGGAAAAAAGTAAAGCGTGGATATCGTGGTTTTATGATGTAGAGCCAAATGTCGACTTTTGGGATCGGTACTCAATAGTATATATAGTAGGTTCTTTTCTGCAAAATAACGGTATAAGCTAACGCTTTTCATTAAGGGTATCAACCATTTAACTGTGCTCATTTTGCATGCATCTTTTAATATATCCTCAATCTATTGCCAATCGCTATAGAAACAAGAATTTATTGACCTATTCAACTCTCTTGGACCAATCTTCATTATTGGTGGCGACTTTAACGCGAAGCACACATTTTGGGGCTGAAGATGTATCTCTCAAAAAGGCAAAACTCTTTACAGGGCTGGTATGGAATGTGGTTGCTATTTTTACTCCACAGGCAAGCCGAAATATTGGTCCTCGGATGTCGCCAAAACACCCGATCTAATAGACTTCAAAGTTGAAGAGGGCTTCGATCTTTCCTCCGATCATTCTCCAGTTATCCTCTCACTGTGCGAATCCTTGGTTAAGAAACAAAGACCACCCAGATTACCTAACAGCAAAACTAACTGGGAAGATTTCTGAATAGACGTAGACAATACTGAGTTGAAAGTAGCACTTAGAACGCCGTATCAACTTGAAAAAGAAGTTGAACGTTTCGTTGAAGTCATACAGCAAGCGGCCTGGAAAAACACTCCCCGCGAATCGAGCAAAGTTCCCAAAGTCGGCATAAGATATCCACCGGAAATCAGAGAAATGATAAGAAAGAAACGAAGAGCGCGGAAAAAGTGGCATGAAACCCGGGCGCCACAAGACAAAACGTCCTTCAATAGGCTCTGCAACTTGTTGAAAAAATCGATCAAGGACTTCAATAATCAAGGTATTAATAACTACCTTGAAAGACTCACAGCGACAAAGGATACCAACTACTCCATATAGAGAGCCGTTAAAAGTGTTCGAAAGCCCCAAATACACTTGGGGCCAATAAGAAGAAACCAGGATGACTGGGCGAAAGAAGATAAGGAAAAAGCTAATGTTTTCGCCGGCTATCTTGCAGAAACGCTTAAACCATTCGATGGGGGGCTGCTTCCTGAGAAAAGAGAATTGACTACTGGATATTTGTCGGGAGTAAATGAAAGAACTATCGCGGATTTAGGTTTGAGTGTTTGTTGACGTGCGGCTGTCTATTTTAATTCCGTTTCAAAACATATCTAATCATGACACATTCTTAACTGTTTTGTTTAACGCAGTTGCCTCCAGATATATGTTTAATTCTAATAAATATAATTTAACAATTTTAATAGTTGGAAAACATATGATTTTCTAATTAAATTTAAAGGTATTTCAAAATATTTCGCGGTTTTCTCAACTGTTTTGTTGTAGGCAGTTGCCCCAGATATATGTTTAATTCTAACAAATATAAATTAACAATTTTAATAGTTTTTTTTAATTTTTTAGGAAAATATATGATTTTCTGATTGAATTTAAAGGTATTCCAGAATATTTCGATAACTTCTTTTCACATATTATGAATTGTAAAAATAGAGGTATTTTTAATGTAACATATTTAGATTTGATTTTGTTTTTTCTGTCATGCATGATAGCTAATATAGATATTCGTAAAAGGTACAGCAATGTGGTTATGTCGATTTTTTTTTCTCCGCAACCTTTGAAATAAAGAATACAGTAACCAGCCTGTTTTCGTAGGAAATTCAAGTCCTTCAACGCCAGCTTTGCGGGAATACGTTGTAAGCCGAATTATTTAATAAGAAGAAAAAGAGTTTAGCCACAAAAGTATATTTTATTATTAGGCAGAAGGTAAAAACTAAATCAAAACGTCCGTTGAGTTACAAAGATATTGAATTAGTGAAAAAAATAAACCTTAAGAAAAGAAGCGTTAAATCAATGTGTTCGTAGTGTTGATTGCACACATCTAATGTTTGTTTTCCAAAAGAAATTCGAAGCTTGATAAAAACTGGACCTGGCAGTGCCTTAGTTAACATGTCAGCTTTTTGCTCCTTGGAAGGTATATATTTTATGTCAATATGATTTTCGTTTTGCAGCTGGCGAATGAAATGATGTTTGACAGGGAGATGCTTGACGTGGATGAAAGCATAAATAAATTAAACATAGACGCCACGCGTTCCAGATATTGGAAAATCAAAACCGGTTTTCTTCTCATCGCCCCTACCGTGTGAATTGTCAACAACGTCAAAATTTGAGAAGTGATGTCCCCCATATAATGCTTTTGCTACAATTCATGAATAAATTGGATTATTAGATTAAATGGAAAGTACATATCTGTATTATAATTCAATTTTTGTATTAATTTTTCGTAAGAAGTAATAGATAACGATTAATGATTATTTTTATTGTTTTTATTTATGAAATTGAATTTAAAATATTGGTAATAGCAACAAACAAAATAATAGATAAAGCTAAAAATATATTGTGCTTTATAAGTCTATTTGATCTAACAAAGAATTGACTAAATCTTTTTTTAAAAAAACATAGGTCTGACTGGACACATTTAGCTCAGAAAAAAGAAAAAAAATTCTGACTTACACGGAAAATGGTTATTAATTTATATGAATTTGTAAATTTCGAAAGAGATTGTCTACGGTCAACGATTTTAATTTTAAAATATCTATTTCTGTAACGCTTTCGTTTGACCGATTTTTTTCAATAATTTCCGAGAAGAAAAAAGTCGATGTAAACAGAACGCTGTACATTTCACAAAGATCCTGTTGTAATGCTAAAATTTAGTGGGTTTGTCGTGAATGTCAACTAAATGAAATTGGTCTAACGAAGGCAGCATACACAACGATCTGAATATAAATGCTATACTGCTAGAAGGAAACGTTTCATCAGCGAAGCAAAGGATTTTACTTCTAGAATTGTTTTCAGAAGATAGTAATCGACTTGACATTTATGGACATTTATGAAGAAAACCAAATAAAGCTTTGAATTCAAAAACACAAGGAAAAAAGTAAAGCGTGGATATCGTGGTTTTATGATGTAGAGCCAAATGTCGACTTTTGGGATCGGTACTCAATAGTATATATAGTAGGTTCTTTTCTGCAAAATAACGGTATAAGCTAACGC
Source organism: Volucella inanis (assembly GCA_907269105.1). Taxonomy (NCBI): domain Eukaryota; kingdom Metazoa; phylum Arthropoda; class Insecta; order Diptera; family Syrphidae; genus Volucella; species Volucella inanis. Next base: position 16,703,288 of record OU026158.1, read on the forward strand.
TTTTCATTAAGGGTATCAACCATTTAACTGTGCTCATTTTGCATGCATCTTTTAATATATCCTCAATCTATTGCCAATCGCTATAGAAACAAGAATTTATTGACCTATTCAACTCTCTTGGACCAATCTTCATTATTGGTGGCGACTTTAACGCGAAGCACACCTTTTGGGGCTGAAGATGTATCTCTCAAAAAGGCAAAACTCTTTACAGGGCTGGTATGGAATGTGGTTGCTATTTTTACTCCACAGGCAAGCCGAAATATTGGTCCTCGGATGTCGCCAAAACACCCGATCTAATAGACTTCAAAGTTGAAGAGGGCTTCGATCTTTCCTCCGATCATTCTCCAGTTATCCTCTCACTGTGCGAATCCTTGGTTAAGAAACAAAGACCACCCAGATTACCTAACAGCAAAACTAACTGGGAAGATTTCTGAATAGACGTAGACAATACTGAGTTGAAAGTAGCACTTAGAACGCCGTATCAACTTGAAAAAGAAGTTGAACGTTTCGTTGAAGTCATACAGCAAGCGGCCTGGAAAAACACTCCCCGCGAATCGAGCAAAGTTCCCAAAGTCGGCATAAGATATCCACCGGAAATCAGAGAAATGATAAGAAAGAAACGAAGAGCGCGGAAAAAGTGGCATGAAACCCGGGCGCCACAAGACAAAACGTCCTTCAATAGGCTCTGCAACTTGTTGAAAAAATCGATCAAGGACTTCAATAATCAAGGTATTAATAACTACCTTGAAAGACTCACAGCGACAAAGGATACCAACTACTCCATATAGAGAGCCGTTAAAAGTGTTCGAAAGCCCCAAATACACTTGGGGCCAATAAGAAGAAACCAGGATGACTGGGCGAAAGAAGATAAGGAAAAAGCTAATGTTTTCGCCGGCTATCTTGCAGAAACGCTTAAACCATTCGATGGGGGGCTGCTTCCTGAGAAAAGAGAATTGACTACTGGATATTTGTCGGGAGTAAATGAAAGAACTATCGCGGATTTAGGTTTGAGTGTTTGTTGACGTGCGGCTGTCTATTTTAATTCCGTTTCAAAACATATCTAATCATGACACATTCTTAACTGTTTTGTTTAACGCAGTTGCCTCCAGATATATGTTTAATTCTAATAAATATAATTTAACAATTTTAATAGTTGGAAAACATATGATTTTCTAATTAAATTTAAAGGTATTTCAAAATATTTCGCGGTTTTCTCAACTGTTTTGTTGTAGGCAGTTGCCCCAGATATATGTTTAATTCTAACAAATATAAATTAACAATTTTAATAGTTTTTTTTAATTTTTTAGGAAAATATATGATTTTCTGATTGAATTTAAAGGTATTCCAGAATATTTCGATAACTTCTTTTCACATATTATGAATTGTAAAAATAGAGGTATTTTTAATGTAACATATTTAGATTTGATTTTGTTTTTTCTGTCATGCATGATAGCTAATATAGATATTCGTAAAAGGTACAGCAATGTGGTTATGTCGATTTTTTTTTCTCCGCAACCTTTGAAATAAAGAATACAGTAACCAGCCTGTTTTCGTAGGAAATTCAAGTCCTTCAACGCCAGCTTTGCGGGAATACGTTGTAAGCCGAATTATTTAATAAGAAGAAAAAGAGTTTAGCCACAAAAGTATATTTTATTATTAGGCAGAAGGTAAAAACTAAATCAAAACGTCCGTTGAGTTACAAAGATATTGAATTAGTGAAAAAAATAAACCTTAAGAAAAGAAGCGTTAAATCAATGTGTTCGTAGTGTTGATTGCACACATCTAATGTTTGTTTTCCAAAAGAAATTCGAAGCTTGATAAAAACTGGACCTGGCAGTGCCTTAGTTAACATGTCAGCTTTTTGCTCCTTGGAAGGTATATATTTTATGTCAATATGATTTTCGTTTTGCAGCTGGCGAATGAAATGATGTTTGACAGGGAGATGCTTGACGTGGATGAAAGCATAAATAAATTAAACATAGACGCCACGCGTTCCAGATATTGGAAAATCAAAACCGGTTTTCTTCTCATCGCCCCTACCGTGTGAATTGTCAACAACGTCAAAATTTGAGAAGTGATGTCCCCCATATAATGCTTTTGCTACAATTCATGAATAAATTGGATTATTAGATTAAATGGAAAGTACATATCTGTATTATAATTCAATTTTTGTATTAATTTTTCGTAAGAAGTAATAGATAACGATTAATGATTATTTTTATTGTTTTTATTTATGAAATTGAATTTAAAATATTGGTAATAGCAACAAACAAAATAATAGATAAAGCTAAAAATATATTGTGCTTTATAAGTCTATTTGATCTAACAAAGAATTGACTAAATCTTTTTTTAAAAAAACATAGGTCTGACTGGACACATTTAGCTCAGAAAAAAGAAAAAAAATTCTGACTTACACGGAAAATGGTTATTAATTTATATGAATTTGTAAATTTCGAAAGAGATTGTCTACGGTCAACGATTTTAATTTTAAAATATCTATTTCTGTAACGCTTTCGTTTGACCGATTTTTTTCAATAATTTCCGAGAAGAAAAAAGTCGATGTAAACAGAACGCTGTACATTTCACAAAGATCCTGTTGTAATGCTAAAATTTAGTGGGTTTGTCGTGAATGTCAACTAAATGAAATTGGTCTAACGAAGGCAGCATACACAACGATCTGAATATAAATGCTATACTGCTAGAAGGAAACGTTTCATCAGCGAAGCAAAGGATTTTACTTCTAGAATTGTTTTCAGAAGATAGTAATCGACTTGACATTTATGGACATTTATGAAGAAAACCAAATAAAGCTTTGAATTCAAAAACACAAGGAAAAAAGTAAAGCGTGGATATCGTGGTTTTATGATGTAGAGCCAAATGTCGACTTTTGGGATCGGTACTCAATAGTATATATAGTAGGTTCTTTTCTGCAAAATAACGGTATAAGCTAACGCTTTTCATTAAGGGTATCAACCATTTAACTGTGCTCATTTTGCATGCATCTTTTAATATATCCTCAATCTATTGCCAATCGCTATAGAAACAAGAATTTATTGACCTATTCAACTCTCTTGGACCAATCTTCATTATTGGTGGCGACTTTAACGCGAAGCACACCTTTTGGGGCTGAAGATGTATCTCTCAAAAAGGCAAAACTCTTTACAGGGCTGGTATGGAATGTGGTTGCTATTTTTACTCCACAGGCAAGCCGAAATATTGGTCCTCGGATGTCGCCAAAACACCCGATCTAATAGACTTCAAAGTTGAAGAGGGCTTCGATCTTTCCTCCGATCATTCTCCAGTTATCCTCTCACTGTGCGAATCCTTGGTTAAGAAACAAAGACCACCCAGATTACCTAACAGCAAAACTAACTGGGAAGATTTCTGAATAGACGTAGACAATACTGAGTTGAAAGTAGCACTTAGAACGCCGTATCAACTTGAAAAAGAAGTTGAACGTTTCGTTGAAGTCATACAGCAAGCGGCCTGGAAAAACACTCCCCGCGAATCGAGCAAAGTTCCCAAAGTCGGCATAAGATATCCACCGGAAATCAGAGAAATGATAAGAAAGAAACGAAGAGCGCGGAAAAAGTGGCATGAAACCCGGGCGCCACAAGACAAAACGTCCTTCAATAGGCTCTGCAACTTGTTGAAAAAATCGATCAAGGACTTCAATAATCAAGGTATTAATAACTACCTTGAAAGACTCACAGCGACAAAGGATACCAACTACTCCATATAGAGAGCCGTTAAAAGTGTTCGAAAGCCCCAAATACACTTGGGGCCAATAAGAAGAAACCAGGATGACTGGGCGAAAGAAGATAAGGAAAAAGCTAATGTTTTCGCCGGCTATCTTGCAGAAACGCTTAAACCATTCGATGGGGGGGTGCTTCCTGAGAATGTCAATACGCTAGACGTGACGACAAACTTTCCAGTAGAAAAGGCTACACTTAGGGAACTTAGACAAGTTATAGACACGCTTAAGCCCAATAAAGCCCCGGGATATGACTTAATAACGGGAGAGATACTTAAAGCGTTGCCGAAAAAAGGTTTGCTAAAGCTGCTCTATCTTATAAATGCCAGCATTAGATTAGAGCACGTACCGCACCAGTGGAAAGTAGCCGAAGTTATTATGGTTCCGAAACCCGGTAAACTGCTGACTGAAGTCAAGTCATATAGACCAATATCGCTCCTTCCGATTACATCGAAGGTCTTCGAGCGAATCCTTCTTAATCGTCTTAAACCAATTACCGACACAAATTCCCTCTTGCCTGATCATCAATTTGGCTTTAGAAGCCAACATTCTACAGTTAACCAAGTGCATCGAATAACCGATGTAATTGAACGAGCAATCGAGTGTAAGTTAGTCTGTTCAAGCGCATTCCTTGACGTTTCGCAAGCCTTTGATAAGGTATGGCATGAAGGCCTAAAATATAAACTCCGACAAGCCCTACCCCAGCAATTGTCTTGTATTTTAGGTTCATATTTGGAAGACAGACTCTTCTGGTGAGACACAGAAACGAATATTCCACTTTTAAGACAATAAAGGTGGGGGTGACGCAAGGAAGTGTACTTGGACCTCTGCTATATTTGCTTTTTACCCGTGATATACCGCAAACGGACGACACTGTCCTAGCCACATTTGCTGATGACACTGCCATTTTGGTAACGGCTAAAACAGTCGAAGAAGCAACTGCCAAGTTGCAACGTGCCCTTACACGGATTAACAATTGGACAAATACTTGGCGAATCGCGCTTAAACAAGTCTGTCCACGTGAACTTCACTCTCAAGAAAATTGAGAATCCACCGGTGTTTATCAACGCAGTACGAATTCCTTACGCGAACGTGGCCAAATATCTCGGTATGACACTCGACGCTAAGCTAAAATGGAGAGCACACGTCAAGAAAAAACGTGAAGAGCTTGAAATCAAATATAGAGATATTTACTGGCTTATTGGAAAGTATTCCAAGCTTAGCTTAGAGAACAAACTGCTTTTATACAAGCAAGTGCTAAAACCGATCTGGACATATAGTGCATAACTTTGGGGTTGTACTAAAAATAGTAACATTAATGTACTACAGACATTCCAAAACAAAGTTCTTCGAGGTACTTAGGAGTTGAAAACGTTCAGAGCGTAATTAAATTGTTTGCGCGAAAACATAATAATCGATTACAAGGTCATAAGAATATTTCTAAGGACTAAGCCTTTTGATCTAGCGCGGTGATTAGCAGCGCAAAATTTTCCTAAAGTACACAGGAATTTTCAATGGAAAATCGCCTGCAGGGTATCTTATAAAAAAAAAAAAATAAAATGCGATAGAAGAACTGCTTGTTGAGTGTGAACTCAGTCGTGGTTTGCATAAGGGAGGTTGAATCTCATACTACTATAGGCTTCGGGCCTATAGTGTCTATGAAGATTTCTCACCTTCCCATGAAAAAAAAAATAAAATAAAATAAAAATTATATGTTGGCTATTCTGGGATTTTGTTTTAACAAAAAGCCATTAAAATACCACTCCTTTTGTACTTTATAATGTGTAAAAAGAAAACATTCTGGTTTCTTTCCATATATTCCATTACCTTTTTCAACAGCTAAAATATTGTTCCTTTTACTTTTGCTTTTATTATACATACCTAGTGCATATTATGTGAAATTTGCTGTCATTTTGATCATTCTGACAGGTTCTTGAAATGGAGAATGTTTGGTAATTCACTTACAGTGTGTCTGTGCGAAAGTTTCGGGTTTGCAAATGGATTAGAAGAGTTTAACATCTAGTTTAATTTGTCTATGGATAAAAGAGACTTTTTCCTGATTCTCGCTGCACCAGGAAACACAGGATCTATTTAACGTCCAGTCCCAGACCCCCGAGTGTCTACATCTCCGGCGAAATCAGCATGACAATGGCCAATAAATTCTGCAGAATTTACTCGTATAAGTTTTGAATATTCTATTCCATAACCAGAAGTTGCTATCAGAAATTTAACGGTTTTTTTGACACCTGTTATATGTGAAGCGGATGGATTATCTAGATATTGGCTGAGCCTATTAACCGCGTATGAAATATCTCGTCGTGTACCGAAAGCAAAGTACATTAGGCAAAGTACAGATGGCTTCTCGAAATGGAAATGTTAATTACATGGAAATTAATTACATTCGTATCAATAGGTATACACCTATATATACTAAATAGGCGATGAAGTGTGAAAGAATATTAAAATTTCTCAGGGTTCTTTAGCAGTATTTGTGTTTTATGATCAGCTTTGAATCTGTGTATAGGATGTGGACTCCGAGGAAATATGAAGCATCAATGTCCTTGACTTTGTACTCCATTTTTAGATGCTCCGTGAAATGACTTAAAAAAATTTGTTCGAGTAGAATACGAGGGCTGTTTGGTGAATACCGGATTAAAAATGACCGCAAACTGACGTGCGGTCAGACAAAACTCTGCCAACCAATGGTAAACGATTGTACGGAAAAGTGAATGGGTCCTATACACACCATCGAGAGTGGGCTTGATTTCCTCGAAGGTTTTGCCACTTAAAAACAGGAACTGGGCCACAGAGCGATACTGCCCATTTTCCATGTTCGCAAAAAACACTAACACGATGTTTTGAAATGGGTGTCAAAACAAAACTAAACGTCGGATTATCACCAAATTTTGACAGGCGGGCTAAAAGAGGCTAAATGATGGTATACTTAGTAGTGCCACTTACTTCCAATCCTTATACTCATCAAACAGCACTCGAACAAGGCCATAGATTGCAAGAACTAGAATGGCTATGTTGTTCATTAAATAAACGGATGGATCTACTTGACACTGCTTAAGATAAAATCTAATGCGTGTTTCCTTAAACTTTTGGTTCCATACTCGTGGTGCCTGTTTAAGGTTATACAAATTCCTTTTTAATTTTCAGATTCTATTCTGGTATTCTACACTCGGTGGTATAATACATGAAAATGTGATCTTTTAATTCGTCATACAAAAAAGCAGTTTGTATAGTATATCAAATTGACGCATTTGAAAAAATCAAATCTCACCACTAGTGCAAATGTTTCCTTGTAGTCTTTTCCAGTTTTCTGAGAGAATCCCTTCACAACAATCCTTGAATTGTAACGGCAGACCTTCACCTAAGTTTTGTTTTAAAATCCACTCGCATTGTATTTATTTTTTGTTGAAATAAGGTTTTCTCTAAAACTAAATTTTTTAGGAACTAGAATTTTCATGAATTTTTCTAAAGTTCATCGTCAAATGTGTTTTTATTTGCTTTCAGGTTACTCTGTAATTGTTGTGTGGTTACATTGCTTTACTTACAGTGCTTTTATAGAATTTATTGACATTTAGTAACTAGCGCATGCTTTTGTTTGCAAGTTGGACTAATAATTTCAGCTGAAAGTGAAACTGATTTTTCTTTCAGAGTGTCTGATGGGGAAGAATCGTGATCTGAGTTCGAAGTTCATGTTGAGGAAGCTGAATTATCGGATATCAGTTTTAGTGAGGGTGGAAATGCATCTGTTCTTGCCGAAATGATGAAGTCAAAAAATGGCCTAATAACTTGACACATTATTCGTCCTTAAGAATCACAGCAGAAGAAATCTCAAATTTTGAATTTTTTTCCACCTTCTTTGTACATACTACATTTCCTTAGACAAACATTGAGGGTAAACGTATATCTGATAAAGAATGAACTGATATTGATAGCAATGAGCTGTTTGCATTCATTGGACCTATTTTATTGGCTGGTCGATCATATAACGAAAGTTCTGAAAGTTTATGAGACTCTCAAAAAGGAAGCAGCTATGTCACTGAAGACTTTCAAGAAAAATATCGATAATAGAGAAACTCGAAGTGAAAGGTGTTTGTTAGACAAATTTGCTCCTATACGTGGATTGTGAAATAATTGGGTTGAAAAACAGATTGCACTAGTTGGAACAATACGCAAAAATTATCTGATTTACAGGCTTCTGGGACCATCAAGGAGAAAAAAGTGCGATTTTGTCTTCCATTTAGTTTTTCAGCTGGTAAAACATCAAAATCATCTGGTGTAGAGCAATGTGTGGAGAAAAAAACCAGGAGAGCTTGGTCCCACCCTGTTGTATCCAGCAAAATTTTTTGAAGAGCGGTTTTAAAAGTCCACACCATCCTCTCAGCAGCTCCATTGGATTCTGGGTTGAAGGGCGCTGAGGTTACGTGCTTAATTGAGTTGCTTCGACAGTAATGTTGGAACTCACTCGATGTAAACTATGTGCCATTACAGGACATCAAGGTTTTGAGAAGTAATTCTAATGCGAAAATTGATCGCAACGCTTGAATCGTTGCTTCCGACTTAGTAGAAGCCATTCGTATAACAAATGGAACTTTGACATGGAGTCGAAAACAATTAACCACATTTGCTTTTGAAAGTGTCCAGAAAAGACGATGTGTATTCGTTTCCACACTTCTTCAGTAGTCGGCCAGCTGGTATGCTCTTGAGGGGAGTTATTTGCATTGCTTTGATAGTCAACACATCTGCAAACAGTCATGGTAAAGTCGTCATCACTCCGTAAATGATGGAAAAAGAGACCTTCTCAATCTGGCTGTATTTTTTTTTTTTTTTTTTTTTTTTTTTTGAGAGTCATAAAGCCTTTTCGATGCGAAAGCTATATGATTTTCCGTTTTGTCTGGTTACACGTGAAAAATCACGGCACCAATTCCGTTTGAGGATGCATCTGTGGCTAATATGATTGGAAAATTATCACGAAAATGTACCAATCGTGTTTCATTCATGATGTCTTCTTTGAATTGATTGACAGCCTTTTTTGATCTTCTCCCCAAATAAAAGCCTGATCTATCGAACGTTGTTTGTTAAGTTGGGCGGCTACTTTGGCAAAACTTGATGAACTGATTATTGTTAAACAGGTTTATTCATTGGCTGGTTCGATGAAATACAAAAAGCTTTGATTTCCTGGTATTGTTACACTTTATTCGATATGACTTCATGTGCTCGACCGCACGCTGGTAAAAAGCAAAACAGAATTAAAAAAGGAGTTAAAACCGGAAAAGCTTGCAATTAGGAAAAGCAAATGGCAGAAAGTAATGAACTGGCAAACATACAAGACTATTGATTGACTTGGTCAGGTACGATTTCATCTGAACATTGCCGGTCGCCTTGGCGCATAGCGCCTAAAAGTACACATAAATAATAGAAATAAAACATTTGGTACGTAACCTTAACTACTGCTGGATATAGGAAATTCAGTGATATAAATGATTTTATAATTGTAGGTATAATTGAACGAAAGTATTTAGGATAATTTTCTACAAGTGCTTTAATTGGAATGTACATTGAATATTTGACGTTAAGGATTGCCAGATGAGATGATCAGCTATCACTTTCACGGGTATACCATTTAACAATTAAGTTTAGAGATACTTCATCTACGAATTAAAGGGGAGATGCCAAGCGTATAGGGGACGTGTGGATGAAAATAAAAAAGTAGAATAAAAAAAAATTGCAATCAGATGGGAGAATGCATAGTTTAAAGATGGGACGTGTGAGGTCACCCATCTGTATTTTAATTGGTGCTACTTTAACCCTACCGGCCGGTCTTGGACAAACGCGAACTATCCTACCTAGCCGCCACTCGGTAGGCGGCAACTTTACATTTCGAATAACTACCAAATCATTTATTTTGACGTTTTCGTTCGGACGTTTTCACTTGTGAGTATTGTGAAGCACGGCTTAATATTCTTGTTTCCACCAACGACAGAAGTCTTGGTGCAGAGACTTCAACCTTTTCCAATGATTGACTATTCATAAAGGTGGATTTTGAATTTCAGGTTCAGGAGCAGCGAGCAAAAGCGCTCCGCGAATAAAGTGTCTTAGTGTCAGGGCGAGGACATCCGTAAAAGAGGCATATAATTTAGACAGGCTTCAATGCGGCTCAATAAAGTCGCAAACTCTTTGAAAGTAAGTCTGGTGTTAGAGGCAGTTTTGCGAAAATTGGTTTTAAAGCTCTAAACGCCGGTATCCCACAGACCGCCCATGTGGGGAGCTCCCGGTTGGAGCTCCTAGCCGAAACCTTGTATTCCATATTTCTCACACATGAGGGATAGCATTTATGCATTCGGGCGTTTAAAATCCTTTTGTAGGAGAGCATGGGCGCCTACAAAATTGGTACTGTGATCTGAGAAAACTTTCTTGGGTAAGCCTCGTCTGGCTACGAATCGAGCAAATGCTTCGAAAAATACTTGTGAAGAGAGATCGCTCGCAGCTTCTAAGTGGATAGCTTTAGTTGCAAAACACACAAATAGGCAGGCATAGCCTTTCGTAATGCGAAGTTCCTACCTCTGAAATCAACCCCCGTATAGGTGAATGGGGGTGACAAGGAACACATCACTACTGGAAGTACCGCCATAATTTGCTTTCGCATTTGTTGACGATGCACTACACTTGGTATAAAGTTCCTAATACACGATTTTATAAGATTTTTCATTTCAGGGATCCAGAAGACCTGACGTATTAAGCGTAACATCAACGCATTCCCTCTATATATTGAAATGTCTTAAATGAAGTGTACAATAAGTAAAGATAAGTATGATGAATAAGGAAGAATGATGGAGTGACGTTCATTATAAGTTAAAGTGGAGCGTCCCAGGCGTCGATTGGTGCGAAGAAGGAATGCAACATCGGAGTCAATGATAAAATGGAATTGGAATTTGGAATTTGGAATTGGTTTACCAGTGGACAACAATTGACGTTCATTTTGCAAATGTACGCTAAGCGAATTTTGATGAAATTAACTTCGGTCGATGAAACCTTATGTGTAGAAACTAAATCTAACTGTGTGTGTTTCAAACCTGGTGAAAAAACTAAAATATATAAGATATAACACGCAGGACAAGAGGAAAAGACGAAAATCTGCCCAGAATCTTCTCGTGATTTTGCGCAACTGCGCATAAGATGGGTTTGATTTCTAGATCCTCTTTTGGAATTGAGGCTGAAGAGCTTACTGGCCATTGATTCTCTGGCTCTCGTAGCCAAGATGTACCTTTTCAGCAGAGAGGCTGTCCTTTAGATCTTGTGGAGTAAGTATTATCAGGATTCTTCGCTGAGCGAATGTCCAACCAATTGCTACTGTCAACTCCGAGATTGTCGGCTATTTTAGCGGTACGATTGGCTTGAAACGTTTTTCACATCCAAGTGGCTTCTGCAACTATGCCAGCATGATAGCTAAGTCGATCTAGTCGATCTGAGACAAATGACTGGGATTAGGGGCACATCCCAGTTTATTTGAACAATTCAAGTATCCTGCATTTGGATATTTGCTGGGTCAAACAATCGCGCGATTTGGTATAGTATTTCGCGTTAAGTCGGTGACTCACAGTACTTGACTGGCTGGATGATAAAGTAAAAGTGATCTTCCTTGGCGTTCCAGCGAGCCCCCAATGTTTTAACTCTACTGTCAACATCTAGGTTCAGAAAGGTTTCAGTTAGGATATGCTCTCGTGGTAGATGCCTTAAAATGTGTGGGGAGTTTAAAGTCCATTTACGAAGTGCAAATCCAGCAGGTGAAAGCGATATTATCAACTCAATTTGAGCGGCCTTTGCTGCGTGAAGATCATGAGCACCCGACAATAGGTCGTCAACATAGAAGTCCCTTTTGAGAATCTCGGATTCCAGAGGAATCTCATGTGCCTGGTCCTTACCTAATTGTATCAAAGTCCGGGGAGCCAAATACGGGGCACAATTTACACCAAAAGTCATTGTCAGTAATCCGTAATTCTCGATTTCTGTGTTCGGCTTTACGGAAGAGAACGAGGTATGAGGGACGTTAAGTTGCGTTGTAGGGTTGGCCCCGGAAATAGAAGATCATTCAAGCTCTTTCTACTGCTGAAAGCATTTCAGGCGTTAAAAACAACTCGTATATTGGTTGACACACTTTCAGGTTTAATGACGGCATGGTGGGTTTCCAGATATCTCCAGCGTGTGAAGCAGATATACCGGAAATTGTGGTGTTTATCAGTGAAACAGGAGGAGGATAAGATAAACGATACCTTCGACGCAGGATCTAAGAGCTCTTGAATGGTATGTTTAGTGCCACGGGATATTATCTGCACAAAGAGAATCACTGGTTTTTGGATGGATATGACAAAAGAATGGTTGTTAGATTCCATGATGAATGGTTTTGAAGTGGACTGTAGTTATGATTGTTTGAATGATGTAGTGTGGTTATTGATATTTCCTGTTAATTGAGCGATAGAATTATTGGCTAATGGTTGATGTAGATGAGGTACATGCAACTTGGCTTCCGGGTGTAGCATTGAATGGTGTTTACCCTTATAAGTCGTACATGTAAATTTGCTGGTTCAACCCTGTACTAAATGATTGTAGGCTAAGCAGTTAAGGCAAAAATGATTGTTTAAAAAAATTAATTGTTTATTGTTTCGTGATATGGGGCTCATTCTTTTGGATTCAGGACAGTTGCATAGCTTGCAACAAAGCTTGCATAGTGTGATAGCTGCTCACACACTTGTTGAGCCTAGATGGTGGTTTGTTATTGGGTTGGTGACGGTAAGGAATTGTTTTTACTGATGCTGACACATCAGCTATTGATTCCAACAATTGGTATCTACAGTTCAGAAACATGTCCAGCTGACTCTACTTCGGTACCTCTGATTGTTGACAGAGGGCTAAATTAAGAGGGGGCAATCTCCTAGAAGGCGTACTGAAGAAGAATTGGATCCCAATTAGTCGTGTTGATTTTGTGTGTAACGCAAATATGCAGTCTTTGGTGTTTAGTTGTGAAGCTTTGTTGGTCTTAGCAGACTCTACACTTCGTAGTGGTAGGTTACAAAGAATTTTTATTTGATTGTTTACCAAGAGACGGGAGTTTACATACGTGAGATTCCCAAGTGAGTTCGAAACTCGTATTTTTAGGTGGAAGTCGCCTGCTGTCTTAGCCCGAAGATGAAAGAGCTTCAGTACATCAATTAACTTGGGATATTGCCGTTTGACTGCATCGAACATATTCCGGAAGGAAGGCCGGAAAGGGCTGTCGGTATCCCTTTTTATGGTTTCAGATGTAAATTTTCGTAAATAAATAATCACCCCAATTATGAAATTCGTATTTTGGAGTCGCATACGACTATTCTCGTATATCGTGATTATGAAAATCGCTTTATGTCATTCAGTCATGGGTAGGCATAATTAAAATTTTGACATTTAATTTTGACAACTTATCGCATCTCATCGCATATCAGTCGCTTTGTTTTTTCACTATTACGAAATTCACCGATAGTTGTATTTTCATTGTTTTATTGTCGCTTGGCATTTTGAGTACGACTATCTATTCTGAGCAGTTCGAATTTTTTTTTTCCCAATGGAAGCAAACAAATGTAAGAACATCTTTTCTATTTATTTAAAAGTAAACTTTTAACATATCAATTTAAAGGAAATTTACTAACAGAAACAACTGGAAGCACTTGTTTCCGCTATGGAACAAAATGTAGAAATGGCAAGCGGGCATGGGGAACGGGGTCTGTATAAACAAGACTCAAAAAAGTTTTCGAGTGTTTTGGCCGAGAAACTTAATAGCATAGGGCCTCCACCTCGTGATGGTGCAGGCTGGCTAAAGGTAAAATTGTATTTTTTCTTTTTTTTTCTGAAAAAAATTTTCATTTGATTTTGATCAAACAGGTTTGGAATGACCAAAAATATTTAGTAAAAAAAAACTCCAAAAAAAAACAGACACTACTAAGTGGCACTGGAGGTGGTCCAAATAAAACAATTATACTCAGTCAATTGGAGGAATGCATTGCGGAAATACTTCAGCTGCAGCATGTGGTTAGTCCTACTGGTCCAACTTTCGGACTAACAAAAATGTTAAGCCCAGAAACTGAAGAGGTACACGATAGCAATAAAGAGGCGGATATCAATAAGGAGATCAATAAAGAGGATATCAATAAAGAGGAGGAGATCAATAAAGAGGATATCAATAAAGAAAATTTTAATGAGCCGGGTCCATTTTTTTCAAATCGAACAAGGAAAAGAAGTTTAAATAAAGAAATTGACGAGAGAATGCTCCTTTTAAAGGAACAGAGCAAAATCCAAGGAGAAATTCTAAAAAAGCAGAAGGACACGAACAGATATTTGAGAAAAATTTCAATGACTGAGGAGAAAAAATTAAATATGTTCAAGGAGGAGTTTGCAGAAAAAAAAACGTTTCAGATATGAGATTCTTAAAATAAAAAATGCAAAAACTTGGACAAATGATACCGAAAGTAAATTATCTGACAAAAGATTTCGAAGAGCCTAATTGATGTAAAAAGACGAAGTTTATTTTCTTTTAAATAAAAAAAACTTATTAATTAGTTTATAATTGAGTTTTATATATAGTTTATATATAGTTTATAACTTCGGATATCATTTGCACTTTCATTATCGTAGTTTGTTTCGTACACTTCAGAATGGTTGTCCAGATCTATAATTTCTTCAATGTCGTATCGTGTTTTAAAACTTATCGCTATGTTGTGAACAGCGCAAAAGACATTGATAATATCCGTGGCTCTATCTGACGTGGCTTTATCTAACGCCAATCGACCTCTCGACATGATTGCGTGTTTTAGTATGCATAGTGTTGAAAACTGCTTCTGATGATCCCTCTAAAACGGAACGGAGTTATAAAAAAATTTTCCAGTGGATAACCAGAGTCTCCTAAGGATATTTTAAAAAGATTTTTAGAAACTTAATATGAAAACAAAAAATATATGTTTTAACCTAAAAGCCAAGTGTTTCTTTCTCCATCATTATATTTTTGGTTAAAAATAAAAAAACTCACTATTATTCCAGATAAACGAATCATGGCATGATTAAGGATGCCTAGCATCAACATATCTAATCTGAAGTTTATGATCGCATACCTAAAAATTCGCATTTAAAAATGCATGACATTTTTTTACAGTTAAATTGATTTTACCAGCATAACATTCAATGAATGAAACCCCTTTCTATTGTAATAAAGATGCTGTATCTGTTTTTTTGGAGATCTTATTCTTACGTGGGTGCCATCTAAACACCCAATAACTCCTGGAAGTCTTGTTTTTTTGATAAAAACTGAGTTTTGCTTCTTCTTTTTTGAATTTTGTCATCTCAAAAGTTATCCATTTTGGGAAGATATATTGTTTAAATATCGATAGTAGTTCCATCAAAATAACACAAATTGTTGGTTGAGATATTCCTAACTTGAAATCGTTGCCAAGAACGGATTGATAACTCTCTTCAGCAAAAAACCGTAAAATAGCCAAAAGCTTAAGGATAATGGGAACACCCCTCGAATTTGAACCACTTTTCAAATGCGTTTTTATCTCAGTTAAAAGTTGAATGATATCAGATTTTGATAAACGACACAGCTTTTTTAAAAATTTAATAACATGATTAAATATATGTGAAAAAAACTGCCTACCGTGAATCCTCTAAGGTCATTGGATCACTTTTGTCTCAATAATAAACAATTCAATTGAGTTCATTTTTTACATTAAGTCTTTCAAAATGGCGAAACAAAAATTCAAACCTACTGAGAAGAAAACTAAATTTTGTTTGTTCCGTTTTGACATTTCAAACTGCGTTTATATGGGTTGATTTTGAATGGAGTCGTATAGGCGACATACTACTTTCATAATATGCTTATAAAATAAGATACGATACGATACGTCACGAATACTATTTCAAAATTCGAATTTCATAATTGAGGTGAATATAAATTCCGATAAATACATATATTAGTTACAATTTGAATATATGTATTTTTTGAATATTGATATATATTATATATATATATATGTATACTTTTTACTGAATTTACCACATACCTGTAATAATATGTGTGTATGATAATAAACTTGCTATTAATGTTGTTCTTCCAAGATACTGAGAGAGTGCACCTATGGTTGATGCGCCCATGGCTGCCCAGCAGTTTCTCAAGATGTTAGAAAAGCAACTTTTTAGAGGGAAAAAGGTTTGAAGGGATGAAGCGACGGTTTCAAGGAAAAAGAGTTCAGCTTGTTGTGGTACATTTTACCGCAACACGGGAACGAAATCTAAACATCCAGTCATTATCCATGAATGACACATGCATCGTAAAAATCGAAAATGCTGCGAAATATCTAGGTTTCCTCAAGCGATGCACGAAATACTTTTCCCCTTCTGACCTAGCGTCAATATATAATTCATTTATCCGCATAAAATTGGGGTACAATGCGCCTAAAACATATCTGCACTTGCTAGATAGGATTCAAAACTGTGCGATAAAACCCATAAGCAATGCTTATATCACATTTTGGACATTCAAATTGCACCAAGTAAGCGAAATTGTTACGCCACTAAATATCGTAAGGCAGACATAACTTTGGTGGTGAGCTGCTATATCTGTAAGCAATGATGGCGTTTTCCAAGTTCCAACTTCGACTCATGACTGTACGACACAGCCACTTCTTTGTACTGTGGCGAAAGTTCGTGTCGCACAGCAACTGAAGTTGAAGAAAATCCTGCCGTTGTGGAATAACATCGTAGAGTCCTGTCCGTCTGAGAAAGGTGAGTTGCAAGCTACTCTAAATGGGTTTATTGAGGTGACTGTAGTAGCACAGGTGCGAGCTGCTGCGAAGGATGCCGAGCCAGCTACAATGGGGAAACAGTTGGATGAGTTAAGGTTCATACTGGTGGATGCTGTGCAACCTGCTCCTACCTGCTATTTCCGAGTTGGATAAGCCAGGTTCAAGCCGCCATTCGCTTAGGCTGCCGAATGAAAAGTTTGTAACGTTTTTGTTTATTATTACCGCATCTTAGACGGCGGGAAAAATAAAACGGATCTATTGCTCTGGTGGTTAGCACTTAACCCAGACTCCTTTGGGGGGGAGGGGTCCGTAGCGCGAGCTAACGCAATCTAAAAGACATCCGGAAACTCTCTTGAACCCTCGCAAGTATCTTTCCTGCTACCTCACTTCACCTTTATGACCACCGAGCATAGGCAACACTAGACCGGGCAAGGAGTAGTAGGGGGACCGATCGACCTACCTCGCCGGAATTGAAGGGATCTTGCTGTTATACCAAGGCTCTGCTTAGTTAAGTGCAATCATGCCTTGCTCTAGGTAGTAGCTGAACGTTAAATACTAACAAAAGGTAGAGCCCGAATACGTCCTTAACTTATGTACAACCTCGATGAAAGGGTTGTGGCCTGAAATTATGAACCTTCACCATGAAAGATATCCCTCTACTTAAGTCTATTGCATCCCAAACCTAAATCGAAGAGAAGAAAGCCAGATGAAGCCAGATGCTCTGTAGTAGTAAAGCGCTGTAACACGCCTTCATAGCAACTTAACCTACAGGTACCTCAAGAAGCTATATCGCTGTGATCACTAACAATGCGTCACCATTCTTCGCCCCCTGGAGATCTTTTACGCCCCTTCTAAATTCCCTTTAACTCATCCGGACAAAAAAATAAAAAAACGGAGAAATGATCGATCAGTACCCTTGATGGACATGGGCTGTCATATTGGGAAAAAAAAAGAAAAGAAGCCAATAGGTAAAATGTTAAGTAACAATTTATTTCATGGTTGGAAGAGGAGAGGGATGTCAATAACTTGCAAGGATATATACATAAACAATTTTTTAGCTTTAGCTTGTATCTATGAATTAAATTAAAACCTAATAATAACAGTAAAAAGATTATTACTAAAACGAGTCAATAAGAAACATCATTATAAATACATTAGTTAAATCTACAGCTAGATATAAAGATATCTCATTATCTCATTAAAGGTAGATATAGTTATGAAATCTATTTACAGTCATAAATAAGTTACATTACTAAGTCAGAACTAAAACCAAAATGAAAATAAAGAAAATAAAAAAAAACTTCAAAATTTAGTTCATATCATCCTAGCGCTGTCTAACTGACTTACTGAGATTATACCGGGAGAACATGCACAACTTCCGCGGGTGGATATGATCTGTTGACTTGCCTTGTCTTATGGTTAATCTGAGGAAGTAGTTAGGTTTTCGTTCTCCCCTTACCAAAGTGACGCTTACACTTCCGCTTATATTTTACTTATTTAAATAAAACTAAATAATAAAAGAATATATATATGTATTTATATCTATATATATATATGTATGCAAGTAAGTCTCTATGCATAGATACGCTGTCAAAATAGCACTATACTACCTGAATCCTTGCTTGGTTAGGAAGGGGGCAGGGTCAAGGGTATACTTGCTGGGTTGCCACCAACCACTCCAACATCAGTGTTATGTCTTCACGTCAGAATTGACGCCGACGGAATTTACATATAACCACATACAAATTCCATGAAAAGACTTTCAGAGAACTGCCTCGCACAGGATTCGAACCTGCGACCCTCTGCTTGAGGAGTCTATGCATATACCACTACACCACGGCTGGGGAATTCCTTTTGTTTTCTTTTTTTTTTATAAAGTTTTTTGTTTGTTTTAATCTGTTCTGGAACCAATTAAGCCAACGAACTAACAACTAGCACGTACTAAGACCCCACTGATTGAGGATGCACTCCAGTTTGACAACCACATCTGAAAAAATATCGAAACCTAACACCTGAGTTTCAAAACTACTACACCACCCGCCGCGCCCTGGTGAAAACCCAGTAAAAGGGTAAAATGCTTGGTGGGCGCGCGGTATTATAAAAAAAACTAGTGCCTGCCCCGCTTATCGTCTTCTGGAACACATAAGGTGGTAGTGGCTATGCCTTGAAGTCGGATCTTCTCCGAAGGGGGGAACTGTTTGTATTAAAGAATCGGCTTCCAGCTAAGTCGAGGCTGTTGTCTTTCATGCAACATTTAGACTGCCGTTCTGATTTCGGTGGTATCTCAGTATCGTTAGCCGAGCTACTGCTCTCACGTTTTCAAATAGTTCAGCGTTGCGTGGATTTTAGAACGTCTGGTGCGACGGTAGGTAATTAGGAAGAAGCTAGTTTTGGGCCGGGCTCCTTTTCTGCGGCCTGATCCCCCGGTCGGAAACTAGCCCCTTTTGTAGTATTCAACACTTAGAAAACTGGGAAGTTGAGGTATTTTCCTTTCCACAACAGTAGCAAAATGTATTTAAAAAAAAATCAGATCTTTAACCCTTCAACCTTAAAACATGTAGACAATATGTATACGTTGAATGTATTATATAGATTGTCAAATCAAACACCATTGATAGCCTATGTTAACTAGCATGTAATAAATATCAAATGTCAAGACGAGATGTATGTGCATATTATGTATATAATCCACGAGACAGTTTGTTTTCTTCATATAGTTAACATTTTTTTTTTAAATAGAAGTATGCACCAGTTTAAAATTAATTTAAATTTTTGTTGCAATTAATTCATCGTATAATTTGACTGCACATCTTAAACGAAGGAAACCAAAAGAGGATAATGCGAAGAGTCCGAAAATATCATTTAAGCAGCATTGATCAGAAATAAAGAAGGCATTTAATCTCAAAAGGAAGGAACCACAACATGATTTACTGAAGCCATAAAAGAAGAATCTGAAAAGGAAAGAGTGAGTACAATTACACATTTATGAACTTATAGCACACACATATATTTATATCTAACAGTAAGTACAATTATACATTTATGTATTTATAACACACACATGTATTTATATCTAACACTGAGTGCAGCTTCAGTTAAATTATTTAAGAATACTTGTGGTCAAATACACAAAGATCGTGCAAATTATAATAAAACCAATGATCCTTTACGATGAACAAAAAATTATTCATCCACACGACTTGGCGTGCTGGACGATATTTTTAAGCTCGTTAGTGGGAAATATCAGGAAATAATTGCGTCTGAAAAGGACGAGAAAGTGAATGTGAAAATTTATTTGATAAGACAAAGAAGTTTACCTTGGGTACAAGACGGAGTTGTTGGATGAAATAGAAAGGCATTCACAGCTTCCTCCGGTAACAAACTCCATTTTGGAATTCAATGATTCCATGAATTCATTGCATAAGCATGACATCAGGTTGCCAAATATCACGATTCCGTCATTTTACGGCGCTTACGGTAAATGGCGTTCCTTCCACGATCTTTTAGTATTTTTGATACACTCCAAGCTCTATCTGAGATATAAAAACTGCATTACTTTAAATCTAACATAACAGATGAAGCAGAATGAATTCGGCAGCATTTAGGTATCGACGTCGGAATTTATGAACAAGCTTGGTCCATTCTGACTGTTTAGTCTTAAGAATTCATTTTATAAATACACACCCACAATTTAAAATAAAAATAAATAAACCATATGATGTAGCTTAAATGCACATCGCATAATGCACCATACACCTGATACAATGCACCTGATACACACGATAGAATATCTCTTTTTTTTGTTTTCTTAAAATAAAATGCTGCGTAGGCAATGTAGGTACGAATAATTTTTTTAATTATATATATTATTCTATTTATATTATTTTTTTTTAATTATAATTTTATTTTAATTATTCCAAGTGAGTCTGTTTGGAGTTGCAAAATTTTCTTTCATATTTTTGGGTGTTCTGGTGTACCATCAGCAATACCACTAACAGTCAAGATACAAGAATCTTGGTCTGTTAATCTACATAACGATAAAAGAATCGTTACATTTTTTGGTGACCCCGACGTGATTAGTTTCTTTTGCTTCACCCCACCAGCGGTAAGGGGAAATTTTGACCAATCTTCTAATTAAAAGCGTGTATCAGGGCAAAACACTGGTATTCTTTAATACAAAATAATCAACACAAGTGCAATTAGCGTATACCAGGGCTAGACACCAATCAACATTCCAACGATAATCAACGCTCAGAGCATATATTATACAATCAACATATACAGCATATACGATTGTTATGGACAAATTAGCATCTCAGCAAGAGGAAACGGGGGCGGAGATTCTACGGATTAAGCTAAATCTGAAGAAGTAACCAGTCCATCGAAAGAGTTATAAAGAGTAACGAAAGAGTTATACACAGCTCGACTTAAGAGTCTCAATCAACTTTGGGACGATTTTGAAAAAACAGACAACATTATCATTTCTTATCCATATCTCGCTAATGAATACTATAACCAAGTTCAAGAGGATTTCTATTTATCAAGAAATGAAATCCTGCAAAAACTGAAGATCATACAAGATGATGACACTGCCCACAGTAATCGGGATGATCCTCAAGATAGTGTCACTCAAGAAGGTGTCGCTCAAGGTGACAATACCCAGTAAAAAGGGGTTGTATCAAAACCACCTCCAGTAAAGGCACGGCAAGCATATCAACCAAACAATAATATAAACATAGCTGGACTGATAAGACGGCAGCAAGCGGTATTTGAAGCACTGCAACAGGCGCTTAATGGGCTATCTGGGGACTTAGCTCAAAAATGTATGTACGAGCGGTCTACAACTCCGGCACTCGATGGATACAATGCAGAACAATATTTTGCCTTGGAAGATAAAACGCAATTGAAACTTATCCAATTGTATGAAATACAACCACAGTCAACTATTGGTAGCAACTTAACAAGCCCTTCTATTGGACTTCAACTAGCACACATTACCGTGCCAACGTTGTTGGCATTTTATTGGCATGTATTTTCTAAAGACAAGCTTGTCTGGTGAAGCTGAGAGATTGATTTGCCATATGGCTCCCATTGAAGCAAATTATAAAGCAGTCTGGAAGATTATTAAAGAAAGATATGAAAATAAACGTCTTTTAGTTAAAGCTGTCCTTAACAAACTTCTTACTCAACAAACACCAACAACTGAAAGCGTGTCTTCAATAAAATCACTTCATGACATTACTCAAGAATGGGTTTTATCATTAGGTGGCCTTGGAATCGACACCTCATCATGGGAGCAGTCTCTCAAACAGCCTAACGAGCTTCAAATGTTAAGGGAATTTCTTGAATTTTTAGAGGCAAGATTCCAATCGTTGGAGTCACGATTCTCCTATCAAAAATCGCTTGCTACATCAACCACAAATAATTCACATTCATGCAACTGCTGCAAGTAGAATCACCATTTATTTGCTTGCATAAAATTTTTGCAAATGACAAAGGTTAGCATTTGCAAAGCAATCGAACGGCTGCATTAATTGCCTTAGGGATGGACACGCATATAATATATAATAAATAATATATATATATATACATATGTATATATACCCTGACTGACTCGAACTGCAACCAACTTCAGACTGCTATAATTTCCAAACCGTTCATTACTGTGAACTCAAATTTTGACACATGACAGATAATTTAATTATTTACAAGCCTTTTAAACGATTTGCGTTGAAAAATTTATCCGCTATGGAATTCAAACGTGATAGTGTGATTGCTTTATATTTGGCTAAAAAACCACAAGTAGCTATCGTTAGAGCCCTCTAGCACCTCAACGTGAACAAATCATTTGTGTCTCGTACCATAGCTCGTTACCGTGGTCATAAAAAAACAGCAACATCGGCAGAAATGGTTGAAAGTGAAGGCTCGAATTGAGCGAGATCCGCGTCGAAGTGGAAGAAAAATGGCTCGTGAGTTCAACATACCACGGATGCAACACATACTGAAAAATGAGCTTGGGCTCAAGCCATTGAAGTATCAAAAAACACACGATCTTACATCGCAACAGAAAAAAGCTTGAGTCGAAAGAGCGAAGGACTATTTGTTATTTGTTATAGAGCAATATGTCATCAAACAAAATGACCGCGTTTACTTGCCAAATTCTCCGAATGCAAATCCGTTGGATTTTTCTGTCTCTGTCTGTCTCTGCCTGAAGGCGAAGGTTGGCACTAAAAAATACCAAAGTTTGGACCACCTTAAACAAGCACTTCGCCGGGAATGGGCCAAAATACCGCAGAGCCACTTGCGTGCAGCGTGCGATGCTTTCTTCGGCCGTCTCAAGGTGGACATATTGAAAACTACTGATACAATTTGAAAATTGATGTATTTTCCAACATTTTTTGCTTTGGGACAAAGTATTTTAAAAAGTTGCAGTTCGAGTCAGTCACCCTGTATATAATATATAATATATTATATAATACATTATTACATTTGGAGCACACTGCTCAGGGTTCATTGGCTGCCAGTAAGAGTACGTGAAACACATCAACTGCTAAGAGGAATCATGCATTAAACTCCACTAACCTAAGCAACTCGACAACAAGTCAGCAATTTACGACATCCTCTTGTATTGCTAGTCCACATGCAACACGCTTGCCATCGAGCATCGACTCTCAAGCCAACACTTCACTTACGGCAGGTGTCAATAATACAAAGGAAGATTATGTTTTCCTAAGCACTGTGTCAGTGAAGCTGATGAGTAACAGTGGAGCCATTATACAGTGTCGTGCTATCCTGGACTCTGGATCGCAGGTAAACATAATAACAGAAAGAATGATGCGTAAACTGGAGATGCCACTAACAAAGAGCCCAATAGACATTCATAGTATCGGGCAATTAAAGCGGCAAACACATCTCAGATCGAATTCCGAATTCTTATCCAACGTAACACTCTTTTCAACAAGGATAAAAGCTATTATATTACCTCAAATAGTATCCCTATAACCTTCACAAATATTCGATGTTTCTACTTGGCCAAAACCAAAGAACATCAAGTTGGCAGATCAACAATTCAATAAAACGAATCGCATTGATCTACTTATCGGAGCAGAACACCATCAATTTCTATGTGTTGGACAAATCCAGCTAGGAAAGGGCTTCCACTACTGCAAAACACCCTTCTTGGATGGATTGTCACGGGTAGTATCAGCAAGGCATCAACTTTAGTTTCAACTTGTGGTATATATATTTACACAGGATGAGTCTCTTCAGCAAGCGAAAGAGAAGTTTTGTGAAATTAAAAAACTACCAGAGGATAAATTCAAAAATACATTAGCAGAGCAACGCTGCTAAGAAATTTTTAATAAAACAACCAAAAGGGATGCAGCGGGAAGGTTTGTTGTAAGGTTACCTTTCTCAATGGAGTCGAAAAAGCTGGGTACGTCCATTAACATAGCACTGAGTCGGTTCAATGCATTACAACGGAGATATATATACAAGAGATATTAAACTTAAACAGCAATACGATTATATTAATTTTATAAACGAATATATTAACCTTGGTCACATGCAAGAAATCGACTACAATTCCACTCAAAATACGCATTACTTCTTGCCATATCATGGGGTTAGTAAAGCAGACAGTAGCAGTTCAAAGCTAATTTTTGATGCATCAATGAAGACTTCCACAAACATTTCCTTAAATGACATAATGTATTCAGGTCCAATTATCCAGGATGATCTATTTGCAATTTTGATGCGTTTTAGGCTGCCATTAAGGCCGATATTCAAAAAGTGTATCGGCAGATAGTTTTGCATCCGGAAGACAGAAGGTTTCATTTGATTTGGTGGAGAGCAGAGTCAAAGCAACCAATCAAATGCTATCAACTCAATACAGTGACTTACGGTGCAACATCAGCTCCATACTTGGCTACTTAATATCTACAAAAGCTAGCTCAAAATTACAAGGTTAACTTTCCATTGGGTTCAGCCGCAATTCAGAGGGACCTCTATATATGTAGATGACTTAATGACAGGTGCAAACAACTTCATCACGGCAAAGGCCATTTAAACATAATTGACATTATCACTTTAAGAAGCTGCATTCTCAATACGGAAATGGAGCGCAAACCACAAAAAATTGCTAAAAATTTTTCATTAGATTATCAGGAAATCCATTTTGACCAAGGCAATAATGAAGAATTCGTCAAAACACTTTGTCTGCTACCAAAGTCAGACATATTTTGCATTAAGGTAAAGTGCGAACCACAAAACAAGTCACAAAAATAACAGTTGCATCTAAAATAGCAAAACTGTTTGATCCTCTTGATTTTATTTCACCAGTTGTAATCCTGGCTAAACTGTTTCTTCAAGAATTATGGGAACTTAAGATTGGGTTACCGCCCTTTTAATAGAAATGTATACCAGATGGTGTACGTATCAAGAAAAATTGCATTCACTAGATCGGATTAAAATTCCAAGGCATGTTTTTGCTAAAATGGTTACTACGTCTATGCAAGATCCACTTACAATGATAGCGTGATAGTAGTTCGGCTATTATGTTCCAAGTCGAGAGTAGCACCAGTCGCTTATTAACCATCCCTCGACTCGAACTATGTGCAGCACTATTAGCTGCAGAGCTTTTTAACCGAGTATAATTCGACTTAAGTATTGAAGAAGGAGCAACAACATTTCTCGACAGACTCTCAAATTATACTTGATTGGATCAACTCATTTTTCGAATCATTTCATGCATTCGTCGGTCGTCGCCTGGCAAATATTCAACAACTCTCCAGCAGCATGCAGTGGCGACACGTCCATTCATATGAGAAAAGTTAAAAGTTATGGTTCTACGGTCCAAGATTTCTAGGTGAAAAGGAATCAATATGGCCACCACCATATGCAAGTCAGAGTTCGCCTCTAGAAGAAAGAAAAAAGGCAGACATAATTCATTTAAAGAAGTAAAAGGAGCTGGATGCAAGGAGCAAATTAATTGGTCTTTTACTTTTCTTGGATCAAAAGGAGCTCTTGCGAGTAGGAGGACGATTGGAAGCATTCTCGCTACCATATAATGACAAACATCCAATATTATTGCCTTATGCCCACCCATTTGTCAAAATACTTATGACAGACATACATGCAGAAAATATGCACGTAGGCCCTCACGGCCTATTAGCCATAACAAGACAACGTTTTTGGCCAATCAAGGGAAAAAATATAGCTCGTTCCATTGTTTAATATTGCACAGTTTGTATCAAGGCAAGGCCTAAGATGTATGGTCAGATGATGGGCCACCTACCTGCACATAAAGTTCAACCAGCGCGTTCTTTCATAAATTGTGGAGTAGATTTTTGTGTCCCCATATGGATTCATTGCCGCTCAGAGGGAAGTCGTCCAAAAAAAAGCTACCTGTCAATATTCTGCTGGTTTAGCACGAAGGCCGTATACATTGAAGTTGTAAGCGACTTATCTATAGATGCATTCATCGGCGCGCTAAGGAGGCTTATTGGCCGCCGAGGACATTGTAAAAATCTTTATTGTGATAATGCAACTAGCTTTGTCGGCGAAAGGAATCAATTAACTGAGTTACAAACAACAATATATTCAACCCAAGCTCAAGTTCAAATTTCAACCAGTTGCAGCTCGAGGAGAATAAATTTCCATTTTATCCCTCCGAGGGCTGTAAGGTCAGCAAAACATTTGCTGCAACGAAAAATTGCATCAGCTTCTTTTACATATGAGGATGTTAAGTATGTTATGGATGTTAAGTATAGACCAGAAGCTATCCTCAATCAGGTCAATCACTGCCCTCTCTACTGCTCCAAATTACCTAAATGCATTAACTCCTGGCCATTTTCTTATAGGAGAGCCTCCCAGGGCTATAGCTGATCCCCATGCAGAACCATTACGGGGAAGTGTTAGCAGAAGATGGAAGCTTGTTTCGCACATCATAGAAGAGTTTTGGAAAAGGAGGTCTCAAAAGTATTTGAATGAATTACAGCACCGGAAAAAATGGAAAGCTTCATTAGCAAACGTAGAGATCGCCACAATAGCCATCATTAAGGAAAACGATATTCCAGTGATGAAATGTCTACTTGGCAGAATTATCAAAGTGTACCGTGGTAATAACGGTTTTTTCAGAGTAGTAGATTGCACAAAGTCGGAAGTCTTAAAGCGACCGATGAGGAGGAATCAACAACAGCGAATCAGCCATCTGCAGCAAATCATGATCGCAAGCGCGTAACAGAAGATTCCGACAATAGATCGACTAAGAAGACTCGAAAATTAAGTTTACCATTGCTAACAACTTTTCTTGATTTGTTGCTACTACCAATTGTTAGAGGAAGTTATAGTGTGAAAGTAAACAAATTTGACGCAACTCCCGGAATACACTTTTTCAATCAACGAACTGTACATTTGGTAGCTAACAAATAGAACTTAATAGTTTATAGTAATCTTGATCCATACCGAAAAGGGTTTCAAGTTTTAGAAAGCAATAACAATGCAAAATGTATGCAACGAAATATCATCAATAAGCATATGCAAACAGGTTGTGCAAGAAATCCAATACATCCATCAACAACTCACAGACCAAAACCAAGTACTTAAAATTTAAAAAAGTGAAATTAATAACATGATACACCCTATATGCACATCTCACGATGCATCATACAACAGAATATCTCTTTTTTTTGTTTTCTCAAAATAAAATTCAATTCCACCTATGAATTTTGCTGCGTAAGCAATGTACATAGGTACGAATAATTTTTGTATTAGAATTTTTTTTTTTGTTTTGTAATATCAATTTTTACGCTATTTTAGTTGTTGATAACTTTATTTTAATTATTCCAAGTTAATTTTAATTTAATTAATTTTCTTTCATCTTTTTGAGTGCTCTGGTGTATCATCAGCAATACAAGAATCTTTGTCTGTTAATCTACATAATGATAAAAGAATTACAATACAATAAATTCGCGACATGATCACAAGCTTATTCTGGTTAGTGCTCAACTTAAGATCTTTTTTGATCAACCTCTTATTCAATCTGAGAGCTCCAATGCTCCAATTAAGTCTCTGTTAGATACATTTACGAAAGTTATGCATTTACTGAGCAATTTATCTTGTGATCTTGTGGATCACTGGAATGTTATTATTATTTACGCTCTGCTACATTAGCTACCATCTTCTACACAACAATTGTGGAAAGAAAAATTGGGTACCAAAAAGAACTTACTAATTTTTAAGGCCTTTGTTCAGTTCCTGGAAGCCCGATTTCGCACTCTGGAGGTTATCGACCAGCAAAAACCGAAAACCATATATCAACACAGAAGAGCACTCAACGCCACAGTGTTTTCCATTCTAAGTCAACGCAAAAAGGACAATTTTTCTGTAAGATCTGTTATCAAGGCCAACATTTAATTCATGGTTGTACCTAGTTTCTTGAAATGGATGTAAGTGTCAGGAAATTTAAATTTATAATAAATACAATATATAAATACATTTATCTCTAAATTTGTCTCTTAATACCGACAACTCACAACAACTAAATGTTCGCATCCATCGACTCATATCCCTTACAATAAATAAACGTTGTAGGCCTTTGCTCTTGGGCATAATAATCAATCGGCGTTTCATTCAACACATGAACAATCGACCACAAGTTCTGCAGTCAATACATCTCACGCTCAGCAATACAATTCTCAAATTTTATTAGCGACTGCAATGGTGAAGGTAAGATCCTCTCGAGGTGAATACCTCAATTTATGTGAACTTATTGACTTACTGCTCGGTAAGGTTGCAACAAATACACCCGTAGTTATCAGAAGTTTTATCCAAGTATTCGACATAGATACGCAGCTAAGAACGTTTTGGGAGATTGAGGAAGTACCATTCTAAACTATTGACACGGTGGAGGACGAAACTTGCGAAAAACACTTTGTCGAGACCACAAGGCGCTTTACGAATGGTCGATACGAAGTTTCATTGCCATATGAGGACGGTTGTTATCTGGCGCTAAGAACCCAATAAGAAAAACGTTTAAAAGACAATCCCTCGATGCACAAAACATATAAAACTAGCATCAACGAATATCTGGAGTTAGAGCAAATGAACAAAGTAAATAATAGTGTGTTGATCTAGCTTCACCACTAAGTGGTGCCTCATGACGCAGTTTTTAAGGAACCTAGTACAACTAAAAATATGCGAGTAGTCTTCGACGCTGCCTTTAAAACCACTGATGGAACATCATTAAATGATCATCTCATGAAAGCACCTTAGACAATGATGGTCAGTTTTTGAAATTAATTTCAGCTGAAGATCATGAAGTTAACGTTCCTGTTCATAATTCAGTTTACCGAAAAGAACGAAAGGAGACAAAGTTAGCACTGTTTTCCTCCAAATGCGTTATTTTTCTTAAATCCGTGTTAACGTGAAAAAATTAAGCCGCTCGCTTATATGTTATAAATTAAAAATCACTTTATTTCCGTTTTTTTGACATTTATTACAATTCTATACTAGGTGAGGTGAAAAGTAACCTCCTTGACCGCCAGAATGCGCTGCTACTGCAAAAAGGTTGTGGTGCCTTAAAGTCTGTTCTCTCATAAAACTTTATTTTTTGAGAGGCAAAACGGCGAAGGAAACAAAAGAAAAGTTGGATAAATATTATGGGGCTAATGCTCCGTCAGAATACACCGTCAAATATTGGTTTCGAGAGTTTCGTTGTGGCCGCAACTCCACTACCGATGAAGTCCACAGCGGCAGGCCCTCCGATGCGGTTACAGAGGACAATGTCAAAAAAATACATGAAATGGTGTTGGCTGACCGGAAAGTGAAGATACGCGAGCTAGCAGATACCACAAAGATTAGTACTCAGCACGCACGCCATATTTTTGGCAATATTCTGCATATGAAAAAGTTATCCAGCCGCTGGGTTCCACGCTTACTCACTCCTAACCAAAAAAAACACGAACGTGAGAGCACTTCGAAAGAGTGTTTGGACTTGCTGATGCCGAATCAAGCGGACTTTTGGCGTCGATTGGTAACTGTTGATGAAACTTGCATCCACTATTACACACCAGAGAACAGAATGAGTGTCCGGACTGAAACCGGCACGAGTGCTACGAAATGGCCGAGTTAGGCTCGATGGGTCAGAAAGGTTATGGCGTCGGTTTTCTGGGATTTCTATGGCATACTCTTCGTGGACTACCTCGAAAAAGGAAAAACCACCAACAGAGAGTATTACTGTACATTATTGGAGCGATTGAAGGCCGAAATCGCTGCAAAACGGCCTCACATGAAGCGAAGAAAAAGATTTGTTTTTACAAGACAATGCACCGGCGCACAAAAGCACCGCAACCACGGCTAAAATCAATGCCTTACGTCTCCAATTGCTGTCGAATCCACCGTATTCGCCCGATTTGTTTCCCTCGGCCTATTATCTCTTCCCAAACCTCAAAATATGGCTCATCAATAAAAAATTCAGCTCACGTGAGGAAATCATCGACGCCACGAAGGAGTATTTTGCAGACCTTCCGGAAAATTACTTTTCGGACGGGATCAAGAAGTTGGAAAATCGCTGAAATAAGTTTATCAAACTAAAAGGGAACTATATTGAATAAAATAAAAAATATTTAAAAAGAATTGTATTGGGACATATTGGGACACTCAAAAATAAATTCCCTAAAAATTCAGTACTTCGTTGTCTCCGTTAATAACCAATGTAAGATAATTGAAACGATTTGGTGACGTCATTGTCATCAACATTCCATGCCTTTTGGATTATTTTCTCTGGGAATGTGTAAAGCCTCAGTTCTTCAGGATTAAACCAGCTGCGATTGACGTTTTGAAAACCAATATTACATTTACATGATATCATATTCAAAAAGTATTTGCCATGAATTGCGCTTTTAGCCGATAATAAAAATTTTAAGTTTACTTTCAAATTTATGTGGTTTGCTTTACATTATAAATCAAACCTTACGATGAATCATAATATATATGTGGGTGTGTGTGTAGGTGTGTGTGTGTGCATTTTAACTTCAGCTTGGTTGATGTTGATATGCAGAGGAATGAGTGAATGAGGAGAAGATTTAATGAATGTGACCTGTGTTCATGAGTGAGTCGACTATAATTGATGTTGTTTTGATTTTATTTTATTGCGTGAGTGCAAAATGTTTGCAAGTGCCTGCCTATGTATATTATGTCCATACCTATGTATCGAGATATGTACAAAGATGCTCAGGTGGCAGCGGTTTCCACTTGCTTATGGGTTAAAATACGGAGTTGAATGTCCGTGCATATTGACATTATTTTTGATTTCATAATGGTTTGTTTACAAATAATTTTACGATGTGTGATATTGTGTGATAATTTTGAGTTAGATCTTAATTTTACGGAATGTGGTTGTAAGTTTATTATAAATGTTTAAATTATGGGTTAGGTATTTGTTGTGTAGTGTGAGCTATGGATACAAATATGAGGTGAGTTATTGTGTTTTGAAATATATATTTGCATGTATAGTTGTTTACGACTCGTACGATGTCGTTAGCTCCACGCTATTTAGCAAGATGCGAAGTTCCACTTTGCTGGGGGGAGTCGTTTGTCTTTCACCAGCACCAAGTCCCCGGTCTTGAGTTGAATCTGAGGTTCTAACTACTTCGGTCGCTGCTAAACTAAACTACTCAAGTACTCTGTTTGCCACTGCTTTCAAAACATCTGCAAATGTGCCTGAATCGCTTTCTAACGGTCGGTGTAGTTTTGTTTTGTCGATGCTAAATTTGGCTCAGGAACTGTGAATAAGGTTTTTTCCTATCAAGAAGTGTGCTGGTGTTAGTGGAACTTTACACTCTTGACTCCTGCTTCCCATAAACCTCCAAAGTAAGGAGACGCTGTGAGAATGAAATTCCACTTGGTTTCCTAAATTTGCTAGCACATCTGCAATTTCTTCCCAGTCCTGAATTCCTTCTTTTATCAGGCGACGAGTTCAGCATCTCCTCCGACAAAATTAGTCCCATAATCCGTGTAAACGTTGGCGCAAACTCCACGACTTGCCGCAAATCTACGAAAAGCTGCCAGAAAAGCTTGAATTGTGAGGTCCCCAACTGCCTCAAGATATATGGCTTTTGTCGCCAAACAGATAAATATTGCCAAATAACCCTTTTGGCACTTAGCTCCTCTACCTTTCCAAGCACGAATACTGATTGGTCCTATATAATCGATGCCGGTGTTGGTAAAGAGTTTTGACACCGTCACCCTTGGGGCTGGCAACAACACTGTTCTCTTAAGTTGAAAAACCCGCTGTTAGGCGGTTTTGTTCCGAAGCCTGTGACAAGTGGTACAGCTTTTTATGTGTTTTTTCACTGTTCTCTTAAGTTGAAAAACCCAGTATTTTTGCCTAAGGTGTGCCATCATTATCTGAGTCCCTCCGTGTAAAGTTATATGTGTTTCTTGTTTGATTGATTCTTCACAAATGATTCTGCTGCCGTCTACCAAGGGATGTAAGAACCCCATATCCCTCGTTTTGGTGATGACTTCTGGAAACATTTCGATTTGTGCGATTCGGATGGCACCTTTAATCGCTTCATCTAGTTCCATTGGTGTGAAGGGTCGCTCAATCCGTTTGTTGGTGTTGTTGTTGAGACTTCGTATATAGAGGCAAAAATTTGAGTGATGTTGTCTGAAGGCTCCGACAAACCTACGACAATATGCAACCGTCTTAATGAGTTTTGGCAGTCTGGACGCTCTTAAGATGAGTTGTTCCATTGGATTTTCTTTAATTACAGCTCGGTTTACATGTACTTTGTGACCCACGTCGGTTTAGAAATCTGTTTGTGTGCAAAAACTCTTGTCCGTGTCACCATAACTGTTCGGGAATTGACTTTGAGGGAAGTACTCCTCGAGAAGCTAAGTCTGCTGGATTCTGATGGGTAGGGATGTGCTTCCAAGTAGATGGCCTTGTCTACAACTGCATTAAAGTCATTCACCAGGTCATCCGCGTTAGATGCCCACTAATGCAGATTCAGTCTAGCAGCTTCCAGTGTTGTTTTGATTTCCTTTATCTTCCTATTTGCTTCGTTTTTAGTATCTGCTCCTGATATAAGGTCGTTCACGTACATCTATTCGCGTATCGTTTGTGCGGATAGTGGGTACAGGAAACGGGCCCTTTCTGCTAACCAATTAAGGTGACCGTTTTCAACCAATAGGTCTTGATAATATCGGGGAATCTTTTCGCCATAGTATTAGTTGATAAAAGGAGTCTCTGTCATTCACCCAAATCTGTCGATACATTTTTTCGATGTCGGCTATAAGCGTGAATCTGTACAATCTCCATCTGAGAACGACATCGACTATGTAGTTTTGGAGCGTTCGACCTACCATCAGTGTATCGTTGAGTGATTTGCCGTCTGATGTTGTGTACGAAGCGTCAAAAACTACTGTCAGCTTTGTCGAAGAGCTGCTCTCCTTAATGACCGCGTAGTTTGACAGGAAATAATGCGGTGTTTGTTTCAAAACTTAGTTGTTTTTAACTTCGGTCATATGGCCCAAACATATTTAGTTTTCTATGCACGGCGAATAGTTCTTTCGGAGTTCCTTGTTTTTGAAAAAACGTCCTTCTAGCTGCTTAAGTATCTGCAACGCACGTTTTTTGGAACGACCAATTATTGGAAAAACATATCCTTAGAATTGGAGGGCGACTTCACATCATCCATTTGACCGAAACTTGATGTTGCTTACGAAATGTTCTTCCCACAAAGTATTTTCTGGAGACTCCACATTGACAAATGTAGGTTCTTCTAACTCCCAGAATTTCCGTAAACTTACATCAAGTTCGCTAGTTATTGAAAAGTTGGTTTGCTAAGGGTACACGTCTAAACAATATTCACCCGAGTTTGGTCTTTTGTGCTAGGGGTAACTTGGTTTTAACGGGTCTGACCAATTATAGGAGCATTATGTCAGACAACACGTCTGCACCCAACAATAGATCTACGTTGGTTGATTTAAAAAAGGTTGGAACGGCTAAGCTCAAACCATCGAGGTGTCTCCAATCGTCAATTGGAAGGCTCCTGGTCAAGATATGCCCAGACAGTGACTTGTAGACAAAGGCCAGCGTAAAAACTTCGGAGTTGATGTGCTAAGAGCCGATGGTGATGTCCACGACCTTCCCGCATGTGCTACTGTTGACAAAACCTAACCCGGAAACCTCGACCTAAGTTGGTTAAGATTGTACTGCTGATTCGGTTATAAATGAAGCTTCAGAACCTGAATCTAATGTGACCTTTCCCGTCGATCCTCTGACCTTCACGATGGCTGTGGCCAACATAGCTTGGGTTGACGCTTGTGGCACAGAGTGGTAGGTGTTGACAGACTTACTGCAACATGGAACTTCTTCGTTGGGTCGTTGAGCATTTGGATTCGAAGGCTTAAAAGTAGATAGGCTCGGCTGTTCTGATTTATGATAACCCTGTTGGGGACGATGCCGGGCGAATGATACAGAAGTGAATGATGTGGCTGTTGGCAGTAATAAAATCTATGGGAACTTGAAGAATTGTCCACAATATGGCTAAATGCAAGACAATTCCTACAAACCCCTAATCGACCTACACTCTGACAGCGATCGTTGATGCTCATTTTAAGGTAACGATTGCATTGTGCAATAAGCACTGTTTTCCTCCAACTAACACGAAAAAATTAAACCACTCGCTTGTACGTTATAAATTGAAAATCATTTTATTAACGTTTTTTGACACTCATTACAATATAATCGTACAATTCTATTGGGACATATTGGGGCACTCAAAAATAAATTTAAATGGTGGGTGCATTCCGAGCTTCCGAATCCTAATCACCAATGTAAGGATTGGGTGCCTCCCTTGAGGTTCGGGTCGGTAGAATATAGCAAAACTTTAGGTATAACATAAGATACCCATACAAACGAACGTGAGCAATTTTGTGAGGAGCTGCCAGTTCTTGAACGTATTCAAATAACACGTTGAATCAGTACCCAAAAGGGGAACACTCACTTAGAGATCCATGAATTTAGCGATGCTTCTGTGAAGGCGTATGATGCAGTAGTATTAATTCGAATCCTAGATAGTCAGAACAAAGTACACACTTATCTGTTGATGTCGAAGACAAGAGTAGCACCGCTTAGCACCGTAACTTTTCCACGGCTGTAACTCTGCGGGGCTGTCATATTGGCGAAACTCTTACACTACACCGTCAGAGTCCTAAATTTGAAAAATATCAGAACACATGCATGAACTGACTCTACCATAACGTTGTCTTGGATCGCCGCACCACCTTCAAAACGGAAAACATTCGTAGCCAACAGAGTAGCAGAGGTTCAGAAATTAACTAGAAAATTAAAAATTATTAGAAAATTAAATTAATTAAAAATTAAATTAAGAAGAAACAAAATTGATTAAGGTAATTTGCATTACAACTTGTTATAACATTGTTTAATAGGTAAATTATTAGATAACCTTTCGAATCATGGCATATTGCAGAAGATTAATTTCAAACGCGAAAAGACCATCAAAACCTCAGATAGAGGATATTTTGTCATCGACAGAGCTTTATACTGTAATAGATTATACAAGGCGTTTTCCTTGACTGTACTTTTATTACTGTCTTAGATCTTAGGCACTAACTTAACATGAGACATAATATATAATGCATTATAGGCGTTAAGTGTATTTCATTTAATTTTATATTTATAACTTTTGTGTGTCTCCAGTTTTTGTATGATTTCTTCTTCAACCCAATTAAATTTCTCTCTAACCAACACATCTTGTCCCTCACTGAAGTTACGCTTTTGTTTTACATGTTTATCATAATATTTCCTATTTTTTAAATTTTGGTTTTTAATTTTATTTGGTACCATAGGAATGACCTTGGGCTTAAGCAGATTGTCGGATACAGGCATATGTATTCGTATTACTCGAGACAATAAAAACTTTCCTGTATTCCATCAACACTAAATTGATATCTATGAGAAGAAAATAATGGCTTGAGTACCGAAAAAACTTCACACGCCGATACGTTTTTGAGCTTCGGAATCTCAATCCATTTTGAGTACGAGTCCACAACTTTTAAATATTATTTTTTAGCAAAAGAAGCGCTATCAGCAAAAAGAAGCCTTTCAAATGGGAAGCTAGGTGTCTTATGATGAAGAAGAGGCTCTTTTTGAGAAGCACTGGAATATTTTTAACATACTTTGGGCAACAAAGTTGTTTATGTCATTGTTAATACAAACCCAACAAAAAAGCATTCGAGCCCTGTTTTTCCTTTTCTCGCTTCCTGAATGTGAAACATGTAACCACTGTAATTCTTCTTTTTGTAGAGATTTGAGAATCACAACCTTCTCATCTAACAAAATTATATTGTCCTCTCAACAAATCTCATTTTTAAATTTACTCATTTATCTAAGGCAAGGTGAAAGATTGCTTTTTATTTATAAAATTTTGAAACTCTTTTCAAATCTTTATCCTCAAAAATAACTTTTTTAAACTTATTCCTTTTTTCGTTTGACATATGAATTTCATGCAAACAACCCTCTTAATTTATTTCCTCACTTTTGTCGTAACTATCATTTCCATACCTCAACATAACATTTGCAAGAAGAATACCATATAACAAAGCATTAGTTTATATTTTTTCAGCTAAATTCGCATTCTCCGAAGCCTCATAGAAGGAATTTCATTTATGCATCTATTGAATAAGAGGCTAACAGCTCTTTTTCGATCTGTCCATAGTTTTTTTATGTGTCACTAAGCCCACGCGAAAAACATGAGATTGGTTTTTTATTTTGCAAAAGGCAAGCACCAGGACAGTATGAGCTTGCATCAGTTTGAATTATTCGGATCGAAATTTTGCAAGGAGGTGGCATTAACGAACATGCTCTTTATTTTGCATATGCATTCAGAATGTTTTCGTAGTAACGAACGATGGGGCTCGGTCTCTTTTGCTAGATTAGGCAATAAGTCTCTCAAATAGTTGATCATACCTAGTATTTTCTGCAACCCTACTTTGGAGTCTGGGTCTTTCACTTTATTAATTGATTCCTTTCTTGTCTCATCAACCGACAAACCACTACTTGACGAAATAAAACCCATATACTTGACCTTTGTGGCTCTAAATTGCAATTTTTCTTTGTTAAATTTAACATTATTACAAGGAGCAGCTTCGATCACCTTATCCATAATGACTTCATGCTCTTTGTCCGTTCTTGCAAAGATGAGGATGTCATCAAAGTATACAAAGGCACCATATATGTTACCAAAAATATGAAAAGTGTACCTCTGAAAAATCACTGGGGCTGGTCTCAGTTCGTAAGGTAACTTCAAATATCTGTACAATTGAACATGAAAAAAACTATCCTTTAAATCAAGTTCTTATGTTTGTTCACAAAATTGGCAATTGCTTTACCTTCGTTTTTGTTTATTTCCCTAACTTCATTAATTCTTTTGACAAAATTAAGCTCTTCGCATCCTACTCTACCTAATAACGGAACAAACACTACTCTTTCTTTCACTACAATGAATTTGTATGATTTGACTATTTGGTTTGCTTCACATGCCAAATATATTTCTCTCGCAACTTTTATTTCCGAACCACCAAACGCTTTCAACATCACAAATGTTTGTTTTACCTTGTATTGCATCTAAATTTGCTTAACGTTATCGACCGAGATAACGTTTTCATCCGCATCCGTATCTAACTTGAATCAAATGATTTTACCTGCTATTCCTACATCACCGTACTACGCTTTTAGCCCACCACCCACAGCTGATACATCCTCTGTATAATAAACACCATTATCCGAAGAATAGCTTTCATTAACATTAACTGTATTTACTTTTTTATGCTTGCAATGTCTGCAGGCAACACCAAAATGATTCAACTTTTTACAACAAAAACAAATCTTACTAAAAGCTGGACACTTATGTTTCGGATGACGTTGTAAACATTTGTTACAAAACTAGCTTTATATGAATTACTGTGTTTGTTGATAATTTTCACAAAATTAATAGAACTTCTCATTTCACTGGATGATGGACCATCTGAATTACTTTTGTTTGTTCCTTACTTATTTTAAACAGTTTACACATCTGTTAGAATGATCATTAATTACCATCTTACACTCACCCTGATGGTAACAACGCCCCCAATAACAACTTTGCTTAGATGTCAATGTAATGCAAAATGTCAAATTATGAATTGCAATAACACTACTCACTTTTTATAACGTTGGCAAGAAGGAAACAATCTTTTGTTGATCCAAGCGATCTCATTTTAAATACTACACTTAACAACATAGTTATATAAACATATCTAAAATACTAAATTACTTAAGTTAAAAATAAAATAAGTTTCAAGTTTACATATGGTCCATTCGAACCGTAGTAGTGAATCGGTCTATAAATTCAAGATAAAACAATTATTTAATAATTAATAACTAATTTGAATTAAAACAGTGTTATTACATCTAAGACATACATATCATAAAAGTGCTAACCGGTTTCTCGCGTCGATTAATTTAATTCAGTTTTTAATACATCGTTTGAAAAAAAAAAAAAATAATAATAAATAAAAATAATTATTTGCAAATTAAAGTTACTGTATTCTACGTAATTTTTTCCGTTTGGGGGAAGATCCTAATTCCGTTTCCGTTTTCAAGCATACGGCTTTCATAACAGTTGGCACCAACAGCAGCACTTACAATACAAACACCGCTACATAATTTATAGGCACCGCTTTGTGGGACCGTTTTCCAATCAACGGTGTGTATTATGCACGTGCCCGGATAACCATCTTGGATAACAACTTCAGTACTAGCTCCGAGTATAACAAGGAGGCAGTTTCATCAAAGGATGTTGAAAATCGAGAAAAATTAGATAAGCTGTTCGATCTGTATGTGGGTTACCGGACCGCACTCATGGACAGCATCGACAAATTGGCAGGGTCAAAGGCGGGTTCTGTGAAAACAAATAAAAACTGAGATTTCAAATTACCAGTAATTAAATTACCTACATTTTCTGAAAATTATGAAGATTGGAAAACATTCCATGACTTTTTTGAGTCTCTTATCCATAATAACACACCCCTTTCTAAGATTCAAAAGCTGCATACTCAAGGGAACTATGAAAAGGCATCGATGATTCTAACTTCACGGTATGACCACACGCGCATGCTCGTAAAAGCACAGTTGAAGCTTTTTTTCAATCAACCATCTATTCAACAAGAATCTGCTACAGGGTTGAATACCGTTTAAGATACATCAACGGTATGCCGGCATTCACTTCATAATCTTGGGACTCCAGTTGAACAATGGGATACAGTTCTCATATACTGTATGCTGCAAAAACTTGCTGTAATGACGCAACAGTTATGGGAAGAAAAGTTAAGAATAAAGAAGTCTTTATCTACTTACCAGGAGTTTTCAGAGTTTCTTGAAGCTAGATTTAGGGCACTGGAAATTGTAGTCTAGCAACAAGGGAAGTAAGAAGGTCGGGGTTTAGAAGCAGCTGCGATTGACGTTTTGAAAACCAATATTACATTTACATGATATCATATTCAAAAAGTATTTGCCATGAATTGCGCTTTTAGCCGATAATAAAAATTTTAAGTTTACTTTCAAATTTATGTGGTTTGCTTTACATTATAAATCAAACCTTACGATGAATCATAATATATATGTGGGTGTGTGTGTAGGTGTGTGTGTGTGCATTTTAACTTCAGCTTGGTTGATGTTGATATGCAGAGGAATGAGTGAATGAGGAGAAGATTTAATGAATGTGACCTGTGTTCATGAGTGAGTCGACTATAATTGATGTTGTTTTGATTTTATTTTATTGCGTGAGTGCAAAATGTTTGCAAGTGCCTGCCTATGTATATTATGTCCATACCTATGTATCGAGATATGTACAAAGATGCTCAGGTGGCAGCGGTTTCCACTTGCTTATGGGTTAAAATACGGAGTTGAATGTCCGTGCATATTGACATTATTTTTGATTTCATAATGGTTTGTTTACAAATAATTTTACGATGTGTGATATTGTGTGATAATTTTGAGTTAGATCTTAATTTTACGGAATGTGGTTGTAAGTTTATTATAAATGTTTAAATTATGGGTTAGGTATTTGTTGTGTAGTGTGAGCTATGGATACAAATATGAGGTGAGTTATTGTGTTTTGAAATATATATTTGCATGTATAGTTGTTTACGACTCGTACGATGTCGTTAGCTCCACGCTATTTAGCAAGATGCGAAGTTCCACTTTGCTGGGGGGAGTCGTTTGTCTTTCACCAGCACCAAGTCCCCGGTCTTGAGTTGAATCTGAGGTTCTAACTACTTCGGTCGCTGCTAAACTAAACTACTCAAGTACTCTGTTTGCCACTGCTTTCAAAACATCTGCAAATGTGCCTGAATCGCTTTCTAACGGTCGGTGTAGTTTTGTTTTGTCGATGCTAAATTTGGCTCAGGAACTGTGAATAAGGTTTTTTCCTATCAAGAAGTGTGCTGGTGTTAGTGGAACTTTACACTCTTGACTCCTGCTTCCCATAAACCTCCAAAGTAAGGAGACGCTGTGAGAATGAAATTCCACTTGGTTTCCTAAATTTGCTAGCACATCTGCAATTTCTTCCCAGTCCTGAATTCCTTCTTTTATCAGGCGACGAGTTCAGCATCTCCTCCGACAAAATTAGTCCCATAATCCGTGTAAACGTTGGCGCAAACTCCACGACTTGCCGCAAATCTACGAAAAGCTGCCAGAAAAGCTTGAATTGTGAGGTCCCCAACTGCCTCAAGATATATGGCTTTTGTCGCCAAACAGATAAATATTGCCAAATAACCCTTTTGGCACTTAGCTCCTCTACCTTTCCAAGCACGAATACTGATTGGTCCTATATAATCGATGCCGGTGTTGGTAAAGAGTTTTGACACCGTCACCCTTGGGGCTGGCAACAACACTGTTCTCTTAAGTTGAAAAACCCGCTGTTAGGCGGTTTTGTTCCGAAGCCTGTGACAAGTGGTACAGCTTTTTATGTGTTTTTTCACTGTTCTCTTAAGTTGAAAAACCCAGTATTTTTGCCTAAGGTGTGCCATCATTATCTGAGTCCCTCCGTGTAAAGTTATATGTGTTTCTTGTTTGATTGATTCTTCACAAATGATTCTGCTGCCGTCTACCAAGGGATGTAAGAACCCCATATCCCTCGTTTTGGTGATGACTTCTGGAAACATTTCGATTTGTGCGATTCGGATGGCACCTTTAATCGCTTCATCTAGTTCCATTGGTGTGAAGGGTCGCTCAATCCGTTTGTTGGTGTTGTTGTTGAGACTTCGTATATAGAGGCAAAAATTTGAGTGATGTTGTCTGAAGGCTCCGACAAACCTACGACAATATGCAACCGTCTTAATGAGTTTTGGCAGTCTGGACGCTCTTAAGATGAGTTGTTCCATTGGATTTTCTTTAATTACAGCTCGGTTTACATGTACTTTGTGACCCACGTCGGTTTAGAAATCTGTTTGTGTGCAAAAACTCTTGTCCGTGTCACCATAACTGTTCGGGAATTGACTTTGAGGGAAGTACTCCTCGAGAAGCTAAGTCTGCTGGATTCTGATGGGTAGGGATGTGCTTCCAAGTAGATGGCCTTGTCTACAACTGCATTAAAGTCATTCACCAGGTCATCCGCGTTAGATGCCCACTAATGCAGATTCAGTCTAGCAGCTTCCAGTGTTGTTTTGATTTCCTTTATCTTCCTATTTGCTTCGTTTTTAGTATCTGCTCCTGATATAAGGTCGTTCACGTACATCTATTCGCGTATCGTTTGTGCGGATAGTGGGTACAGGAAACGGGCCCTTTCTGCTAACCAATTAAGGTGACCGTTTTCAACCAATAGGTCTTGATAATATCGGGGAATCTTTTCGCCATAGTATTAGTTGATAAAAGGAGTCTCTGTCATTCACCCAAATCTGTCGATACATTTTTTCGATGTCGGCTATAAGCGTGAATCTGTACAATCTCCATCTGAGAACGACATCGACTATGTAGTTTTGGAGCGTTCGACCTACCATCAGTGTATCGTTGAGTGATTTGCCGTCTGATGTTGTGTACGAAGCGTCAAAAACTACTGTCAGCTTTGTCGAAGAGCTGCTCTCCTTAATGACCGCGTAGTTTGACAGGAAATAATGCGGTGTTTGTTTCAAAACTTAGTTGTTTTTAACTTCGGTCATATGGCCCAAACATATTTAGTTTTCTATGCACGGCGAATAGTTCTTTCGGAGTTCCTTGTTTTTGAAAAAACGTCCTTCTAGCTGCTTAAGTATCTGCAACGCACGTTTTTTGGAACGACCAATTATTGGAAAAACATATCCTTAGAATTGGAGGGCGACTTCACATCATCCATTTGACC
The DNA here is from genome assembly GCA_907269105.1 of Volucella inanis. NCBI lineage: Eukaryota > Metazoa > Arthropoda > Insecta > Diptera > Syrphidae > Volucella > Volucella inanis. The sequence goes on from OU026158.1 coordinate 16,745,284, forward strand.
GAAACTTGATGTTGCTTACGAAATGTTCTTCCCACAAAGTATTTTCTGGAGACTCCACATTGACAAATGTAGGTTCTTCTAACTCCCAGAATTTCCGTAAACTTACATCAAGTTCGCTAGTTATTGAAAAGTTGGTTTGCTAAGGGTACACGTCTAAACAATATTCACCCGAGTTTGGTCTTTTGTGCTAGGGGTAACTTGGTTTTAACGGGTCTGACCAATTATAGGAGCATTATGTCAGACAACACGTCTGCACCCAACAATAGATCTACGTTGGTTGATTTAAAAAAGGTTGGAACGGCTAAGCTCAAACCATCGAGGTGTCTCCAATCGTCAATTGGAAGGCTCCTGGTCAAGATATGCCCAGACAGTGACTTGTAGACAAAGGCCAGCGTAAAAACTTCGGAGTTGATGTGCTAAGAGCCGATGGTGATGTCCACGACCTTCCCGCATGTGCTACTGTTGACAAAACCTAACCCGGAAACCTCGACCTAAGTTGGTTAAGATTGTACTGCTGATTCGGTTATAAATGAAGCTTCAGAACCTGAATCTAATGTGACCTTTCCCGTCGATCCTCTGACCTTCACGATGGCTGTGGCCAACATAGCTTGGGTTGACGCTTGTGGCACAGAGTGGTAGGTGTTGACAGACTTACTGCAACATGGAACTTCTTCGTTGGGTCGTTGAGCATTTGGATTCGAAGGCTTAAAAGTAGATAGGCTCGGCTGTTCTGATTTATGATAACCCTGTTGGGGACGATGCCGGGCGAATGATACAGAAGTGAATGATGTGGCTGTTGGCAGTAATAAAATCTATGGGAACTTGAAGAATTGTCCACAATATGGCTAAATGCAAGACAATTCCTACAAACCCCTAATCGACCTACACTCTGACAGCGATCGTTGATGCTCATTTTAAGGTAACGATTGCATTGTGCAATAAGCACTGTTTTCCTCCAACTAACACGAAAAAATTAAACCACTCGCTTGTACGTTATAAATTGAAAATCATTTTATTAACGTTTTTTGACACTCATTACAATATAATCGTACAATTCTATTGGGACATATTGGGGCACTCAAAAATAAATTTAAATGGTGGGTGCATTCCGAGCTTCCGAATCCTAATCACCAATGTAAGGATTGGGTGCCTCCCTTGAGGTTCGGGTCGGTAGAATATAGCAAAACTTTAGGTATAACATAAGATACCCATACAAACGAACGTGAGCAATTTTGTGAGGAGCTGCCAGTTCTTGAACGTATTCAAATAACACGTTGAATCAGTACCCAAAAGGGGAACACTCACTTAGAGATCCATGAATTTAGCGATGCTTCTGTGAAGGCGTATGATGCAGTAGTATTAATTCGAATCCTAGATAGTCAGAACAAAGTACACACTTATCTGTTGATGTCGAAGACAAGAGTAGCACCGCTTAGCACCGTAACTTTTCCACGGCTGTAACTCTGCGGGGCTGTCATATTGGCGAAACTCTTACACTACACCGTCAGAGTCCTAAATTTGAAAAATATCAGAACACATGCATGAACTGACTCTACCATAACGTTGTCTTGGATCGCCGCACCACCTTCAAAACGGAAAACATTCGTAGCCAACAGAGTAGCAGAGGTTCAGAAATTAACTAGAAAATTAAAAATTATTAGAAAATTAAATTAATTAAAAATTAAATTAAGAAGAAACAAAATTGATTAAGGTAATTTGCATTACAACTTGTTATAACATTGTTTAATAGGTAAATTATTAGATAACCTTTCGAATCATGGCATATTGCAGAAGATTAATTTCAAACGCGAAAAGACCATCAAAACCTCAGATAGAGGATATTTTGTCATCGACAGAGCTTTATACTGTAATAGATTATACAAGGCGTTTTCCTTGACTGTACTTTTATTACTGTCTTAGATCTTAGGCACTAACTTAACATGAGACATAATATATAATGCATTATAGGCGTTAAGTGTATTTCATTTAATTTTATATTTATAACTTTTGTGTGTCTCCAGTTTTTGTATGATTTCTTCTTCAACCCAATTAAATTTCTCTCTAACCAACACATCTTGTCCCTCACTGAAGTTACGCTTTTGTTTTACATGTTTATCATAATATTTCCTATTTTTTAAATTTTGGTTTTTAATTTTATTTGGTACCATAGGAATGACCTTGGGCTTAAGCAGATTGTCGGATACAGGCATATGTATTCGTATTACTCGAGACAATAAAAACTTTCCTGTATTCCATCAACACTAAATTGATATCTATGAGAAGAAAATAATGGCTTGAGTACCGAAAAAACTTCACACGCCGATACGTTTTTGAGCTTCGGAATCTCAATCCATTTTGAGTACGAGTCCACAACTTTTAAATATTATTTTTTAGCAAAAGAAGCGCTATCAGCAAAAAGAAGCCTTTCAAATGGGAAGCTAGGTGTCTTATGATGAAGAAGAGGCTCTTTTTGAGAAGCACTGGAATATTTTTAACATACTTTGGGCAACAAAGTTGTTTATGTCATTGTTAATACAAACCCAACAAAAAAGCATTCGAGCCCTGTTTTTCCTTTTCTCGCTTCCTGAATGTGAAACATGTAACCACTGTAATTCTTCTTTTTGTAGAGATTTGAGAATCACAACCTTCTCATCTAACAAAATTATATTGTCCTCTCAACAAATCTCATTTTTAAATTTACTCATTTATCTAAGGCAAGGTGAAAGATTGCTTTTTATTTATAAAATTTTGAAACTCTTTTCAAATCTTTATCCTCAAAAATAACTTTTTTAAACTTATTCCTTTTTTCGTTTGACATATGAATTTCATGCAAACAACCCTCTTAATTTATTTCCTCACTTTTGTCGTAACTATCATTTCCATACCTCAACATAACATTTGCAAGAAGAATACCATATAACAAAGCATTAGTTTATATTTTTTCAGCTAAATTCGCATTCTCCGAAGCCTCATAGAAGGAATTTCATTTATGCATCTATTGAATAAGAGGCTAACAGCTCTTTTTCGATCTGTCCATAGTTTTTTTATGTGTCACTAAGCCCACGCGAAAAACATGAGATTGGTTTTTTATTTTGCAAAAGGCAAGCACCAGGACAGTATGAGCTTGCATCAGTTTGAATTATTCGGATCGAAATTTTGCAAGGAGGTGGCATTAACGAACATGCTCTTTATTTTGCATATGCATTCAGAATGTTTTCGTAGTAACGAACGATGGGGCTCGGTCTCTTTTGCTAGATTAGGCAATAAGTCTCTCAAATAGTTGATCATACCTAGTATTTTCTGCAACCCTACTTTGGAGTCTGGGTCTTTCACTTTATTAATTGATTCCTTTCTTGTCTCATCAACCGACAAACCACTACTTGACGAAATAAAACCCATATACTTGACCTTTGTGGCTCTAAATTGCAATTTTTCTTTGTTAAATTTAACATTATTACAAGGAGCAGCTTCGATCACCTTATCCATAATGACTTCATGCTCTTTGTCCGTTCTTGCAAAGATGAGGATGTCATCAAAGTATACAAAGGCACCATATATGTTACCAAAAATATGAAAAGTGTACCTCTGAAAAATCACTGGGGCTGGTCTCAGTTCGTAAGGTAACTTCAAATATCTGTACAATTGAACATGAAAAAAACTATCCTTTAAATCAAGTTCTTATGTTTGTTCACAAAATTGGCAATTGCTTTACCTTCGTTTTTGTTTATTTCCCTAACTTCATTAATTCTTTTGACAAAATTAAGCTCTTCGCATCCTACTCTACCTAATAACGGAACAAACACTACTCTTTCTTTCACTACAATGAATTTGTATGATTTGACTATTTGGTTTGCTTCACATGCCAAATATATTTCTCTCGCAACTTTTATTTCCGAACCACCAAACGCTTTCAACATCACAAATGTTTGTTTTACCTTGTATTGCATCTAAATTTGCTTAACGTTATCGACCGAGATAACGTTTTCATCCGCATCCGTATCTAACTTGAATCAAATGATTTTACCTGCTATTCCTACATCACCGTACTACGCTTTTAGCCCACCACCCACAGCTGATACATCCTCTGTATAATAAACACCATTATCCGAAGAATAGCTTTCATTAACATTAACTGTATTTACTTTTTTATGCTTGCAATGTCTGCAGGCAACACCAAAATGATTCAACTTTTTACAACAAAAACAAATCTTACTAAAAGCTGGACACTTATGTTTCGGATGACGTTGTAAACATTTGTTACAAAACTAGCTTTATATGAATTACTGTGTTTGTTGATAATTTTCACAAAATTAATAGAACTTCTCATTTCACTGGATGATGGACCATCTGAATTACTTTTGTTTGTTCCTTACTTATTTTAAACAGTTTACACATCTGTTAGAATGATCATTAATTACCATCTTACACTCACCCTGATGGTAACAACGCCCCCAATAACAACTTTGCTTAGATGTCAATGTAATGCAAAATGTCAAATTATGAATTGCAATAACACTACTCACTTTTTATAACGTTGGCAAGAAGGAAACAATCTTTTGTTGATCCAAGCGATCTCATTTTAAATACTACACTTAACAACATAGTTATATAAACATATCTAAAATACTAAATTACTTAAGTTAAAAATAAAATAAGTTTCAAGTTTACATATGGTCCATTCGAACCGTAGTAGTGAATCGGTCTATAAATTCAAGATAAAACAATTATTTAATAATTAATAACTAATTTGAATTAAAACAGTGTTATTACATCTAAGACATACATATCATAAAAGTGCTAACCGGTTTCTCGCGTCGATTAATTTAATTCAGTTTTTAATACATCGTTTGAAAAAAAAAAAAAATAATAATAAATAAAAATAATTATTTGCAAATTAAAGTTACTGTATTCTACGTAATTTTTTCCGTTTGGGGGAAGATCCTAATTCCGTTTCCGTTTTCAAGCATACGGCTTTCATAACAGTTGGCACCAACAGCAGCACTTACAATACAAACACCGCTACATAATTTATAGGCACCGCTTTGTGGGACCGTTTTCCAATCAACGGTGTGTATTATGCACGTGCCCGGATAACCATCTTGGATAACAACTTCAGTACTAGCTCCGAGTATAACAAGGAGGCAGTTTCATCAAAGGATGTTGAAAATCGAGAAAAATTAGATAAGCTGTTCGATCTGTATGTGGGTTACCGGACCGCACTCATGGACAGCATCGACAAATTGGCAGGGTCAAAGGCGGGTTCTGTGAAAACAAATAAAAACTGAGATTTCAAATTACCAGTAATTAAATTACCTACATTTTCTGAAAATTATGAAGATTGGAAAACATTCCATGACTTTTTTGAGTCTCTTATCCATAATAACACACCCCTTTCTAAGATTCAAAAGCTGCATACTCAAGGGAACTATGAAAAGGCATCGATGATTCTAACTTCACGGTATGACCACACGCGCATGCTCGTAAAAGCACAGTTGAAGCTTTTTTTCAATCAACCATCTATTCAACAAGAATCTGCTACAGGGTTGAATACCGTTTAAGATACATCAACGGTATGCCGGCATTCACTTCATAATCTTGGGACTCCAGTTGAACAATGGGATACAGTTCTCATATACTGTATGCTGCAAAAACTTGCTGTAATGACGCAACAGTTATGGGAAGAAAAGTTAAGAATAAAGAAGTCTTTATCTACTTACCAGGAGTTTTCAGAGTTTCTTGAAGCTAGATTTAGGGCACTGGAAATTGTAGTCTAGCAACAAGGGAAGTAAGAAGGTCGGGGTTTAGAAGCAAGGGCAACAAAAATCCACATTCCCTTCGTTAATGCAATCGTTTTCTTAAGATGGATGTAGGTTTGCGAAAAACTACTGTTAAAAAATTAAGAATACGTGAAAATTTTTTTGCCTATAGTTATAGTACCCACCAATGTTCAAGTCAAACACGCTGCTATTTTTGCCAACAGCCACACCATTCCTTGCATCACTAACCTGAACATTTGCCTAACACATCCTCACAAAATCCCTATACACATACCCGACACAACACTACACATTCTCGCTTACCACAAAACTCAGCACAATATAGTAACTCTTCAAATCAACACATATCTACGCCTACTACACATTCATACCAAATCTCTCAACACAAACACAAAGTGCTTTCACCCACTTGATCGCGTTCAGGAATCCACACCCATTTGCTCAGTACTGAACACTTTTCATGCTTCCAATGATAGCATCACTCAGGTACTGTTAGCTACGGCACTCGTCAGGAATGTATCACACTTTGAGAGCCTTGATAGATCCAAACCACATTTACAACAGAATCTGCGGTACAACTTCTGCGATTGAAAAGTCATCCTACGTTGGTTGAGGTGTCAGGGCTGGTATTGGTCAGCAGCGGTTCATGTCATAATTATGTTGACATTTCATTTGGGTCTCTACACTCTGCTTTTCAGACTAACATGCGCACTTACACATATAAATCGCTAACTGGGCTTCTTCCGACCAACAAGCTGACTTTCCAGCCATGAAAACACATAAAGGACCTGGTATTGGCAGATCCTGCCTTTGATAAGCTGGCCCAAGTGGATATACTCATCCTTCCAGAAATTGTCCGAGGTGAAGAGTCTACATTGCCCATAGCCCAAAAGACGCAACTCGGTTGGATATTAGTATGCAATTTTCCAATGAATCCTCCAAGAAAGGTCCAAAGCTTCATCCAATGTCTAAGCCTAGAAGAGCAACTAAAGAAATTTCGGAAAATTGGGAAGACGCCATTCAAAACTATGGAATTATCAAGAGAAGACAAGTCCTGTGAAATACATTATATACAAAACACGAAGAGATTGCCCGATGGGCGTTATGAGGTATCGCTTCCATTTAAGGAGGGAAGACAATTTTGAGCTTGGATCACTATACAACCAATATAATAAATGTATAAAGGAATACTTACTTCTCAATCAAATGACAGAAGTTGATGTTGACAACGACGAAGTTCTTAAAACACCTTTTTACTATTTCGTACCCCATGCAGCTTTTAAAGATTCCAGCTCTATCACTAAGCTACGAGTTGTCTTTAATGCTGCTGCAAAGACTTTGGATGGGACATCATTAAACCAGCATCTTCACAGTGGACCTAAAGTACAAAAGAATATCATTGATATAATTATGATGTGGAGAACTTATAAATATACCTTCACTGCAGACGTGGAGAAAATGTACCGGCAAATACGTGTGGCGCATCGGGACACCTTTCATCAGCTCACTTACTGACGGGCTACTAAAGAAGAACCAATCAAGGTATATCGACTGCTGACGGTGACTTCTGGTACAACATTAGCACCCTACCTCGCAATAAAGACCGTCAACATATTGGCTGCTGAGGAAGAGCACAAATATCCTCTTGGAGAAAAAATGGTTCAACAAGATATGTATGTGGATGACCTTATATGTGGGGCTGGTTCTATAGAAGAAGCCTTGCGTAAACGGGAAGGAATACAAGGTTTGCTTTCCTCATCAGGATTCATCTTGAGAAAATGGACGAGCAATTCTGATGATATTCTCTATTATATACTGGCAAACCAGTGAGAAGTCGATTTTTCACAACCCTTTTTACACGCTCGAGCACATAAAGGCTTTGCGTGTTAAGTGGTTCCCATCAGAAGACTCATTCTCGTTTAAGAACGTTTTTTGCAAACACAACTGAAGTGACGAAAAGGACCATTCTTTCAACGACTGCGAAATTGCATGACCTATTGGGATGGATCTCACCCTGCATTATAAAGCCCAAAATGATGATACAGCAATTGTGGTTCCGAGGATTAGATTGGGACATCCAATTCCGCCAGAACTTCAGAAAGGTTGGTCTATTCTCCGCAGAGAGCTTCCATCACTTGAAAGGATACGAATTTCAAGATGGATTTACACACACGACACACAGCAAGACTTGGAAGTACATGGATTTAGTGACGCGTCTCAGCGAGCATACGGGGCTGCGGTATACTTACGAATTTTGGATTCTAAAGGTAAGATTCACGGTCATCTGCTTCAATTCAAAACTAAAGTTGCACCGTTGAAAACTGTGAGTCTGCAGCGTCTTGAGTTTTGCGGTGAAGTAATCCTAGCTACTCTCTTGGAGTATACATCCACTATCTTTGATTTCAGATATGTTCGTAGGTATGCCTGGGTGGATTCAACCATAGTTTTAGCTTGGATAACTGCACCTCCATCTAAATGGACTACATTCGTCAATAATCGGGTAGCAGAAATCTAGAAGCTAACAAAGGATGACATCTGGAAACACTTCCCAACACAATTTAACCCAGCTGATATAATATCACATGGAGTTCTACCATCAGCTCTGGCAGAAAACAAACTCTGGTGGAACGGCCCAGATTTCCAACACAATACCTGGAATTTTCATTGTCCTCATCAGCCCACTAACTAAAAACCGAAATAGAAAAACGATTAATTCATGCGCACTGTACACTTAGAGAAGAAAATACAATAAATATACTAATTAAAAGGCATTCGATCTTGATAAGGCCCTTAAGAGTCATTGCTCCTTGCAATAGATTTATATTTAACATGAGACAGGTATGCAAATGTAGAAACTATGATGTACTTTCACCATTAGAACTGTTTACAGCTACACTTGTGGCAACACGGATAGCGCAAGGTGAAATGTTCTCGACAGAAACATATAGAGCTGGTAAGTGATCTTACGACGCAAGTATTTATAGCAGCATTAAGAAGGTTCACGGCTCGAAGAGGTATTAGCGCACAACTCTTTAGTGACTGCAGAACCAACTTCATAGGAGCGGACAAAGAGTTAAGAAAATTACTGAAGGCGGCTCAAACTGATTGGAAGGAAGTCGCTGATATACTTGCAAAGGATGGCACAAAATGGAATTTTATTTCTCCGGCTTCTCCCCACTTTGGAGGGTTATTGGAAGCAGGAGTGAAATCCATCAAATTTCATTTGAGGCGAATTGTTGATACGGAGGTATTCACACTTGAGGAGCACAACACGTTTCTTGCTCAAGTAGAAGCGTGTCTTAATTCGACGCCACTCTGCACAATGGCCAGCAATCCCGACGACTTCACACCATTGACACCTGGACACTTCCTTATAGGTAAGCCACTAGATAATGTACCTCACCCGGAACTGACTGATGCTAATCTTGTCTATCTCAATAGATGGCAAAGGATTTAAGGTCTTTACAAAATATTTGGAAGCAGTGGAGCACTGAATATCCCGCAAAGCTCCAGCAAGGACCGAAATGGCTCAAGCTCGAACATCAGCCACACATTGGAGATCTCGTCTTGAAAGATGAACGGTTACCACCATCGAAATGGAGCCTGTCCCGGATTACCGACACGTATCCAGGAACAGACAACTTAACTCGAGTGGTCACAATCAAAACACAGAACGGAGAAAAGAAACGACCCATCACTAAAATATGCCTTCTGCCATCAAATAAAACTTATCTAATGAAACTCTTATTTAAAATTTCACAGAATACTTAAATCCAAACATACTCTACACTACATTAAAACCCCGCAAATCGTTTCCGAATACCATATTCTATGCACTTTATTAAATCAATATATCTTAAAATTACAGTATTATAAATTATAAATACATATACCTAAATTTACATAAAACAGTCCACTCTTAAAAATATACACAACACTTTTCAAAACAAGCATACATACATATAACCTGAACATATGATCTGAATATGGTACTTATGTGTGTACATACGCACAACCCAAATATAGGTCATCCATGGAATCTCTACAGAAATCAAATCTGGATCATTAAATACCCAAAACGCATATCAAACTCTACCCAATCAAAACAAAACAACTGACCAAATAAAAGTAGAATATAATATATTAAATTAGATAGAATATAATAAATTTTAAACCAAACTAAATCACTCACTTATAACATTCGTTGACAAACTTCACAATTTACTCGTACACAAACTACAAATTAAGCCCGACTTAAATTGTTTACGCACTCGCCATTGAATACCGCCCACTTTAAATACTGTAATTCCATTGAAAGTATTGAGTCATAGGAGTGATAGGGACAACCGATGTTTGTCTTTGCTTGTGTTCTCGGCGTCGGATATTATCTTTGTCATTTTCGTTAAGTTATTCATATTTAATTAAGTTCTGTTTCTTTACATGTTCTGAGCTAAATACCAAATATGTTATGGAGGCTGTATGAAAATTACAAACTGGACACTTTTGTTAAATGGATTGTGGACGACGTGAATGCTGAAAAAAATCAGATCGAGACTTGCGAGCTTCGCTCACCGGGGGAGAAAATGTTTAGAATAATCATTAATTACCATCTATGCACTCACTCTGATGGTAACAACGCCCCCAACAACAAAAACTTTGCTTAGATATTAATGTAATGTAAAATGTCAAATTATGAATTACAATAAAACTACTCAGTTTTTATAATGCTGACAAGAAGGGAGCAAACTTTTATTGATCTAAGCGATCTCATTTTAAATACTCCGCATAACAACATAGTTATGTATGTATACATATCTAAAATACTAAATTACTTCCTAAGAACAGTTCCCGATCAGCCAGTAGTTTTCCTTGCAACCACTATACGATCTCTGGAATGAAATCCTCTCCTACTCAATAATTACATGACTTTGTTAGATGACGTATATCCTTGAGAAACAGCTCGAACGATTCTCCATGTTTTTACACTTTAGAGTTGAATATATATGTCTCGAATATCACGTTTTTTTCGGTATGCAATAGTCGTCGAATTTTTATAGGATTTTTTCTAGCGGTTTTTTTTCATCCGATGATAGTTTTAAGAGTTTGAAGATTTCCATGCCACTTTCCCTACCAGAAGTTTAGAAATCGCCAACTGTGACTCAGCCGAAGGCTCTGATATATCAGTTGCAATAAGGTATATCTGGATATTTTGTTTGAATTTCCTCCAATTGTCAGCTAGGTTTCCTTGAACATTTAGAGGATTGGGAGTGGACAAATTTAAAGGTATCATATTTGTTGGATTTGGTTTCTTTCAAAAAAAAAAAAAAAAAAAAACACGTGCAATTTCGTACAGTTTTTATTTTTAAGTAATTGCCCACCGATTAAAATTGCGTATATACTTTTGGTACTATGCTTTGATTTACACGCACATGACATTTTAAAATTTTATGATTAACTTTTGTTAATTTTATTTGTCCGGTGGTGGCGATATCGTGATGGTTGACTCACTGGCTGTCACACCATCTACCTGGGTTTGAATCCCGCTTAGAGCATAACAGCAACATTTTCAAAATCGTCATCATCCTTTCTGCGGGCAATGTTTTCATTGACTCCGAAAGTCAAATTCTGTCTATGAAAAAGCTTCTAATGAGAGCCGTTCAGAACCAGCAATAAACAGTAGGCCCTGCTCAGGAGTGTAAAAATTGACAAAGTGAGAAACACAAATGAATGCGAGAAGCTAGGCCTTGGTCCACACCGGATTGTCGCGCCACTTATTTATTTATTTATTTATTTTTTAGTTTTATTTGTCCGCAGCTCCATGTAAAAAATTCCTTGACTACTTTTAATACTGTCTTAGATCTTAGGCACTAATTTAACATGAGAAATAATACATGTACTGGAAGGCATACACGGTGACTCTGAAATATGACATTAATCTCTTACACATACTGCAGAGCTCAGTATTGTTTAGATTGTTCAACAACAAATATTTGCGGATAGGGATTTTCATCAAAAATGCTTAACCGTTGTACATTTTAAGACACTATGTTCCTTTATTGATGAAAATGGAATTCTAAGGGCGCATGGTAGACAAGAGAGCACGGATTTGCAGTACGAATAACGACATCCAATCATTTTGAAATCGCAGCATCGATTCACTATTAATAAGATAGGCACACGAGTCAACCCTCCATGTTGGAGTTCAGCAACTGCTCTCACAGCTTCTTCTAAAATATTGGGTTTTCAATGTTAAACGCTGCATCAAAAAATGAATGCGTTATTTGCTCCAGATATAAAACCAAGCCTCTGTAGCAGTTGATGGGAAGTTAATCAGCACCACGGGTTAGGGTTTTCAGACCATTTACACACACTGGAGTGGATTATGCGAAAACCATTGAAACTAAAACCTGAAAGGTCCGTGGAGCTAAGACCCTGAAAGGATATTTTGCCATTTTTGTATGCCTTGCGCCGAAGGCTATCCATTTTGAAGCAGTAAGTGACATGACGACTAAAACCTTTCTGTTGGCATTACGGAGATTTACGTCAAGACGAGGGGTGTGTTCCCACATATATACCGATTAAGGGAAAAAGTTCGTAGATGCGAACACTGAACTGAGAAGGATGCTGAATGCTGCGAAAACAGATTGGAGAGAGGTAGCTGAAGTCGTAAGCAACAGGGGTATAACATGGAATTTCATTCCTCCTGTCTCTACTCATTTCGGAGAACTTTGGGAGACAGGAGTTAAATCTGAGAAATATCACCTTAAAAGGATAGGCAAAAATGAAGCTCTAACGTATGAGGAGCTCATTACACTATTAACGCAAATAGAGGCATGTCTAAAATCGAGGGCACTTTGTCCACTTAATGATGACATAGAAGACCATACACACTCCATCCCTTTTTTTAATAGGCAGCTCAAATTATTCCATCCCACAAGCAGATTTAGCAACAGAAAAGATAAGTTTCCCATGCAGATGGCAACGTATCCAGACAGCTGCTCACACCTTTTGGAAACAGTGGAGCGGGGAATATCTCAGTCGCTACAGCAACCCAAAATTGATGATAAAAGACCACTATCCAGATGGAGCTTAGTACTGATACTAAATACTTATCCCGGAGCAGATGGACTTATTCGCGTTTTTGATCTGAAAACTCAAGTGGGAAAGATCAGAAGACCTTTAACAAAGATATGTCCATTGCCATCAAACGAGGCGTCCATAGACATAAGGCGTTCTCAAGTCCATGCTAACCTAGACATCATGTGATCAAACATCCTTGACCTCAATAATACCCGAAAGTCGATTGTCTCGCCAAATGGCTTCTCCTCGACAGTACTGACACCAAAGATATTTCAAGAGCTGGAGGGAGCAGTCTATTCCACAAGAACAACAAATAAGTCTTAGTGCAATTACTAATGCCACTAGGAATAATTAAAATCTAACCTTAAATATTCACATACACAATCATAAACATTCAACCAAAATAGCGCAACACATAAGTAAATAATCTACAATATGAAAGAAATCTCCCACTTAATAGACTCCTCAGGCAGAGGGTCACGGGTTCGAATCCCGTGCCAGGCAGTTCTGTGAAAAAGTCTTTTTATAGAATTTGTATGTAGTTATATGAAAATCCCGTCGGAGTCAACTCTGACATGAAGGCATAACACTGATGTTGGAGTGGTTGCTGGCTGGGCTAAATGTAACTAACTAACAACTAGCATGTACTTAAGACCCACTGGTTGAGGAGGATGTACTAGATCGTCCCGTCCAGTTTGACAACCACCTCTGGGAAAAATATCGAAACCTAATACACCCGCCCGCGCCCTTGAGAAAAAGCCAGTAAAAGGGTATTCATATCCCCTTGGTGCGCGTGCGGTATTATTAAAAAAAAAACTTAATAAACTCCACAGTACAGAACTAAATTCATATAAATTCAACAAATATTTATTTTCACCACTTCGGCAACACTATAATCTAATTTTCTCATTACAAAGAACTCTTTTGCCATTCACCAAAATCACTCATTCCAAAAATCTCCCATACTAAAAATCCACTCAATATTCTAAAACAACCCATTCTCACATACGTCAGAATATCACCAGCCAATAGCCAACCATACCACTCGAATTAGAATCATAACATAAGAATGCATACACACAGTTCACTTACTAACGAAAAAAAAACATATCCCCCTAATACATATAATTTCTAACCCAAAATAAGTATTTAATTGCAGCACTATTTAGTAAACAGCACTCAAACGTAGATACATAACCAAGCGAATAAAATATACATTCTGCACATCACCTTCGTCAAAATAAAACTATTTTGCGATCATTTAACGAAAAATATTAATTCCACTCAACATGAAATAAAACAAAGAAATAACTAAATACATTAAAAAAAAAATATCCAAAACCGCCTGGCTGCATTGATAATGTAATTACAACTTCGCCGACCGCCATTTATGAACTCGTTGGAATGAATACATTCCAAACGAAAATTCGTCACTTGTCATTGAAAAAATAAGTGCCAGGATTCAGCCAACATGATCATCTATAGGAAGATATGATAATGTATTTTTGTTGTGTCGCTTAATGTTGATTTTATATCTTCCTTTCCAAATACGTTTATATAATTTTGATTCTCATCCACTGTAATACAAATCTATGAAGCACAAAGTGTTCTAGTACTTTGAGAAGATGAGCATTTGATATACATTGCGAACTTTGTTCACGGCCGGGGAAAATGTTGCAGTCACAATAAAAAAAAATCAGATCATTAATTCTTCAACCTTAAACATTTACACGATATGTAAACGTTGAATGTGTTATGTGAATAGTTGATAACCTATGTTAACTAGCGTGTAATAAATATCAGATGTCAAGATCACATGTATGTACATATGTATATAAGACACATGCATTTTCTGACGATTAAAGAATTTAGTCTTATAACGTTTATCGAGACAGTTCCTTTTCTTTATACAGTAAAACTATTTTTTATATACAATTAAAGTTTTTAGAGCATACAGTAGTTGCGAACACTTTCAACTCTGCAGTTCCAGCAAATAAGGGCTGATGGGTTTCTGCGATGTTCGGCCGCATTAGCACGGGACACAGCCTGTGACGTGGAGGGCTTTTCATCCACTTACAATTCGCCAATATGTCGCCTAACTTGTGAGCCTGGAGGCTAAAGAGCCTGGAGCTTCTCATGATCATCGAGATATTTGTCGATTGTACAACAGACAAACCATCTCGGGAGAGCTGGAGGTATGGAAGGTGATCAGCAACTCTCCCATTCGCCGGCGCACGTTTTCCTTAATGATCTCAATGATCTCCGTATTTGAAGGGTCTTGCCTTCGATCGGACATTTTAATTGAGAGTTCGAAGTCCGTTTCAAAGCTCCGAAATTGTTCGATCAGCGCAACTTTGAGACTGGGCCAGGTAGTATTCTGATTGGATTTTAAATGGGTGCAAAAATTTTCCACCGGCCCAGCGACGAACTGGTGAAAATTTACGACCACTTCCTAACAGGAGGTTCCGTAACCCTCCCTGACTCGATTTAGTCCAAATAAGAAATCATCGACGGACATTTTCCGAATTCTTATGCCCCATTTGTTGAAGTTGTTATTTGTAGGGGACGCCGTCGACAGGGTAGTTGTTCCATTTATGGAGAAAAAAGGAGGTGTATCTGCAAAATTTAAGTTCACTTATTGGGTAATAAAGTTGTCCACATTCGACCCGGCGGAGGCGGTTAGTCTAAATAGTGAGGGGAAGTTCTTGTGTGTCCTGTGCCCACGTTATTTGGCTCAATTGTGTTGCCCTCAATTGGGCGAGTGGGTGGCGATTAGGCTCCGGATGTGCGAAGGCATTTCCTCTCGGAAGCACGTTGCCTTTTCTATAACTTTTCCTTTAATGCCCGAAAATCTTCTGCCCGGCTAACGTTCAGAGTAGCCGTAACAACTTTCTGTACATAATGTACTGTTCTTCCTCGGCTTGCTCATCACCCGACTCGGGTTTGTAACTTCCTGTAGTTTTTGATAAGGGATCGGAAGTCGTTGGTAGGTCTTCTGGCAATGCTTTCCATGTCCCGCTGGAAGTAGGAAGCCCGGATAAACTAGTTGACTGGTTTGGGTTTAGGGAAAGCCTATTTAATAATCCGAATGGATAGAATTAACCTACCCCGAGGTTTCTTGTGTGAGCTCCGACCTATGCTTAGTTACGTGCAACCATGCCTTGTTCTAGGTGGTAGCTGCGCGGTAAATACTACTAAAAAGTAGAATCCGAATACGTTTTTAGCTGATGTACAACCCCAATGGAAGGATTGTGACTTAAAATTATGAACCTTCACCATGAAAGATATCCCTCCCCTCAAGATTATCGCATCGCAAACCTAAATCGAAGAGAAGAAAGCCAGATGATATGCTCTCTGGCGGAGTTAACCCTGTAGTAGTAGAGCGCTATAACACGCCTTCATAGCAACTTGATCTGCAGGTACATAAGCTATCCCGTTATGCTCACTAATTGATGCGTCACCAAAAAGTCACCATTCTTTGCCCCTTGGAGATCCAGCACGCCCCTTCTATATCCAATTTAGCAACTCATCCGGACAAAAAAAAAACAGAGAAATGAATGCGCCTCCCATGCAAAACTATCCTAAGAATCGTGTATCGATCAGTACCCTCGATGGACATGGGCTGTCATATTGGGAAAAATAAGAAAAGAAGCCAATAGGTAATATATTACGTAACAATTTATTTCATGGTTAGAAGAGGAGGAGGGGTGACAATAACTTGCTAGGATTTATATGTAAAAAAATCTTTAGCTTTAGCTTGAACTTATGAATTAAATCAAAAACTAATAATAACAGTAATAAGATTAATACTGAACCGAGCCGATAAGACACACAATTATAAATACATTAGTTAAATCTAGAGCTAGAAATAGAGAGCAGATATTTTTTTTTGTTATAATTCCGCGTGCGCATGGTATATGAATACCCTTTTACTGACTTTTCACCAGGGCGCGGGCGGGTGGTGTAGTAGTTTTGAAACTCAAGTCTTAGGTTTCGATATTTTTCCAGAGGTGTTTACGTGCTGTTGTTAGTTCGTTACATTTAGTCCAGCCAGCAAAAACTCCAACATCAGTGTTATACCTTCATGTCAGAGTTGACGCCGACGGGATTTACATATAACTACATACAAACTCCATGAAAAGACTTTTTCACAGAATTGCCTCGCATGGGATTTGAACCCGCGACCCTCTGCTTGAGGAGTCCATGCTACACTACACTACACCATGGCCACTACACCTACATAGTAATGAAATCTATTTACAATCATAAATACATATGTAATTCATTACAAAGTCAGCACTAAAACCAAAATGAAAATACAGAAAATAAAAAAAAAACTCAAAACTTAGTTCATGTATCCTAGCGCTGTACAACTGACTTACCGACATTATACCGGGAGGATTGGATATGATCTGTTGACAGCCTTGTCTTATGGTTAATCTGAGGAAGTAGTTAGGTTTTCGTTCTCCCTTTACCAAAGTAACGCTTACTCATTTAAATAAAATTAAATAATAAAAAAATAAGGGTGATATAGTAATTATGGCTGTCATTTCAACATCTGTTGCTGTTGTTGCGGCTGGATAAGCTTCCCTTTCTGACACCGTTTCGGTAGCTGTAGTTGTCGTCGCCACTCTTAGTTTGGCTGTGGCCGTAGCAGCAAATATATGCGTCGTTGCCATACTTATTGTCTCTTAGCAATAGTTTGGCTGTGACTGTTACCGTAGTCGTCACTACCTAAAGTTGGTATGGCGATGGAAACAGGTGTTACCGCGAATAATGTGGATACCACTTTTGGTTGTGCCTATTGTTGCAAGCGTAGCTGATTTTGTGGCAACTTTAGTTGGAGTCGCCCCGGTTTCTGATTGCACTGCTATTTCTGTTTTCCCTTTTTGCTTTAAAATTGTTCAAGTTTATATTTCTTGCAAAATTTACTTAAGCACATTCACGATGATTATTGTTTTTTTTTTTTTTTCTTTGACTAGTACCGAACTATATCAATTTCAAAAATATTTTTCACTTGCACTTGTGCCTTTCTTCCAACTTTGTTTTATTTCACTTAAATTTTTAAATAAATTTTTTTTTTCATCTACTATAGGTCGACCACCGCAGAAAAATCAATCTCCCATCGACAACATCTGGCTTGACCTTCATCCGACCCAAACGCGAGTATCAGTCAAAACTACCGAATTTTTATTTATAATTTTTCGTTTTACTCTCTTTAATGTGGAATTTTGTAGGGTCATTCACCCTGATGATCCTTATGGTAAGAAACAGCTGGTTACACACACTAATCGAATAGGATGGTTAAGAGGCTAAGTAATATGGGGAAATAATGAAAGCTTCAACAAGGCTGGAAAATTCCTTTTTGTTTTCTTTATAAATTTTTTTGTTTGCTTTACTCTGTTCCGGAACCAATTTAACCAAAAGGGGTTGTTGTATTCGCTAGGTTGCTAGTCGGTTAACAGAAAAGGTCAATCAATTCAGGTCTCCCAGTCGTTTCCCACAAGTTGGAATCAATCTGAAAAGTCATTTCAGCAGGATCTCACTCCTGCTTACTTGGGTAACAGGTTACTGCAAGCGTCAGCCCTAAGCCGGGTTCAGTCTTAATGAAAAAAATAACTCTGTTGTTGTCGTCTTCGTTTGGCTGTCACTTATTCTGATTTGTAGTGCAGGAAGGTTGCAATATGTCCACCTCAATTCGCAATCTACAGAGAGATTCTCAAATGGCGCTAAGAGGAGGCGTGCAGTAAGTCTTATTAGAAGAGTTGCAGGGTGTTCGGCTACATAAGTTCTTTTACGTTATTTAGCGAATCAGCATGGGTCCGTATGTGTCCATTTTTTTCTCCCACAATAACTCGCAAACGAATAGTGTTATAAATTTGAATTCTTGTTCAAGGACTCGTCTTTTTAACTAAAATCCGCCCATGACTTTTTAAGTTATTTAAAAAAAAAAATTTGAAATACATTTAATTTTTATTTTTTTTTTAAAGTACAGGACTTTTTTAAAATGTTTGCACTACCTGTCAAAATCTATTAATATAGCACACATTCGACGAAAATTTAAAAAAAAAAAAAAAAACTGGTCGCAATTATTTGAGTTATGTACGAAACAGAAAATAATTTAAAACCGTCAATGTAGTACTAATTACAATTTCGTTAATATACGGAGTCCCATATCTGACCATCAAGCTTGTCTGGTTATTAAGATTCCTAACATACATTCTAATAGGATATGAAATATAAAAACCATTGGAGAACTCCTTTTATGAGGAAGTTCTTGGTGTGATCCGTCGGTCGCACCCATTTCGGCAAGCCATTTAATTTTTCATACTATCTAAGAATTAGAAGCTCACTTTCGATTAGAAACAAGTTCGTAGAGATTCATAAACATTGGTCCTTCGCTACCGAATTTTTTTGTCTTGATATATTGAGGAAGTACAAAGACACAAAAATATGAATCAAACTGTGCATTCGTCTAAAAAACCTCGTGCTTTAACAAATCTCCCTCGCAATAGTTATCCCTTATAACTGGTTATAAAAGGTGACCTGTTAAGAACGATAGGGAGAAAATGTAATCTAACTTTAAATTTTGAAACTACGTTTATGCCATTATGTATGCAGTAGAGAAAATGATTTTCTTTGCCAAAATCCGGATCTCCGGCCAAAATTTCCAGCGCCCAATTAGCGAACTCACGCCTATATCGTTTGGGTTTACTTCTTGCATTAGCACAATCTTATACGGATGAAGGCCCAAATCCAAAAGTAAAATAAGCCAGGCATCTGTCGATGCCCAATTCAGCTGATCGACGCCGAATTGACATTTCTGGGTCTTCTTCAAAACTGGCCGATGAATGATGAAACGGTAAACCTTACTGAATATTTAGACAACTTGATGCCATTGGTAACTGTGACAGCTGCTCTAATACAACAGTAGAAAAAACTATCATTGCTATTTTTTCACCCGTTAGTTACATAGATTGTATAATACATTTCACCTGGTTTTTTAGTTTCCATACTCATAATTGACTAATTGATAATTTTTTTAATGATTCGATGGAAAACCAGGTTGAATTAGAGGTGTTCGAAATTCGATCAAACAAATTGGTTGAATCTTGGGGGAATTTCAAGAGAGAGAGAAATCACCAAGTGTGATTTCGGTTACTGTTAACACTTCAATAGCTTTCTTTATTCTGACTCGGTAAGATATACCATAGTTTCATTATCTTAAGTTTAGTAAGCTTCTACAAAAGAATTACAATTCAAAAAACCAAAGTTTATATGGGCATAGTGCCAGTATAAATAGGTTGATTGATTTTCTGAGCATTCCGCCCGCCTCAGCGACTGCTTCAGGGCGTTGAATCTTCTTGATCTCGATGTTCGATGCAATTCTCGTAGATAGTTGATTATACTGGTAATAGACAAAGCTTTGAAATAGGACGTTTTAGAGAACTTGCCTGCGTTTTGATAGTGACTAAACGGACAAATTCGTCGGCTCCTGGATAAGAGTCGATTACACGAGCAAGAGGCCATTTTGATGATCATAAGAAGAACAAGTGAGCCTATTTCGATGTTAGATTATGGATGATGCCACTTTATTAATTCTTGTAGACGTTGCATGTACTCCCTCGACCACCTCTTCCAGAATCCGTCTAGCATTTGACGTATTAGTTGATAACGAGAAAGTCTAGATTGTGGTAGATGAGTTAAAAATGGTTCAGAGATTGTATTTAATACTTCTCCGATGATGAAACGTCCTGGAGTGAGAGCTTCCAGATCATCTGGGTCTTCCGATAATGGGCAGATTGGCAAAAAGTCAAAAACTCTTCCCCAACAACACTCTTTTTATGTAAAATTTTACGGATTTGACGGGATCGATTTTTGCATGGCAAAGCCGCCCGCGAACTCAAAGAATACCCTACGAATCGATGAACGGTGTTATAGTAGACGATAAAGCGGGCTTTTTGATTTCAACCATATTGTAGCCGACAGTTGTCTGATTTCTTTCGAAATGTAAAGCAATTGTGTGGCTTTAATCCAAAAGATTCTTGCTTGATTAAACTCTTCAGATGATAATAATTTGAGCTTGATTGGTGATTTTTCCTTGAAACGATTGAATAATGATTCTTCCTTGAAACGATTGAATGATAATTTTTCCTTGAAACGATTGATTACACCAGGCGGTTATACGTAAAAGTGTTATGAGTGGTGAATGCTTATAAGTCAGATTATTGATTGCTGTCGACGCGACAATATGATGCCGTTCTTCAAGATCAACATCCTCAATGAGTTTAGGCACAAATTGAGGCCAGTGGGTAGAAGCAAGTCTGAACCAGGGCGGCCCACTCCACCAGATTTTATTTTCTGCTAGCTGAAGTGGTGAGAGTCCTCGCGATGTGTGATCTGTCGGATTGTCTTCGCCAGAAAGATGATGCCATTGCGCTTCTGGAAGAATATCTTGGATCTGAAAAACTCGATTATGGATGAAATCTTTCCATCTTGACCGTTGACCTTGAATGCAGTAGAGCGCGGTACTAGAGTCCGTCCAGAAATAAACTGGAATGGAATCAAGTTTTAATACTTTTCTAACATGGTGAACAAGTTTAGTTAGGAGGAGCGCAGCAGACAGTTCTAGGCGGGTATAGTTATACGAACAGTTCTTGATTTTTTCGATGGCGTACAATTTTTTCGAATTGGTGTTACTTTCGATTTCGATGCTATGATAATAACTTGGCCGATATTATTTTCTTGTGACACACGAAGATACACACTTCTCCAATTGCTGATTGCGATGCATCTGAAAATCCGTGTTACTCGACGGAAAGTGATGAAGGAGAAAGCCCAATCCATCTAGGGACAGATGTTTTTGATAAGTCAGCAAGCTGATTGGTGTAGTTCCTCCAACAAGCATCCAATTGAGATGGAAGGGGTTCATCCCAAACGAGGTTGCGTTGACACAATTCTTGAATAAAAATTTTATATCGAATATATACAGGAGATATCCAGCCAAGTGGTTCGAATAGTTGCGCTATTTGTGAAAGAACCGTTCTCTTTGTATGTTTTGAAACTTCTTTAGGCTAGAAAAAAAAAAAGAATTTGGCTGCCAATTTAGACCAAGCGTTCGGAAATAGGATGACTGTCTATAGTAAGTTTATTTTTCGCTTGACGGGACTTCTTCAAGAAGCGCTTCAAGGTTTGCAGTCCACTTTTGCAAAGGAAAACAACCTGCCTTGGAGAAATTTATGATTTGTTTAACTTTTATCTTACCTTCTTCAATGGTGGAAGCGCCGAAATAGATGTCATCCACGTAGGAATTCGATTAGATTACTTCCTTCAAGCCACAATATGCGCTGATAAGTCCTGTCCTCAGAATGAACTTCGATTTGGCGGAACATCTTCACTACATCTGATGAAAAAGCAAACTTGAATTGTTGTTGAGAGAAGTGCCTCGATCCGTCCTTCACGATCCATTGAATACAACGCGAAGTTTTGTCGCGATAATAACTCGGTGAGTTCTAAGTCCAGATGGCAATGATAGATACGCGCTCCGATTGAAGAAAAACGAACGAATGATAAGATTCACCCTAAAGAAGTATTCTGTGCTATTAACGTTCCTTCTTCACCCTTGCAATATAAGTCCATAGATTTGTACTCCTAGCATAAGTTCTACGATTCAAGGTTAACAGTTTTGAGGATCTGCCAAAGTTATTGCTTGCAGATGTGACAACATCTTCGGAGAGACATTGGTTGTTGGAAGATGACCAGTCAATTTCGGTAGAATATGTGCGATAAGTTGCATGAAACTGTACCTTCTTATTGATGCGTCAATGATGAGTCTACGCCAATCCCGGTTATTGAGAGTACTGAGTGATGTCTCGGAAGTTGAAAAGCTCGAGTTGGACGTTCTGACACCAGATTTATTTCAGATTCTTGATCTAAAAATGCTCGTACGGTGTAGAATTCTCCTGTAATTGATTGAAGTTTGACTAAAGCAGTTGTTAAAAGCACAAATTGTAGTCATGGTGTGTTGATACAGGTAACATAAGAAGTTGCAACATTCATGCATGATTATTTATTAGATATTGATGATGGTGAATTTCTGTTACTACTCTTGGTGTGGATTGATGGATTGGATGGATGGAGGTATGATGACGTTCATTGCAGAATTGGCATCTCTTTTTAGAAAAACGCTAATTGCTAATTGATGATATCCAAGACAATTAAAACACAATTTTAATTACTTAATTGTTTAAAGGCGCTGCGCGACATTTTTTGATTTGTACATGGGGTAAAAAGATATATAATGATCACCCTTGCAGTTAGAATATGTTTTGTTCGAAGATTTCGTCGTTACATGATGAGATTTGGCATTATTTCCTATGGATTTAGTAGATAATATTATAAATAACTTACTTGGCAAATTTGGTATAGGCGAAGCGCGCTCGTATGCTTGAAGTGAGCGTATACGAGTGATGAGAAACTCGTTGAACTCTGGCCCCGAATTTTTTTGTCTTGATATATTGAGGAAGTACAAAGACACAAAAATATGAATCAAACTGTCCATTCGTCTAAAAAACCTCGTGCTTTAACAAATCTCCCTCGCAATAGTTATCCCTTATAACTGGTTATAAAAGGTGACCTGTTAAGAACGATAGGGAGAAAATGTAATCTAACTTTAAATTTTGAAACTACGTTTATGCCATTATGTATGCAGTAGAGAAAATGATTTTCTTTGCCAAAATCCGGATCTCCGGCCAAAATTTCCAGCGCCCAATTAGCGAACTCACGCCTATATCGTTTGGGTTTACTTCTTGCATTAGCACAATCTTATACGGATGAAGGCCCAAATCCAAAAGTAAAATAAGCCAGGCATCTGTCGATGCCCAATTCAGCTGATCGACGCCGAATTGACATTTCTGGGTCTTCTTCAAAACTGGCCGATGAATGATGAAACGGTAAACCTTACTGAATATTTAGACAACTTGATGCCATTGGTAACTGTGACAGCTGCTCTAATACAACAGTAGAAAAAACTATCATTGCTATTTTTTCACCCGTTAGTTACATAGATTGTATAATACATTTCACCTGGTTTTTTAGTTTCCATACTCATAATTGACTAATTGATAATTTTTTTAATGATTCGATGGAAAACCAGGTTGAATTAGAGGTGTTCGAAATTCGATCAAACAAATTGGTTGAATCTTGGGGGAATTTCAAGAGAGAGAGAAATCACCAAGTGTGATTTCGGTTACTGTTAACACTTCAATAGCTTTCTTTATTCTGACTCGGTAAGATATACCATAGTTTCATTATCTTAAGTTTAGTAAGCTTCTACAAAAGAATTACAATTCAAAAAACCAAAGTTTATATGGGCATAGTGCCAGTATAAATAGGTTGATTGATTTTCTGAGCATTCCGCCCGCCTCAGCGACTGCTTCAGGGCGTTGAATCTTCTTGATCTCGATGTTCGATGCAATTCTCGTAGATAGTTGATTATACTGGTAATAGACAAAGCTTTGAAATAGGACGTTTTAGAGAACTTGCCTGCGTTTTGATAGTGACTAAACGGAAAAATCCGTCGGCTCCTGGATAAGAGTCGATTACACGAGCAAGAGGCCATTTTGATGATCATAAGAAAAACAAGTGAGCCTATTTCGATGTTAGATTATGGATGATGCCACTTTATTAATTCTTGTAGACGTTGCATGTACTCCCTCGACCACCTCTTCCAGAATCCGTCTAGCATTTGACGTATTAGTTGATAACGAGAAAGTCTAGATTGTGGTAGATGAGTTAAAAATGGTTCAGAGATTGTATTTAATACTTCTCCGATGATGAAACGTCCTGGAGTGAGAGCTTCCAGATCATCTGGGTCTTCCGATAATGGGCAGATTGGCAAAAAGTCAAAAACTCTTCCCCAACAACACTCTTTTTATGTAAAATTTTACGGATTTGACGGGATCGATTTTTGCATGGCAAAGCCGCCCGCAAACTCAAAGAATACCCTACGAATCGATGAACGGTGTTATAGTAGACGATAAAGCGGGCTTTTTGATTTCAACCATATTGTAGCCGACAGTTGTCTGATTTCTTTCGAAATGTAAAGCAATTGTGTGGCTTTAATCCAAAAGATTCTTGCTTGATTAAACTCTTCAGATGATAATAATTTGAGCTTGATTGGTGATTTTTCCTTGAAACGATTGAATAATGATTCTTCCTTGAAACGATTGAATGATAATTTTTCCTTGAAACGATTGATTACACCAGGCGGTTATACGTAAAAGTGTTATGAGTGGTGAATGCTTATAAGTCAGATTATTGATTGCTGTCGACGCGACAATATGATGCCGTTCTTCAAGATCAACATCCTCAATGAGTTTAGGCACAAATTGAGGCCAGTGGGTAGAAGCAAGTCTGAACCAGGGCGGCCCACTCCACCAGATTTTATTTTCTGCTAGCTGAAGTGGTGAGAGTCCTCGCGATGTGTGATCTGTCGGATTGTCTTCGCCAGGAAGATGATGCCATTGCGCTTCTGGAAGAATATCTTGGATCTGAAAAACTCGATTATGGATGAAATCTTTCCATCTTGACCGTTGACCTTGAATGCAGTAGAGCGCGGTACTAGAGTCCGTCCAGAAATAAACTGGAATGGAATCAAGTTTTAATACTTTTCTAACATGGTGAACAAGTTTAGTTAGGAGGAGCGCAGCAGACAGTTCTAGGCGGGTATAGTTATACGAACAGTTCTTGATTTTTTCGATGGCGTACAATTTTTTCGAATTGGTGTTACTTTCGATTTCGATGCTATGATAATAACTTGGCCGATATTATTTTCTTGTGACACACGAAGATACACACTTCTCCAATTGCTGATTGCGATGCATCTGAAAATCCGTGTTACTCGACGGAAAGTGATGAAGGAGAAAGCCCAATCCATCTAGGGACAGATGTTTTTGATAAGTCAGCAAGCTGATTGGTGTAGTTCCTCCAACAAGCATCCAATTGAGATGGAAGGGGTTCATCCCAAACGAGGTTGCGTTGACACAATTCTTGAATAAAAATTTTATATCGAATATATACAGGAGATATCCAGCCAAGTGGTTCGAATAGTTGCGCTATTTGTGAAAGAACCGTTCTCTTTGTATGTTTTGAAACTTCTTTAGGCTAGAAAAAAAAAAAGAATTTGGCTGCCAATTTAGACCAAGCGTTCGGAAATAGGATGACTGTCTATAGTAAGTTTATTTTTCGCTTGACGGGACTTCTTCAAGAAGCGCT
Source organism: Volucella inanis (assembly GCA_907269105.1). Lineage (NCBI taxonomy): Eukaryota > Metazoa > Arthropoda > Insecta > Diptera > Syrphidae > Volucella > Volucella inanis. The sequence continues at coordinate 16,771,416 of OU026158.1, forward strand.
TCAAGGTTTGCAGTCCACTTTTGCAAAGGAAAACAACCTGCCTTGGAGAAATTTATGATTTGTTTAACTTTTATCTTACCTTCTTCAATGGTGGAAGCGCCGAAATAGATGTCATCCACGTAGGAATTCGATTAGATTACTTCCTTCAAGCCACAATATGCGCTGATAAGTCCTGTCCTCAGAATGAACTTCGATTTGGCGGAACATCTTCACTACATCTGATGAAAAAGCAAACTTGAATTGTTGTTGAGAGAAGTGCCTCGATCCGTCCTTCACGATCCATTGAATACAACGCGAAGTTTTGTCGCGATAATAACTCGGTGAGTTCTAAGTCCAGATGGCAATGATAGATACGCGCTCCGATTGAAGAAAAACGAACGAATGATAAGATTCACCCTAAAGAAGTATTCTGTGCTATTAACGTTCCTTCTTCACCCTTGCAATATAAGTCCATAGATTTGTACTCCTAGCATAAGTTCTACGATTCAAGGTTAACAGTTTTGAGGATCTGCCAAAGTTATTGCTTGCAGATGTGACAACATCTTCGGAGAGACATTGGTTGTTGGAAGATGACCAGTCAATTTCGGTAGAATATGTGCGATAAGTTGCATGAAACTGTACCTTCTTATTGATGCGTCAATGATGAGTCTACGCCAATCCCGGTTATTGAGAGTACTGAGTGATGTCTCGGAAGTTGAAAAGCTCGAGTTGGACGTTCTGACACCAGATTTATTTCAGATTCTTGATCTAAAAATGCTCGTACGGTGTAGAATTCTCCTGTAATTGATTGAAGTTTGACTAAAGCAGTTGTTAAAAGCACAAATTGTAGTCATGGTGTGTTGATACAGGTAACATAAGAAGTTGCAACATTCATGCATGATTATTTATTAGATATTGATGATGGTGAATTTCTGTTACTACTCTTGGTGTGGATTGATGGATTGGATGGATGGAGGTATGATGACGTTCATTGCAGAATTGGCATCTCTTTTTAGAAAAACGCTAATTGCTAATTGATGATATCCAAGACAATTAAAACACAATTTTAATTACTTAATTGTTTAAAGGCGCTGCGCGACATTTTTTGATTTGTACATGGGGTAAAAAGATATATAATGATCACCCTTGCAGTTAGAATATGTTTTGTTCGAAGATTTCGTCGTTACATGATGAGATTTGGCATTATTTCCTATGGATTTAGCAGATAATATTATAAATAACTTACTTGGCAAATTTGGTATAGGCGAAGCGCGCTCGTATGCTTGAAGTGAGCGTATACGAGTGATGAGAAACTCGTTGAACTCTGGCCCCGACAGGAGATCCTGTGGAAGAACCTAGTGTTTTTTCCAATTCTTTAATTGAAGTTGCATCAAGCTTTCGCGAAACAATATAAACAAGTATATCATTCCATCTGTCCACATCCTGACCTAGCCCCTCCAGAGATCCAAGAGCTTGGTTGGTTTCATTGTAGAGAGTTCCTAGTTGTGAGGATGACTAACGGGCTTTGTAGAAAATAATGAAGTTAGGGCTGCGTCTACCAAAACACGTTTATTACCGAAGTACGATACCAATTCCTCCCAAGCGATTTTATAATTTGCTTCTGTTAACGATATGTTCTCAGTGCGCTGACATGCTTTGTTGGTTAAGCACCCCTTTATATATTACAACTTTTCGACGCACGTAAGGGAGGGATGATTACCAATCACAGCGGTGAACGAGTCTTTGAACGGCACCCATTAAGAGTACTCTCCGTTGAATGTTGGCAGCCTCATAGGCAAACGTACCAAATGCGGTGTGAGCGAGCTTTCAATCTTACCATCCGGAATATTTTTGATTGGCGACGCATAGGATTTTGATTTTACACTTTCCAAGTTATTTGACATCTCCTCCATAGTTTCGAGATAATTCTCTTCTTCATTCTTTACATGTTGTTCTTAAAGTAATTTTCTTATGCGTATTCTGATTTGGCATCTAGTATAAGAGTTGATTTTATTGCTCCTAACGAATGGTTATTTTCTTTAAATTTTACACAGTTTTCAATAAGTGCAGCTTTTCTCGTTTCCACTCTTTGCACTAACGTTCGACACTGATTTTAGTTTACTAATGCTATCTGCAATAATAAAATTATAATTGATTTGGTTCGACATAATGCTTAACAAGTTTCACTGATCCAATGATGATTTGATAAAAAAAGAGAAAAAACACGATTTTATATTCACGCTACTGATGTACCGTTTGTAAGGTAAATACTGGTACAGCAATATACACCGCTACAGCTTGTGTCAACATACATACAGTTTGTCAAGAAAGTGTTTTTACAACCAAAAATTTTGTTCGAATGTATTTACTTTTTGCTTATACAGACTAAAGTACATATTTTTTTTTAAATTTTTTATTTACAATTCTTAAAACTAGTAATTAAGTAAACAGATAACAAAGAAATGTCTTGAATTTTATAGAAAAAAAAAACATATCAAAAAACAACAAAAACGAAATAATTCACAAAATTACAGTGTCAAGAAAGTGTTTTTTACATATTTTTCTTTAGCATTTAAAAGTAATTTTATCAGATTTATTCAGATTCTATAACAGCTCGTAATCTGCTTTTCATCGATCTAATTAATTTTAAGTCGTATTCCTGAAGTATTTTTGACCATTCTTCGTGAAAAATTGCGTTAATTGATTTCGGGACTTAGGACTTCTTTTACTCAACTTTTTTCAAATGGTGGCCACAAATTCTCTACAGAATCTAGGTCTGGGCTCTGGGCAGGTGTATTGATCACTTTGGTACAGTTATGGAGCAAACACATCTTTACTGTGTTCTCCTTGTGCTTGGGATCATTGTATAGAACAATATATCTTCCAAATGGCCGCTTCAAATCTGCTTGCCGACTCTCATCCTTTTCTCAAAATTTTCGATGACACTTACTGGTACAAATAATTTTGGTTCTGTCTCGCCGATGACGGCTTTAATGTTTGCTTTCAGAGTTGAAATTGTTTTTGGATGGTTGGCGCATACCTTGTTTTTAAATTTGCCCCAAAGTCAAAAGTTTGACAGTGTAAGCCGTACGATCTTGGTGAGAACACAATTTTCTTGCAAAAATCAATGTCAGTATGCTAGTATTCCAGGAATCCGAGAACATTCGGCACCGCTGGTGGTCGACCGGCTTCAGTTTTTGCGTTGATTTGATTTTGTACGCATGAAGAGCTCAGTGTGGTATTGGAGACATCAAGCTCTTGAGAACAGAGACGAATGAAGGTGTTTGGGTTATTTTCGACACTTTCCTTTATTGCGGCGATATTTTTTATTGATCGTCCAAGGCAAACACGTTTCGGTGTATTCACATCTTGTACTGAATCCTTCTCTCGGAATTTTTCGATTATGTTGCGCACATACGTCTCGAAACTTACATGATTACGTGCGATATTAGTACGAGTTTTTCGCAACGCTGCCACCATTGAACGTAAATTTTCGTAATAAAATTTAACGAATTGGAATTTTTCTTTCATATTGAAGGGTTTCATGATAAATTTTCTAAATTTATATATCACAGCTGTCACCACATGCCAACTCTGCGTGCATCAGCTGTCAAATAATAGGCCTACTCTACTCAAAAAATATCGTCATGCGTGGCTTAAAAATCGATCGCATTGGTTTTTTTCTGCTGAGATCGAATCATCGAATTCCGATCGAATAATTACGAGTGCTTATAAGTAAATATTTGAATTGGAATGATTTTCTCCTTACTGCTGAACCTTTTTAAAATTTCTCATTACAATTTCATTACTACTCATTACTCATTGCTATCTACAGACGAGTATTCTAACGTGTTTATTGATCTTTTGGTTTTTGGAGGTAGATGAACTTTTATAAATTATCCCTCTATTGACACATGCTTCGTGGTTCGTTTAAACATCATATTAAAATGATAGGCAGACTTACTCAGAATAACCTCTGTTATTTCTTTATACAGCGTGTTCAACAAAAACGTGCATCTAAAGAACCAATTAAAAATTTTAGAATTTTATTAAATCATTTTTTTTTTATATATAAGTATACGAATATCAAAACGAGTTGATAAACATGAAATTTTATTTTTTGTTTTACTATGCGTTGCAGAAACTAAAAATGTGAGTCATCTGTATATATGATATTGCTCCAATCCCGGTGTAAATTCTACGTTGCTCAAAATAGCCTCCTTTTGATATGTTTTTGGGTCAGTAGCGGTTTAGGTTTGGTACTCCTGTTTTTTAATGGCACATTCTGTCAAACGACAGTTGGGGTGGCCGTGGTGTATTGGTATATTCATAGACTCCTCAAGCAGAGGATCTTGGGTTCAAATCCCGTGCGAGGCAATTCTCTGAAAGTCTTTTCATGGAATTTGTATGTAGTTTTATGTAAATTCCGTCGGCGTCAACACTGATGTTGAAGTAGTTGCTGGGTGGGCTAAATGTAACGAACTAACAACTAGCACGTACTAAGACCCACTGGTTGAGGTTGCACTGGCTCCAGTTTGACAACCACCTCTGGAAAAATATCGAAACCTAACACCTGAGTTTCAAAAACTACTACACCACCCGCCCGCGACCTAGTGAAAAGCCAGTAAAATGGTATTCATATCCCCTTAGTGCGCGCGCGGAATTATAAAAAAAAAAACTATTATTCCTTTTTTTGTAATAATATTATTATTATTCCAGATTAATTGTCTGGTTTTTTTGGAACAATTCACAAACTACTTTATCGTCTTTACTGGATGTACTTCCTTTGGTCTACCTGTCCCATTATCGACAATACCGCATTTCTTATACCTCTTTATCCACTTTCTCACAAATGCCTCTTACGTTTTTAAATATTTTGCTGCCAACTTAATACTCTTTTGCAGCCCTTTTGCGTGAGTTACACGCTTTCGAAACGGTTTTTTAAGGCCGCACTCATTTTGTAATAATCATAAACAAATGTCAAAATCTACTAATAATTGCACAACCCTTAAACTTTGCGCAGACACACTGTAAGTGAATAACCAACACATTGTATAAGCCAGTGAATGCAAGCTAGAATGAAAGCAATTTACAAGTCAAGTTGCTGGAATAAGAGCGATTTGTATGTAAAGTTCCGTATGGAATGTGTAATGTGGATGACGTTAATTAAAAAAAAAATTCTAGAAAATTTGTCGTCTATATTAGTTTATCTTTGGTACTTATGTTATGTCGCTGAAGTATGAAAATATACTTTTGAGGAAATGAAGTCAAAATCGGCAATTAAATGCATAATAAAATAACTTGGCCACAAACATGTGTGTGTGAGTAAAGTAAAAGATGTCATTAACGCGCGTTCTTCCAGAACCCACCTATATATAAAAACACAAAGTAAGTACGTAGGTGGGTGACCACATGGGAACTCAGTACTCCCCGTGCTGTTGACAAAACGCGCCACATGAGCATAGTAACCCGGCGTTAAGTCCCGGACCCTACAAATTAATTTGTATCGTTCCCTTGATAATAATAATAATAATAATAAAAACACAAAATTTACATATGTATAAGGCAACATCAACATTTAAATTCAAATCAATATCGAAACCATAGTGAATGCGATGAAAAGTTATAAGATTTGAATTTTAATTTAAGCCTACTACATAACTGTCGACATTTTCACAAATAAGTAGTAAATAACTACACGTAAAAGGGTGGGCAAGAATTGGTAAAGCGGATGTACATACATACATATGTATATGGGTTTAATAAAATTCAAATATGTACTGTGCATACACATATCAGCCTCGAAGAAAAATAAATTCCTTCTTCTTTGCTGGGATATAAAAAATGTGATATTTAATTTAATATATATATGTATATATATATACATATATGCATAGTAATGTACACAAAACTTTTTTATTTATTTGAAATAAAAACTTAAATTTTGCCAACATTTATTATATTTATTATTATTTTTTTTTCTTTTTTGTGAATAACTTAACAACATTATCATGACTAATAAATAAATTCATTGAAAATCGGTATGAGCCAGAAAGTAATTTTTTTCTACTTTGAATTTTCGTTAGTTTTAAGTTCCTAAGTATAATATAGGTATACATATATAAAAACATTTGTTTATGTTTTTTTACCTACTAAATAAGCGTTTGTTTATAAGAAAACTAGAAATATATTTTGCTTTAATTTTTTACTTTATATGTATATATGTATTGGTTATTATTACTTTACTAAGCTTTGACCAGTTGGACGGTTTTTTAACATTTCTTATACTGTTATTATTTGTTTACTTTTCTTTTCTTTACTCTATGAAATACTCTAAGTTTTATGTGTGTATTTAATTTTACTATGTATGCGAGCACTACTCTAAGGTTCTTTTGACTAAATAAGTTAGATAATAGTTTAAATTTTTGAATAATTTCATGGGGAATTCAAACCGTAAGAAAAGTGTAAAATTAAAATTTATGTATAATGAGCTCAAAAAAAAAAAACTTTTCACGGGTTTTATTGGTTTTTCGAATTATTTATATCTTTCTAGATAAGAGTGCTTTAATACGCTACGTTTTTATGACTTTTGAAAGAAAAGTAAAAAACACCAAGTTTTTATATAAGCCCTAATTTAAAATCAAGGCTTTTTAAATTAAGCTACCATGTCATCTTGAGTGCGAAAAATTGCTTTCCTGAAAACGTGTGAGTCGACATAAATAACTGTAGAATTCAACAAGCAAACAAATAACTTAAACAAATCAAATTTTGAAATGGAAACAAAATTTGAAAACTACATATTTTAACCAACTGTTGTAGATCACCGTCTTGTCAGACACACAAACTCCTGCAAAAAAAATAAAGCCATTGTATTACTAAGGGTATAAATATGATAATAAATTATACCTATGTGTTAAATGATTAAAAGTGCACACAAATTTTTAAAAAATTAAGTCGCTTTATTAAATATTATGGACAAATCGTAAATTGCAATAGTTTTTGATTTATATTGTGTACTGCAATTATAACAAACAAATAAATTTGTAAAAACGCACGATTTGTGTTAAAGTTTTATGTAAAGAGATAACTATCTTTTCATTTTTCGGTTTAGAAAAAAGAGTAAGTGATGATAAAGGTTTTAGGGAACAAAAAAAAAAAAAACAATTTATCAGATAAAGTCGTTAAGTCAAATATCCCCCCTCCCTTCAACTACCAAATTAAATAACAATATCGGCCGCGCTGTGTGGAAACATTCTATATCCCTTAAGCGCTAGCCAATTTAAAAAAAAATTAAAAAAAACCTTCTAAACGAGTTGAAATTCGAAACATTGATACTTCTACAGAATGTGTTCTTTTTTAAAAACCATACAAAAATATAAGAAAATTTCGGTGGAGACTTTAAACAAGTTTTCCTGAAACCAAAAACCATGCGAACCTTATTTAAAAATTAACTGTTTTTATTTATATATAAACAAAAGAAAAATATCTTCAAGAAAATTAAGGTTTTTCGTTTACCATAAGTTCATTTTTCAATTTTACGTTTTTTTATTTACATATATCAGAGGTTAATATAGAGTACATTAATGATGAAAAGTATTTTTTATTCAATGGGTTCTGATAAGTATTGAGAGAAATTTTTGTATTTCCAAATTGCAAGACAATTTCTAGAAGTTGTTATATTTTAATTTACTATAACCATACCTTAAAAATTTTAGTTTGTTAAACATATTTTTAAATAAAACGCTTTTAACATAATTGTTTTTTTTTTTTCTATAGATCTTTTTTGAATGCCTGTCTGGTATATGGTCGTTGTCCTTAAAATACTTTCTTTTCTTTTACAATATATTTTCAGTTGAATGCGTTTCATAACAATTAACTTAACAACTATTTAAAGACTATAAATAATTATTATATTGCATCAAATATCAGAATTCTGAGTATGTTGTATCTATGTTATGTACGGCTCTTTTGAAAATATTACGAATAAATATTAAATTATAATTTGATTTAGCAACTTAAATTTTGCTATACAGATTATTGATCAAACAGATGGAATGTTTATTACTTAAGGAAAATATCGCACATGAAAACGCACATGTTGGACTTCACACAGCGTCCAAGTTCCATTGAATAATTTTCTGGGGTGCGAATCTGAAAACTAGCACCTCAATCCAAATATATGTATAAATTCAAAGGGTAATAAGTAATAGGTAATAGTAATAAGACCGCTTAGCGTTTTTGTAAGAGAAATAAGACTGAACATTAAAGTTAAAACCTCTTTCGATTTCATAATGTGAAGTAAGCCGAACTTTGAAATTCGGCTTTATTACGTGCACTTTTATTTCACTGCAACTAGTATACATATACACGTAATATATCATTTTAGTTACTTTTGAATTACTGTAACGAAAAAAAGGGTTTTTATGTGTGATTAATGTTAAGCATTCTATTTGAATGCGTACGAGTACATGTATTTATTTGAAAATTTTTCAAACCAAAATTTTGTTTCTTTTTCTAAGGAATATCAGCATAAAGTTTTTTTCCAAAATATAATTATGTTTTACTATGAATGCTTTCCTCTTAGAGGTTTAAAAATTTAAAAAAAAAAATCGGCTTAAGAACCATTATACCTATAGTATAATGCTTAAAACACATGTTCAGTAAATTTCGTACAAATTTAGAAAACACTGCTTCCTATGCAGACAAATCTTACTGCAAGCCCGATGTAATAGAATTGCAAATTAATACAATTTGGTGCATAAGTCATGCAACGTTTTTTGAAATAAATATTGTTATTTAAATATTTTTTTCGAAATATATATTGTACGAAATAATTGTTTATATGATAAAAGAATAAGAACTATAAAAATTTGTTTAAAAGAGATTAAAATCTGTACATCTGCAGATCCTCATCTTCACATCTGCAAAACTGCAAATCTGTTTCAGGCATAAGAGTTTAATGTGCCAAATATATAGTTTTTTCGAAATCTGACATTAGATTACGAGTGAGTTCAAATACCTCGTTACTTCGTGTGTTTTTGAATGCATTCACTGCGCAAAGAGATCTTTGTACGATCGTTATTTGTTTTGCTTTCAAAAACGTCATGTCAGTGCAGAAAAATCTAATATTCAGACAAACCTTGTAATTGTAAAAATACCGCAAATTACTGCTGCAAATATTTTGGTATCACTTGTGTTCATAAACGTCAAATAACTTAAATTGCAATTTTGCAGAAGTTTTTATTTCACAGCGAAGATATGATCCGAGAAGAAAGCTATAACATAAGTAGCAGTTCTGAAATTTAGAAAAAGAAAAACAAAAACTAACACGATCTTGCGAATGAAAAATTTGGACTTCAGCAGAGATTAAACTATTTATTTCCATACGTTTAGCATTGGATGCGGATTATATGTATTAGCGACAGCAAAAAAAATATATATATTTAATCTAAACTAGCTTAGACAGTTACAAAAAATTGGTAAAATAAGCTTTCTAGACATTGTGCTGTTTTCTATCTTTAATTTTCACGTCTTCCGCATTTATTAACAACTAGAATATGTAAAATATTGTACATATACGGACACAATTTTTACAACTGCGTCAGCAATGCTTGAGAATTTGTGTTCATTTGCAGCAATTTTTTTACACTTATAAATTGAGCCGATATGTCGACGTTTATGAGCACAAGAGTAATACAGTTTAACTTAGTCTATTCTGCAGAACATCTGCATTATAAAACGTAACTAATGAAGTTTTTTGTTAGTATGACGTTTTTAAAAATTGTCAACATCTTACTTCTCACAGAGGTTAGTGCAAAAAAAGGAAATTAATACATGTACTGTGATACAAGTTTTACCTTAAAACTATTCACGCATTCTTTTCGAAACTATTACAAACGCCCGCTACCCATTTTAATTTAGTGTAAGCTTGCCCTTGATCTTCGTGGGTGCTGTTCGAGGTAAGTAAGATTGAATGCATTCATTCCGGCATATGTTTAGAATTTCTAACCCAAGGTCCGAATTGGGGATCTAATTTCATTGAAGCGAAAAACCACGAGCAACACACACGCAAAGTGTAAGTAGCCTAATTGAATGTTTAAACAAATAATGTTCCTATATATTTTCCCTTTTTTTTACAATAAAGATTTTAAAGTTTTTTCTTCTTGCACACAATAAACGGGAATACTTTAAAAACTTGGCACCGGTAAAGGAATTGATGATTTTTCTTTAAAATAATTGCTAGCAAGTGGTAGCCATCTTCGACGTGACTAGTAGACCCCAATTTTGGGAAGCGAACTATTCAGGGCACATAAAATAATGCGGAAAAAAGCCAGTAAGGTACATGAGAGGGAAGTGACAGGCAGCTGCCAACTATGCATAATGGAGGATACGCAGAAGTTGGTCCAGTGCGATGAATGCGATTCCTGGTACCATCTAAGCTGCGCAAAAGTAGGTGCCGATATAGAGAATAGGGATTGGATGTGTGAGGGCAGCGTCGTAAAACGTGATGAAGAGATTGGTGATGCTGAAGAACAAGATGCAAACCAAACAGTACAAGAGGTATGTAATTTTGAATTAAATAATATTTGAGCTACTTGCTTTGCAAGACAACAGATTCAGAAGAGTGCGATGAGGTTGACGAGGGGGTAGTGCATGAGGGTTTGGGTAAGGAACTGAGCCGGGGAAAGGAGTTAAAAAATTTTGCAAAAAAGATACAAAGCGTTAGGCAAGGTGAACGAGAGCAAAAGCAATATATTCAATTCTCAGCCCCTTCAGTACCCGAGCCGACACATGATGACATATACGCTCGTCGGGTTGTCTCTAGAGAGCTTGCAATATTTAGTGGCAAGCCAGAGGAATGGACATTTTTTTCTAGTAGCTTTGAGACATCTACTCGAATTTGTGGTTTCAGTAATGAAAATCTTCGAATGCAGCGATCATTAAAAGGCAAAGCCTTTGAGTATGTGAGTCATAGCCTAAATTTACCCGCGTTAGTTCTCGAAATTATGTCAACTTTACGTATGGCTTTCGGAAAACCGGAACATATAATTAGCAATCTCGTGGCGAAAATCCGAGTCACAGCTGCAGTCAACCCAAATAAGCTTGAATCCTTAATGAAGTTTTCTCTTGAGGTAAAGGAAATCGTTGCTACTATGGAAACATCCGTGTTAGTCTCTTATTTAAACAATAATCCTTAGTTACAAGATATAAAAGAAAAACTTCCAGTTTCAGAAATGAATTGATTGCGCTATGCAAATATGTCGGGATCGAAAAGAATGCAAGGTTGATGGATGTCAGGCAAAGCATAATTCATTGCTGCACGAGGCAACTATTACAGTACCTACAGACACAGGCAAAGTTGCCATCCATAACATGAAGACATAAAAGGTATTATACAGAATCGTGCCAATAAGAATTTTCGGAAAAAAACACTTATGTAGATTTTTATGAATTTTTAGACAATTAATCGGGTCCGCTTCTAATTGAGAAAGGCATCTTGTTACAAATCGGTAGTCAGGGGATAACATCTGATCTATGCATAAAGTAGACAGATAGTACGGTACATGTAGAAACGAATTCTCACCATCTTGATTGATTCCTTCGAGGGGAAAGGAAAACAAGCATTTTGTACTACGGAATGTGCAACCCGTTGAGAAATGTGAAATACCGACTCAAACTTTTAATATGTCGGAACTTACAGCGCAGTACAAGCATTTGAAAGGACTTCCAGTGGAAACTTATCAAAATGTAGTTACAAAGGTTATAATCGGTCTAAACAATAGAAGTTTAGCGATGCCCTTGGACCATCGAGAGGGAAAGATTTATGAACCAGCTGCTATAAAAACACGTTTAGGTTGGACGATATACGGTGAACTCGGCAGTAGTTTCAATACACGCTCAGCAGCCAGAGATGGGTTGAATATGGATACGAATAATATGATAAAAAGTTGTATCAAACGTGAAGGTGATCGCGTTATATCGAAGCTACTTTGGAAGTCTGAGAATATGACGCTTCAAAAAATTATTCCATGGCATATAGAAGACTGTTGTTTTGAGAAAAAACTTAGGTGAACACTTACATTCAAAACATGGAGGCTAAGGACTATAACCAAAAACTTCGAACGAATGAAGTGAATGTCGACTATTCGAGTGGCTTGGGACGCCGCAGAGGAATGCAATGGCGTGTCCCTAAATGGGTGTATTGAAAGGGGTCCAGATCTTATGACTACCTTAACAGATGTCCTATTTAACTTCAAAGTTTGGAAGGTTGGAATTTGTGGCGATATATGTTTCACAGAATAGCAATCGATGAAACTAAACAGCAATCACAACGTTTTCTTTGGCGAGGTGGAGAAAACCATCGTCAACGAGACGCATACATACATTCTAAAGGTTATGAGTTTTGGAGCAAGTTGCTCACCATCCATCGCTCAGAGTGTGAAGAATTGAAACAATTGGAATACAGTCAGCAATTTCCAAGATTTCCAAGAATTACCGAAAGACACTACGTGGTCGACATGTTTGATAGTGTTAACTCTATCAAGGAAGCAATCGATTTCGCCAAAGAAGTACGAGAGATTCATAAGCATGCTAACTTTCACATTCGAAACTGGATATGGAACTCTAAAGTTGTTGAGGCATTGGGGCATTGGGAGATGCCGGAACTCCAGATAACTTCTGCCAAGCAGGGAAAACGGTAGAGCAGGTCATGGAAGCGGAGAAACAATGATACCTTCACATTCAACCTGAGGTTTACAAAGACAAGGGAAGAAGTTCTGCGCGGGGAAAAGTTGCCAACTATTAAGGCTACTCATGTCCATCGTTAATCCCCTTGGAATCTTGAATTTCTTCACAATCTACGTGAAAACATTACTATAGGACATCTGGAGAAGCAGAATAAGATGGGATGACACTATACTGGAGGAGTTCTTAGAGCCGTGGAACAGATGGCTCTATGCACTTCAACGGATTAAAATGCTTGAGTTTCCTAGATGTTACTTTAATCTATCATGCAGTGATTCAAGTAGATGCGAGTGAGACAGCATATGCAGCGGTTGCTTACTTCAGAATAGTATCGAAACGTGGCACAGAGGTAATACTTGTCCGCTCAAACATTAAAGTAGCCCCTCTCTGTCCGATATCAATCCCACGTATGGAACTCTTGGCAGCAGTTCTGGAATATCGCCTTGGGAATACTGTAGCCAAAGCCCATGAAATAGAAATTGAATCGACGCATTATTGGTCTGACTACAAAACAGTATTTCTCTGGCTAAGAGCTGATCAAAGCAATTTGTGATGTTTCGCATAGACGATATTCAACAATGTCTCCAGCTGGAAATATGTTCCGCCTTAGCAAAATGTTGCTGATTTGGCTACGAAATGGAGACAACAGCCAGTTTTCAACCCGACTAGACCCTGGTTTACAGGACTTACATTTCTATATTAGTCACCAGAATATTGGCCGTCCAATCAACTGCCAACAGTAAGAGGTACTGAAGGTACCGAAAAAAGATATGGTACTGTATTCGCATGCTTAACCTCTCTAGCAATACATATTGAGGTTGCCCATAGCCTAACAATGAGCGTTTTTTTTATAATTTTTTATAAGGGGCTATGAATATCCTTTTGCTGGCCTTTCACCAGGGCGCGGGCGGGTGGTGTAGTAGTTTGCAACTCAGGTGTATTAGGTTTCGACATTTTTCTCAGAGGTGGTTGTCAAACTGGAGCCAGTGCATCCTCAACTAGTGGGCCTTAGTACGTGCTAGTTGTTAGTTCGTTACATTTAGCCCAGCCAGCAACCACTTCAACACCAGTGTTATGCCTTAATGTCAGAGTTGATGCTGACGAGTTTACATATAACTACATTAAAATTCCATGAAAAGACTTTCAGAGAATTGCCTCGCACGGGATTCGAACCCGTGACCCTCTGCTTGAGGAGCCTATGCATATACCACTACACCACAGCCACCTCATTCATCATCGTGATTCGAAACTTCAAAGCTCGCAGAGGTTACCCCATACCCTATAGCGACAATCGAACAAATCTAAAGGCCGCCGAAAAGAAACTGCGTGAGGCTCATGAAAGAATCAACTTTAACGTAATTCGACCAAAATTTACTACCCATCATACCAAGTGGGAATTTTTACCAGCAGGAAGTTTAACCGAATGAGAACTTACTCGATCGTCATTGGTGGTGGGGGGGGGGGTGTTACCAACGCACGCTACCCATTTTAATTTAATATAAACTCGCCCTTGGTCTTCGTGGGTGCTGGTCGAGGCAACTGAGATTGAATGCATTCATTTCGGCATAGGTTTAAAATTTCTAAGATCTAGTTTCATTGAAGCGAGAAGCTCACACGAAGACCAAGTGTAAATAACCTAATTGAATGTTTAAACAAATAATGTATATATATATTTTCCCTTTTTTTACACTAAAGATTTTTATTTTCTTTTTTCACAATAAACGTCAATTCTTTTAAAACTTGGCACCAGCAAAGGAATCCATATCTAAGTACTTTTATTCAATTTTTATTTAAATCGCTTGTTTTTAAGGAAATCAAATGAAGAAGTAGGCCTAAAACCTTTTATGATATTTTAATTTCTTTATATGCGACAGATTCAAAACGTACTACAGAAAAATAAATACAAAATTGCCACATGCTTATTTAAAATTATCTTCTTGTATATATCTACTCGTATGTGTCTGTAAAGAATTGATCTTGAGTTGATCCAACATGTGGAAAACAGCCAGCAAGATTCGGCAAGATCTTCAATAGTCATTCATATCACAAATAATATTGCGCCAGTTTTTTCATCCGCATGTAACATAATATTACAAAATTATTTTATACATGGCTTAGAAAATTTTGTACTTTGTTTTTGTGTTTAATTATTTTGAATGTGGTAGGTATATTCTGAAAATATTTTGGAATATTATGTATAACTTTATAAACATCACAATCATGTTCTATGGTGAAAATTCATGGACTTTGTTAGGAATGGATGGCCCACCCTTTATTAAAAAATCATATTCAGGTGATCTTCGGTCCAAAATTTCACACCAAAAAACTGCAAAAGTTTAAGAAGTTTTAGATTTAAGGGTTTCTGCACAATTTTGTACCTTGTTTTGCTATCGAAATTGTTTTAGCTATTTGATAAGTTAAGGAAGTAAAGAGGATAGGTTCTTACCCTCCGAAGTTGTATGTAGTACAACTGACTTGCATTTAATCTATTAAATTACTTAAAAAAAATTAAGAATGTTAAAAACAAATTTATGGAACAGAATAAATTTGGACGTTTTATTAGTTCTACATGTAAAAATAACAAGAAAGAAAAAATATTATCCAATTATCGATGCCAAAAAAACACCCAATGATGTTCAAGTACTTCTAGACACAAACGATTTATTAGATTATACAGGGATTTCAATTAGGAACCCTATATTTTAACTGTGAATGCACCCTTAATGTCTTTGTGAACTGTTATTGCTATTTCGTTTGTCAATGTCTACCATATAGTCATGGTTCACTACACGAACGAGCAACGTTTACAAATTATTAAAATTTATTATTATAATAAAAGTGTATAGGTTTGAATTAACCTGGGCAATCCATTTAATTCTACAGCGGGGTGGCCGTGATGTCGTTTGATAACCACCTCTGGGAAAAATATCAAAAAAAAAAACAGCAATATTTTTTTATGGAAATTCGGAAATTATAGCTCGGCTAAAATATAAGGAATGAGTAATTAGGAAACAATTTAATAAACTATATCGTTTAATAATTATATAGAGATGGAGTTTTGTATATTAATTTGTAATTAATTATAAAATCATATAATTTCTATTTGATTGTTATTGAAATATGAAACACAATATTGGGCATAATAAACTGAAAAAATTAACACCAGAAACCTGCTTTGCAAGCATGTTTTTAAAAACCTAATAAAGTAATTGTAAAATGCTTGTGGAAGAAACCGGAGTTTGATGAGAGGTTGCATTTTTTGATAGATTTTGGTTATTTTCAAAAATGTCAGACTAAGAAAGAACTAGCAAATGCAGTTCAATAACGCAGAATTTCTGCAGAACTAACTTAACTAAACTTTGTGTTTATAAACGACAGCTTATCATTATACTTGTGCGGATTAGTAAGGCATTTCAATTATTGCTGCCGAAAAAGTTAGAAGGTTTTAGTGCGAATAGTTTTGTATTTTTTGAAGAGAAAAGATGTAAGAACTATTAAAATAATATGTAAAAAAAAGTAAATAACCTTCCATTCCACTGAAATGACATATGAAATGACGAAACGAAGATGAACTAATTAAGAAATGCTGACGTTTATGAACTCAACCTATATCAGCAGTCAGGAAAACTATGAGACGTAATACGAACATTAAAAAAAAGTTTGATACAACGTAAACTGATACCAAGAAAACACTCCAAACATGTTATAAAAATAATTAATTCTTTTTTTTTTTTTTTGAAGAAAAGTAAATACAAGATTTGGCTGAATATTACTTTTTTTTGCACTGTCATGACGATTTTAAACGCAAAACAAATGATGATCACAGTAAGATATGTCTGCGCAGTGACTGCGTTTAAAAATGCACGAGGAAAGATCTCCGATTGTACATACGTACGAAGATAGAAATGCTGATGTTTAAGTCTTTCGATTAATAAAAATATTTATAACATTTCCTTTCCTTTTTCTGGGGTACATAAAAATAAAAAAAAAATAAATAAAACAAAACTTTATCTTTTTTTTTTTTAAATGATTCAAAGAAAAAGTGTCGATAAAGAAATATGTTTTTTTTTTTTTTTTTTTTTTTTTTTTTTTTTTTTTTTTTTTTTTTTTTTTTTTTTTTTAAATGTTATTGATAGAGAGACTTTTTCTGGGTAGTTACTGGAAAATAAAATCCTGTCAATGAAATTAAAAACAAAACGTCTCAATGCTTTTTGCATATCAATTATCATGTCGATATGCCTGACATTTGTCGATCAGGTGTACAGTATTAAATTTTGTTCTATAAAAAGGATTAGAAAACAAGGTCTGAAAAATTACATGATTTGGTTGCACTTTAAGTTGAAGAGCTTTAATTCTTAAATCAATAAACCTTAACAATATTTGGAAAAAAGATGGTTTTCTAGGTAAACATAAGGTTACATAAGAAACACGAAGTACCTTCTTGAAATTCAGAACTGCATACATACATATTTACATACGCGCTGTCTATTTTGCCCTAAAATAATTTTTATTATTTTGTATCATGC
This sequence comes from Volucella inanis, assembly GCA_907269105.1. Taxonomy (NCBI): domain Eukaryota; kingdom Metazoa; phylum Arthropoda; class Insecta; order Diptera; family Syrphidae; genus Volucella; species Volucella inanis. The sequence continues at coordinate 16,788,665 of OU026158.1, forward strand.
CAGGATGCGGTTACCTAAATGTGTTTTTTTTTTTCTCTAATCATGATTATATTATTGTTTTAATTCAACCTTGGAACCCAAAAACAAATTAGCCAATAATGTACTATAAACTCATGTACAATATTTTCAGCAGGAGTGTCAGATTTGGCCGTGAGTTACTTGACTTACTGAATTACTGAGTGTTTTTTATTTTATTATTACTTTTTTCTTAATACAAGACCGGACAATGGATTTTGTTACTGGCTAATGTTGCAATTTTAAAACGTGTGCGGAGGTTCTGGATTTTGGATTATATGAAAGGAAGTGTAACCAGTTTTAAAAACAAGATCCTTTTACATGAGTCATAAGAAAAACATTATAGTCAAGAAGCTTTTAATGGTGTAATCGTGTTGAAAACTAACAAAAAATAAGTAGCTTAAATTTTCGGAAAGAAAATGGATTATCAGTGTGCATCACTAAGTAAAAACAAATAAATATGTAGCAAATGTTTTAAAAATCATCGCTTTAAAAGTTATAAAAACGTAGCTGGCTTTACTGAAGTTCCTCTAAAAAACGACCAGTACTCAATTCAGTACTCTCTGCAAAAGAAAGAAAAAAAAATGCTAAGCCCCAGTGGATAAGATTCGGGTAATGCAAATTTCCATAAACAAGCACGGTCAGTTAAAGTCTTTTCACACAAAAAAAAATAAAAATAAAAAATAAATTTAAGATTTCTGACATACTCGTAAAGCCGTCTAGAGTGATTGACCCACGGTACCTTCAGATTTCTTTTTTTTTTGTCTTACTCATAAGGCATTGAATTGAAAAATGGAATAGAGGAAGGAGAAAAATGCATACTTATGTAGATATATGTATGTGTTTATCCAACATTTAATGAAACAAATATAATTATTATTCGATTTGTTATGTCTCGTACTGCCTGAAACATGAAATTGCATTTTCTTTTGCAATTTCGCATACATATGTGCACAATTTTACTGTATTTAGTTTTTACTAGTTGAAATAAAAAAAAATAAAAATACTTTTTAACATGTAATCTCCAGGCAGACTCTGCTTTTCCATATAAAATCCGGATTTAATCTCTACAAATCGTGAACAAGTTGAATCCTAATTTCAACATGTTAAACCTTTTATTACGAATGATGCTCTATTACCGAGCGTCAAAAGAAACAGGTATTAATACTCTTTAAAATTTCGATTAAGTAAACTGTTTAATTTTAAAGTCATAGTGTTTTTTAGATTTGTATAAAATCTTTTTTTTTTTTTTTTTTTTTTTTTTTTTTTTTTTTTTTTTTTTGTTAGTTCAAGAAACCTTCCTCTGTCGAAGATATTGTACACATATTTTGTCCGGAAATATCAATATCAATCACAAATTAGTTTCCATAAATGTTGTGAATTTAAAAAAACAATGGTTTTAAAAATTAGATTACTCTTTTTTTTTTTAATGCGTTTAAAACAAATAAAAGAAAATACATATTAACACAAAAAAGAACATTTTCTTCATCAGAACTGGATGTTTTTAGAACTTCGTAAAAATATTAATTTTGTGTTCAGGTTTTAGGCAGTTTTTTTTTTTTAAATAAATGCTCAAGTCATTTATAATATGTAGTACGTAGCTAGGATAAATTTAATAATGTATCATTTACACATTTCGAATAAGAAGTATCCACATTTAAAAAAAACAAATAGGATGATATTTAATTCATTAGGTGAACTATGTTTTTACAACCCTTTTAAAAAAATAAACGAATGATATCGATGTAACTTAAATTTAATTTTTATTTTATATTAAAATATAAGAAAATCTTATGCAGGCTTTCTTACCGTTATTTTATGGGCTTAATTATATTTGTGATAAGATAGACTAAAAGAGGGTAAATTAGTTTACATCAATCTATTGTAGTAACAATTGCATATAGCATTTAAAAAAATTTTAATTTTTAAGCGAGTTCTTAGAACGCTATACATACATATGACGCAGTGTGCAAGTGCAGATATATGTTTATATAAGCACGTGCCATAACTAAGGGCAATAGTGTAGAGATAAGCGTGAAGCTCCATTTCCTTTTAATTAAAACTTCACCAAAAGAATAAACCATTTTTCTGCTCTATAGTTTTTTTTTTTTTTTTTTTTTTTTTTTTTTTTTTTTTTTTTTTTTTTTTTTTTTTTTTTTTTTTGCATTGTCAAACACATACATATGTAGGATTAGCTATACATTTATTATTTGTTTATATTTTATATATATTTATCCAATTTATTTATGTATACTTATTTGTTTCCGTTTTGTTATCTAACAGTTCCTGCTTAGATTTTGATCTAATTTATGTATATGCAGTGTATATTTGTGTGTTTTGTAATAAAAAAATTGAGAAAACATTTCTCCTACTGCTGTTGGTACTTTCATATATTATAGCTAAAAAAAAAAAAACTTTTTCAATTATAATCTATATGTATTAATAAAAAATAAGTTGATAATAAAATAAAAACAAACCATTTCTTAAACCTTGTACATAAGTTTATTATATTAATTTATTTGTTTTCTAAATTCAAATGCTTCTGTCTTACTAATCTTTTTATAATGGCAAATAGTTTTGCCTTTCAGTGTATATAGTTTACATATAGGGTGATCGAGTAGAAATAAAAGCATAGCATTTCTCGCTGAAATGTGACACTTTTAAATTCCAAATTTTAAATATTTATATGATTTCATTTAAAATATATATTTAAGTCTCCCTGGAATATAATACATTGCCAATTTATATGGAGGTGTATATTTAGTACATGGCACTTGCATGTGTGATTTCTGTCTTTTTTTGTTTTGTTTTTCTATATAACTTATATGTTAAAAAAAAAAAAAATAAAACATTTATCTAAAATATAATCTGAGTAATTCAGTGGTTTTCGTTTTTGAATCGTCACCTTGTAACATACAATTATACCAGCTAATGCTCTGTTTAAATTTTTAAGCTTATTTGCATTTATAGTATTTCTAAAAACTAAATATTAATTTCTCTTCTGCCTCGTTTCCTTTCTCTAAGTATAATATATATGCAATTTTATTTGCATATATGCAAAATTTTAACCCACACTTGTACGAGTATATGTATATTTGTGTATACAATTTTTTGCTTTCCTTTTTAGTTGTTACTGCTGCTAACAAATGTTGGACTCACTTGCCATTTTTTTTAATTGTTAATTTATTTACATTGTTGAATTGTCCCATTCCAGTTGGCTGACATTTTGATATTTACCATTCACAACTAAGAAAAAGCAAATTAGTTTTTTTTTTTTTTTTTTTTTTTTTTTTTTTTTTTTTTTTTTTTTTTTTTTTTTTTTTTTTTTTTTTTTTTTGTAACAACCGTTTTGTATATATTACCAATATGTACATACCTTCATCATCCTCTGAATCTGAATTTTCTGAGTCAGAACTTTCTTCTGATACGATGTCATTTTGCATTGGGTTAATAGTAATCGTAAGAGCTGAGTCATCCCAAACTAAACTTTCATCTGCAATCTGTAAAATCAAAAAATTATTTTTCTTTTAAATTCTATAAATTAATTAAAAAAAAAAAAAATTAAGCAAGAAATGAAAGAGATAAAAGAATTTTATAGGGGATTTCAGAAAAAGTATTGTAGGTTTGTTTCCAAAACAAATAATCAACCATTTTAGCGTCATACGATTATGGGAGCTTATGTAATAATATTAAGTATTTATAATTATCATTTGAACTTCAAAAAAGCATATCTCAAAATCAAAATAATAAAAATAATTATAATCTCTTAAATTTTTTGATACAAATGTATCCCTATGGCCATGATATAGATAAAATGACGTGCTTTATTTCCGCCTCGTTATAGGGAATAATTGTGGGGTATTTTTCTAACCAGCTAACTTAATTTTTTTGTGAACCAATAGTGAATAGAATTTCAAGCCTATTCAATTACTTAATTGCCAAAATACAGTACAATCTGTGCAAATTTACCTAATAATTATAACATTTTACTTTTCCTGAAACGTTTTCTTCCAAAATATATCGTATAATGTCTCTCCCAAATACGCGCTCTTCCAAGCGGCTCCTTCCAAGGACCTAACTTCAGCACCATATCAGCTGAATTACCCAACCACTGAGCAAGCCAATGACAATGAAGTTATTTCCTTAAAAACCATACATGAACATCTAAATAAGCATTTCGAACTTCTTAGATAAGTAAGTTTCGTAATGAAATAATGGTGAAAATTTAAGAAATCAACACAGCATGTGTGAAACGATTTGAGTAGCTTGATTTGAGTATTTACGGCTTGGCATACAAATGCAGTTTCACGCATACAAAACACTGAAATATTTGGCCTAAGAAAACAAATAAATTCTTTCAAGAAGAAGGAAATTTCCGGAGATGCAGTACTCTTTAGCATATCTGAGCTTCCAGGTGAAAATCTAAAACATTTGTTCAACCACAACAACAGCAGCAATCAAGCGAGCACAAATCTTTCTTCTTTAAGTTCTTCAAGTTCAATAGATTCCAAGAGAGAAATACCATCCTAAGATCAGCGGCAAGCTATAAAAAAAACACGATACAGAAATTCGTCTTCGCGATTTGGGTATAGTAGAAAACAGCTGTTACTTGAATAAAAGTCTAACAAGAAACACTCGCACTCTTTTGCAAAGTGCACTTTCACATAAACGTAATAAACAACTGTTAAACGATTACACAAAATTTGGATCTCTCTTTCTACCAAAAAAAAAGCTTTCTTACCGAAATATCTAACGACCTACATGCTGCCACCGCTGACGACGCCATTTTACCACCGCTCTCATTTACAATTGCTGCCGCGACTTTATATACACTTGAATTATTATAAATACCATACTTCATCTTATTTTTATTTTATTTTCACGTAAGCAGCCACCTATCTGAATGAAATACGGTACGAATTTTCACCTGTCAATTGTCAATTGTGCCGAGGTTAGATTTTTAGTATTAGACACATTGTGAGGCATTCTGATTGAGTACCCGGTTGAATAAATAAGTACTTAAAACGTAAAAGTCGTGTTTATTTGGATCTAAGTTGAGCGGCTTCTAAAGGACTTTAACTGGCGCCCGAGCAAAGATAACTCAAAACTCGTGTGTGTATCTTTAAGTATATATATTAAATATACAGTTCAATCGTATTTGTGAAGTTAACGAAAAACTTAAAAAATGAAGTGAACGAGATTCTTCAAAAAGTAAAACTCAAAGCACAAAAAAAATCCTAAAAAGGAGAAAATATAATCCTTAATTTAATAAGCGAAGGTAATGAAAAACTTGAAAACTGAAGTGTGGACGAGAAACTTGTCCTATACTCCTAGGATTTTAGTAAGATGTTAAGAAAATAGTAGTAAGACACATATTTACATATATCAAATTTTATTTCATAGCTTAAAACAATGCCTATGGGAGAATTCTCATTAAAAAAGGGGCCGGCTTACTTCAGAATTAATTATTTTTAACCGCTAGTGGTGAAGACCCTCAGTCTAGTAGGTCGCTGCGATTTTTAACGCATTATCGACTAAAGAGAGAGCCTTCCGAACTAAAGTAGCTACCCCGAAAGTTAATGGAAAGACCGCTTAGCAGGCATCTAGGGAACTGATATTGTATTTAACGTCATCGTTTTGATAAAACAAATAAAAAGTACAATATTTATAGAAAAAAAAAATTTAGTCATAATAAAAAAAAATGATGTTGATTGCAAGAAATATAAAGTCAAAAACCAAAAAATCAACTTTAAATTTTTAATTTAAGAAAAAGCTAATAGCCACTTCTGTTGTGTTTCCTTATCTCTAAATTCTTACTGCGTACCCTCGAATACGTCTTAGTTATTATTATTATTTAGAATGGATGAAATTAATAACTCAATCACTCAGCTCACGAGAGCTATAAATTCCGTAATAGAATATCTCAGGAAAATAAAAGGTCGCATTATCAGGATAGAACAGTTTTATCCACAAGAGTTCAATAAAAATGTTAATGAGCGCTTGGTGGTTATCGGAAATCGACTCCAGGTTGTGGAGCAGGGAGACTGCTCCGTCCCACGAGCGGACGATGCGGTACTATCATATTATGTGGGCCGACATGCGAACAAGGCTTGAAGAATATTTCTAAACTCCCTGATTCAGTGAAGGAATTAAAAGTCTTTGACGGCAATCCAATTCAATGTCTCCTGGGTCTACAGTGTGGAAACGATTCTGAAGGACTATGAAAAAGCCTGGAATAAGCCAATCTATCGTGCGATTTTACAACATAAACGTCAAAATATAAGAGGCTGGTGTCATACAACATATTCGACAGCAATTGTAACGAAATTAAAAGAATTTCTTGCTCTACTACGCTGACAAGAAGGTTGTCTGTACCGTTGAACACAAAATTAATCAGCTCACACATGTTGGTTCAAGAGTTGGCGATTTTTACCCCAAAGTGAATCATTAATTTTTCTTGATCATCAAACGTACTTTACCGAAACCATGACCATGTAGAGACCTACAGAAATCGTTCACTGGACGTGTTTATTCGTAGGCTTAATGGGAATCTTTCAAGACTTCTCATTATTCAGAAGCCAAGAACCTTGCTGGAGGCATATTCAGCCTGCTTGAAGATGCAAAACCTGAACTTCAGAAATAACTATCTGGATGCCAGAACACTTAATACAATATCTTTTCCTGTCAACTACGACTTTAGAGGTAGCACAATATCTCATCACAATACTTAAAACACCAACAAGTAGTATCATTCAAGAGATAAATCTGCTCACCATTCACATCATTTAGAGAGGTCAACCAAAAAGTAGATTATATGAATTTGCCATTGAAGGCAACAGCGTCTAAATCATGTAGTATCCATAGATCCGAAAAATCCCGTGAGCGCGGAAAATACAAAAAATGAGTCCATTAAACTTCCCAATGAAGAACCTGGGTGAGAAAATTTTATGGAGGGCGCTTCGTTTCCAGTGTACTATATATAGAATTTGTTACGCTGGACGGGGGCATCCTAGATTTCTTTATAGGCACTAGGGCGAATAAGAACTTCATCAAACACAATTTATTTGCGTGCTCCGACCCCGTAAAAATCCCATTTCATGTCAATAGTCCTGCCTTAAATACCTTAGTTAAAAACAAAATCTGTGGGAAGTTCTTCCAATACTTAGGTTGTTTTCCATTTTTCATCCTCTGAAATCGTTCGATTTCATATGCTTAACATTGAATTAAATAAAATCATCCCTTCCACAAACCGCACTTCTGCTGAATTAGTTAGTCAAATGGTTACCTTACGCGGAAATCTTTCCATGTTTGGAAAATTCAGATCAGGAGGTCTTTACTTGAAATTCGAAGGTCTTTTCAGTTCATTGGGGAACCAGAAGGTAAAAGCCAACATCTGAACGGAAACAGCAATAAACCAATCTACTCCAAAAGTTATCCTTACCCTGCTTGTATGAGGGAAGAAATTGAGAGGTAGGTAAATGAACTTCTGTCAGGGAACATCATAGGTTTATCTAACATTAACTCCTTGGCTACCAGCGTCCAATTTCTTGGCAACCTTGTTACTCCTGATGGTATCCTCCCATACCCAATAAAGGTTTTTTTTTATAATCCCGCGCGCGCACCAAGGGGATATGAATACCCTTTTACTGGTTTTCTCCTTTGCGCGGGCAGGTGGTGTAGTAGTTTGAAACTCAGGTGTATTAGGTTTCGATATTTTTCCCAGAGGTGGTTGTCAAACTGGACGGGACGAGCAAGTGCATCCTCAACCAGTGGGTCTCAATACGTGCTAGTTGTTAGTTCGTTACATTTAGCCCAGCCAGCAACCACTCCAACATCAGTGTTATGCCTTCATGTCAGAGTTGACGCCGACGGGATTCTCATATAACTACATGCAAATTCTATGAAAAGACTTTTCAGAGAATTGCCTCGCACGGGATTCGAACCCGCGACCCTCTGCTTGAGGAGTGTATGCATATACCGCTACACCAGGGCCACCCCCAAGGTTAAAGCCATCGGAAAACTCCTTTCACTAACAAACTTAGAATAATTGATAAGCTTTCTCGGATAAACTTCCAACTACAGGAAATTTATCCGTGATTATGCTAAATTAGCCAAACCATTAACGAATATAACTCGAGTTGAATTTGCACAAGTTCGAGTTAGCCAATCAAAAAATATTCCTATCTCTCACAATTAAGATGAAATTAAGGCTTTCGAAACCTTGAAGGAGCTAAAGACTTTAGAAATCTTGAAGGAGCTACTCACTTCTGCAGAAGTACTGTCATTTCCGGACTTTGAGAAAAGCTTCAAATTGACCACAGATGCTTCCAATTTTGCAATTGGTGCTGTGCTGTCCCAAAGTGAGCATAGTAAGGAAAGGCCAGTTGCATATATGGCATGTTCTCTGAATCGAACAGAGGCAAATTACACAACCAATGAGAAGGAAATGCTTGCAGTAATCTGGGCTCTGGATAGTTTGAGAAATTATCTGTACGAAGCAAAGAAGGTTATCAGCCCTATTGTGAGTGGTAATTATTAATCAATTGACGATTGATAAATTTGTAAATCAAAAAGAAAAATAAATAAATACATAAAAAAAAAAAATCGGTATTGTAACTCATTTGATAAAAATTTGTGACAATTGTGAATATTTTGTCTGCTGTGACTGAGCCATGATATTTAACAATTTCAGTTGTGTTTTGTGGTCTTTTTCGATATTTAATGAAATGAAATGAGTTCAGTCGAATTATGATGTGACAGCCTTCAGTTTTTTTGAAAACTTTTAGAAGGCAGTTAAGGGATGTTTCCAATCCTCTAGAATTCGAGAAACGTATGTAAGTACATATGTAACTCCGTAATCGTAATTCAGTTTTCTTAAAAATGTTCGTTTATCGAAACCAGCGTTTGCCTATGTGTTGCGTGAAATAAAGAAAAAATTAACTACATCGATACCAAACGTCATAAAGCTTGACACATCATTTCGGTTATGTGCTCAAGGGTTATATCAAATCAGCGTCGGGAATGAAAATTCCAATGAAAATTCCATATGTCTGGAATTTAACTGTGTCTCTAGTTTTAAAAGATGTTTTTAATGTACTCGAAGCACACATTTGTCTAAAGTGGATCAAGTTTAATTACTCCAATACTGAGAAAATACGGGTAAAAGCATATTTTTTCGAAAAGAGTGGATAACCGGGCGTAATAGGCTGTGTTGATGGGACGCATATCAAAATTGCATTATGAATACCCTTTTACTGGCTTTTCTCCAGAGCGCGGGCGGGTGGTGTAGTAGTTTGAAACTCAGGTGTATTAGGTTTCAATATTTTTCCCAGAGGTGGTTGTCAAACTATACGGAACGGGCCAGTGCATCCTCAACCAGTGGGTCTTAGTACATGCTAGTTGTTAGTTCGTTACATTTTAGCCCAGCCCGCAACAACTCCAACATCAGTGTTAATGCCTTCATGTCAGAGTTGCCGCCGACGGAATTTTCATATAACTACATACAAATTCTATGTAGACTTTTTCAAAGAATTGCCTTGCATGGGATTCGAACCCGTGACATGTATATACCACTACAGCACGGCCACCCCCATTTAAAAAAAAAATTCCAACAATCGTATTACAAAAGGAAGCGATTTTATAGTATAAAACCCATTATAGTAAGTAATGTCTTACAATAAAATCTTTCAGTTGTTTAATATTAACTTATGTTCTCAGGTTCATATGTGATGATGAGATGCAAATCCGTTTTTTCAACGCAAAATATCCTAGTTCGACACATGATGCCAATGTTTTTAGCATGCCTTCCCTCAAAATGAAGTCAGAAAAAGAGTACAAAAATGGAGAAAGGAATACTTGGTTATTAGGTACATGATCATGTTATTAACTTAATAAATTTGTACTTACTTTCATGCACTTTCTATTAGATGATGGCGGATATGCTTTGAAGCCATATTTGATGACACCATTCCGCAACCCTGACCCAGCTTCACAGGAAAGTGTGTCTGCTAAGAGCATGTGAGTTGCATTACAGGCCTAAAAAGGCTACTCAAATTGCTAATTTTACTAAATTGCAAATGCAAATATTATTAGGATCTAAGTTACCTTTCGGAAAGTGAAGTAGCGATTCAAATTAGAAACCGAATTCTAAGAAATCTGTAGATTTGCTGGTATATCCTACAGCTGAAAATGGGTCCCCCGTCTGGCTAAACAGTGTACAGACTAATAAAATAGACAGCCCAGCTAAATATTGCGATGCGCCTCATTACCGGTACTATCAGGTTCACCCCAACTTAAAGGCTCCTAGTGCTAAGCAATATCCCCCCTCCTCCATTAAGACTCCAAAAAATCCTGATCAGAGAATACGCCAAGATCCAAAACAATCTAAAACTCCCAATACACGAAGACATGAGTCACGTAAACCATCTATTAAATTTGCCGCGAGATTGCACGAGTCAAATTTCGACACCAATGAAGAGTGGAAAAATGTTTGGAGGGATTCACCAGCAGCCAACCATATTTCTGCCAACCCAACTGTTCGCGTACCGGGCTTCCATCTACCAAGACATGAATGAACCCAGCTCAACAGGTTCAGAACTCAACACTTCCGATGCGCAGACATCTTGTTTAGATGGGGCACGACAACATCTAGTCCCTGTGACTGTGGCGAACCTCGCCAAACAAATTGCCCCATCGTGTCCAATTGTCCCCAACGCATGTTTAACGGCAACATAGATGACATACACAACTTAACACGTGACGCTCGCCTCAATGTAATCTTGTAACTTCAAATGTATACAGAAAACCTTATACCTGTAAACCTGTGTTAAGTTCATTAACTCTGTTCTTACATGATTTTTTAAAATTATTTATATTATTTTAATTTATATATAAACCTTGTTGCTTCCATACGATAAATAAATTTGTGTATTTAATAAAATAAAACTAATAATACTTCATAAAAAACTTAAAAAAATAACTTCATTTTATACAGGTACATAAACAATTAAAATTAAATAAATATTTCACTAAAATTGCATAAGGGTCATTCCATGAAGGATCGACCGACGTTCTGAACGACATGCCTCCGATTTGGCTGAAAAGTGGTAGAAATACTCATTGGAGTATTTTGTCATAAGACAAAAAAAGTTTTGCAGAATTCGATAAAGTTTGCGTGTAACGGAACTTCAAAAATTGGCAAAAAATCAAAATTTATGCTTTCTTTCATGTTTAAAGGATATCATATTTTTGGCTCTGCTCATCAGAATTTGATAAAATTCAGGAAATGGTGAACTTTCAAAGATTTGGAATAATTTTTATTTTCAAGAGGAAGCGATTTAATAGTATAAAACCCATTATAGTAAGTAATGTCTTACAATAAAATCTTTCAGTTGTTTAATATTAACTTATGTTCTCAGGTTCATATGTGATGATGAGATGCAAATCCGTTTTTTCAACGCAAAATATCCCAGTTCGACACATGATGCCAATGTTTTTAGCATGCCTTCCCTCAAAATGAAGTCAGAAAAAGAGTACCAAAATAGATAAAGGAATACTTGGTTATTAGGTACATGATCATGTTATTAACTTAATAAATTTGTACTTACTTTCATGCACTTTCAATTAGATGATGGCGGATATGCTTTGAAGCCATATTTGATGACACCATTCCGCAACCCTGACCCAGCTTCACAGGAAAGTGTGTTTAATAAAAAAAACACGCCAAAGCAAGGAACATTGTTGAACGGACAATAGGCGTTCTAAAAAAAAACAGGTTAAGGTGTCTGCTAAGAGCATGTGAGTTGCATTACAGGCCTAAAAAGGCTACTCAAATTGCTAATTTTACTAAATTGCAAATGCAAATGTTATTAGGATCTAAGTTATCTTTCGGAAAGTGAAGTAGCGATTCAAATTAGAAACCGAATTCTAAGAAATCTGTAGATTAAAAAATAAATGTCTTTACTTCGAACAAATTCATTTCATTCACAATTATATCACATTTGTGTATTGGTGTTTGAAAATGTGTATCGAAAATGTGCGTTTAGCGATTTGCTGGTATATCCTACAGCTGAAAATGGGTCCCCCGTCTGGCTAAACAGTGTACAGACTAATAAAATAGACAGCCCAGCTAAATATTGCGATGCGCCTCATTACCGGTACTATCAGGTTCACCCCAACTTAAAGGCTCCCAGTGCTAAACAATATCCCCCCTCCTCCATTAAAACTCCAAAAAATCCTGATCAGAGAATACGCCAAGATCCAAAACAATCTAAAACTCCCAATACACGAAGACATGAGTCACGTAAACCACCTATAAAATTTGCCGCGAGATTGCACGAGTCAAATTTCGACACCAATGAAGAGTGGAAAAGTGTTTGGAGGGATTCACCAGCAGCCAACCTTATTACTGCCAACGCAACTGTTCGCGTACCGGGCTTCCATCTATCAAGACATGAATGAACCCAGCTCAACAGGATCAGAACTCAACACGGCCGATGCGCAGACACCTTGTTTAGATGGGGCACGACAACATCTAGTCCCTGAAATACTCATTGGAGTATTTTGTCATAAGACAAAAAAAGTTTTGCAGAATTCGATAAAGTTTGCGTGTAACGGAACTCCAAAAATTGGCAAAAAATCAAAATTTATGCTTTCTTTCATGTTTAAAGGATATCATATTTTTGGCTCTGCTCATCAGAATTTGATAAAATTCAGGAAAAGGTGAACTTTCAAAGATTTGGAATAATTTTTATTTTCAAGGACGAATAATATTCCAGAAGATCGTTTTTGCATATTGTATATCCTCGAATAACTTAAAAAATGGTATTTTGGTTTTTTTTTTATTTTTTTATTATAGAAAAATTTGAAATTTCCATTTCAAATTTTAAGTTGGGTCGGTCGATCCTTCATGGAATCACCCATTAGGCTTTGTTTTTGCTTTTGAATTTTCAGCTCTAGTTTGACTAGACAAAAAATTCTTTTATTTTCTTTATTCTCAATGTACGCCTTCAATTTTTTTTTTTTAATTTTATTATTTCGTCTCTTTGTTGGACACTTTTGTTACCATAATGTTCCATATTTCTCATGGTTTTTCTTATATCATTCATTCACAATTCATTGACAATTGACAATCGCAATACCAACGAGTTAAATTTTTTGATAAGTATCGTTTAACGTTTATTTTTTGACACTCGCAATAGGGGTGTAAGATTTACACAGACTCCCAGCCTCTGACATTCGCACTGAGTAATAGAAACCAAATGCGAAACTCAAACACTGAAAAGCAAGGATTGAAGAGTATAATTAACGAATTGATTTACACACCAAGTAAATCGAATTTTGTTGCTGATGCTCTGTCACCCCTGAAGACGGAAATAAACCATCTGCCTGGTATACCTAATGCAGCCGGAACAGTTGGCAAAGTAAGCACAAGCATTGAAATAAAAAATTAGCCAAGGATACTGCAGGTGAAGGACGAGCCTCGACGCAGACTGATTGACTGGTACGGCTGAAGAAGGACTTTGTGAGCTCTCCAACAGCGATACAGATTCTTGCACTGCGCATAGTGCCGACCTAACACAACATGTAGAAGCTCCAATTAATGTGTTAAGAAACCAAATTATTTTCAGAATTGGCATCGATCTTTGCGCTTATGAAGAACCACTTCAGGGCTTTCATCGCCATCATATTTCTGTAAGAACCTTTTGTCAGGCTAATCTTATAGAAATGCTTAGTGGTAACCAAGACCATTGGAGTCAGTTGTGCCAAGATTAGATTTTTAGTATTAAGCATTAGACACTTGTTTTTGCAGTGGGAACGCTTCATTGCCTAACGGTATGACCGTTTATCAACTCGTCTGAACTTTAAGCTGGACAACTGACCTCCTTCCATTTCTTTTTGATCATGAAGCTTTGTGAAGTCGCAGATAGTATTTTATTTTTGATCTCCAATCTATTCTACACCTTACGTTGATATACTACTAAGATCTACTCCACTGATATTTTTATTATTAAATGGTATAATTATTGGGCAATTCACATAAATAAATAAATTATATCTGCTGACTCAGCCTTGCGTCGTTTTACGGAGTCTGCTTCTATAGGCGGTAGAAATTTAGTAAACCAATGTATCCATTTCACATATGTTATGCCTTAAAAACTTATGTAAATGTCATCTCACTTCATTCTTTTATCAAATATTGCAGTTTTCTGTTAGTTCGAACAGTTCTGCACGTCTTGGTATTCTGATCAATACGTTTATACTGCAACAAGGGTGAACTTGTTAAGAAAAAAAAATGAAGAGAACCGGTCTCTATTTGGATGTACTGCAGACTGCCTCAACCGTTCATTCTGCATGCCCTCTTAACCTCCGATCGTACTCCCACTCTAGGTCAACGTCGTAATCGACCTGCCTCGGTTAACCGGGTCAGTTGCGCAGCATGTGTGGTATTCTTGCCTTTGCTCAGTGGGCAAGAATACTTAACATACCATATGCGTTCGTTTGTGAATCTTGTGCTATTGTTTTCGTTCTCGTGTTCGTTTGTGAGTCAAGTGCTTGCAAGAATACGTAATACATTTGAGACTAGTAGCACATGATTTGGCACTAGTGGCCTACTTGTATATTATGTCACGTGTTCGTGTGTGGCAACCTCATGTGTTGTCTCGTGTGTGGTCTCAGGTTGGTGCTGTGTTGGGTACAACAAACTGAAAATGTTGTCAATATAAATTTATTTCTCAAGTCTCAACCTTTTCGTAAGCTGAGGTACTACATATTCTCCTAACCCATATTCATTCCCGGAAGTTCGTTTGCATGTATGCAAATCGAATTTAAACAGGCACTTATTGCTGCATCACATCTGCACCATAATTTGAATAATACTCGTCGATAGATTGCTCTTTTGTATTATTGAGGGCATTTTGAAACAGAGTATTCAAATTTTTCATTACTGGATGAATTTTACATGCTCTGCCATAATAAGGGCTATTTGTGTTTCTCACTTTTTCGTTGTTACAGAAATGTAGGTTTCTGTGTTTTCTTTGAATCGAGAAATAGTAAACTGCCGTCTATTTTGATGAGCATATCGTACTAACTCTGATACTATATGAACTAAGATACCAAAATTAGTTGTTCAACAAAAGATGTCAAAAGGATTCAACGAAGTAATAGTATTTAAAACTTTATTTAAAAGCAAAAAAAAAATTAAATTAGACAATACAATTTGATTAACTTAAGTTTATTATGGTTTGGCCCAAGGTCATTTACCAGATTGGAAATTCCTAATCTATCTATTTCACATTCGTATTTTAATATAAATATTTATTTAAAAGTCTCTTTTGTTTTAAATACTAAATTAATCATCTTCAGTGAAAAGAGATTAAGGAAGTACGTGTGTTCTTGAAGATTATAATTCAGTCGGTTATAAAGCATTCTATGTTGTGTAGTTTCTGCTGGTCGTACAAAATGTTGCTTGCGCTTTCTAATAGTTTCGTAAAAATCGTCCTTAAGTCAGCAATGCTGATGTTCTGTTACAATGCGAATATTTTCATCGAGAGTTTCGGAAAATGCGCTTCAGAAAATATCTCAAGAATCTTTCAACCTCTTCAAACTGATAGTATCCCCAAACTTGAGCACATACAGCAATATAGAAACTGCAGCCGCAAGAAATAATTTATGCTTTGAGCTGTGCTCAATATATGTAATTATTGTTGATGCATTGGACCCATGTTAAAGAAATAACTCTTTTCGCCTTAGCTAGTTTGAGTTGGGAATGCTTTCTCATACTGAGACTTGCCGTGATTAATACACCTAGATACTTATACTCCCGAGTTATTGACAGATTTTCTTCTTTGTAGATCAATTTTCATATCTACCATATCTACCACCACCAGTTCTGAATACTACCGTTTTAGATTTCTCTAAATTAACGAAAAAATTCCAAACTTCACAGTAACTCTTCAATTGATTTAGATAGAAAAACTAAAACTTACATCGGCGAAAAGGAGTCCTGGTATCTGCATACTTCCAAACTAAAATCCTCCTCCAATTGCCTTCACTGTATCATTTATAAATAAAATAAAAAGTAACATGAAAAGCAATATAATCAAAAACAGGACGAAATTCGAAGAAAGGAGTCACTGTATTATACTCAACATCTTGACAGAGATTTGCACAGGTGAGCCATGCAAGAAGTCAGCGTCATGTTGATCTTTCCACGCATTTAATGAGAGGTTTTGATAGAGCGCATCGATTAATGAATAAATTAATTGTGTATGTGTGCTTTCAGTGTTGCTATTTATTAAACTCTTCCCCCTCAAGAATGAATAGAATGAGCTTGTGAATGAAGTTCTTACGAGTAATTGGTAGGTTTTTGTCTTGATGCTTGTGATGACTCGTTGATTAGGCGGTTTGTGTTTAAAGCCAAGTATATCCGAATTTAAGCCCACATATTTTTTGGTTTGAGGAAAAGAGAGGAGGTGGGACATGTTGGGTATAGCAAGGAATTTCATACATATGATACCAGTATATGTTTGTAAAAGTAGTTCAAAAGAGAGAAAAAAAAATTTAATAGCAATGATAAATAACTGAAAAATGGAAATGTAAAGTAAAGTTCATTGATTCTGTCTTTAATTTAAAACGAAATAAATAGTTCAATGTGTGTATAGCAATGTTTTCATTTCTTCGATTTTTACACAGTATGAACAGACTGAGAGGAAATAAAAGGAATTCTTCTCATTTTTATTGTTAGCATTTTCTTTTTTTCTTAATCTTCTGTTTATGAACTTTTCTTTTGTCTGTGTCTATCGTAATTTTTTCGTTACTAATAACCTTATGCTGAATGACTCTCGGATCTAATTTGTTACGTCGGTCATCGGATTCATAAATAGTGTCATTCAGTAGATAATTAGGGGGGTCAACTCTGATTTTATTAAGTTTGCTAATAATATGGGTTTTGTGTCGCAAAGTCTGGTCATGCACTAGTTGTGTTAGTGTTTTATAGTCTTTTATATGTTGTATCAAATATTCTTGTTCAGTTTTTGGATTATTTTTGAAAGATAATGCATCAGGCTGACATATATGACCATTTAGCAATTCAAATGGAGTCATTTTTGTGGTAAAATGAATGCTATTATTGAAAGTAATGACTGCTTCATCCACGATTTCTTCAATTGGCTTATTGTAGTTTGCATGCTTTATTATTCTTATGAGCTCAGTAAGCGTGGAGTGGAATCGCTCAACTATTGCGTTGCCATTTGAACTTTTTGCACATATTGTATGTATTTTATATGATAAATGTCAAGGAAATCTTCAAAAATTATGGAAATGAATTCGCTTCCGTTATCAGATACTACTAACTTTGGAATTCCATGATGTGAGAAATATCGCTTTAGGGAGCTATTGAGGTTAATACTATTCCTAGCTGATAAGAGATAAACTTCTTTTTGGACCGAATATATATCTACGTGCAAAATTTCTAAAGGTTTAGATGGTGTTTGAGAGATTTCAAATTTTCACTTTTCTTTTTGTCTGCTGTACTTAAATCTGTGACAAATTTCACAGATATTAATAATACGGGTTATGGTGTTTTTCACATTTGGGAAGAAATGGATTTCTTGAAATGTTGCATACATTCATTCATACCCCTATGATTTGATTGAATGATATTCACGCACAAGCTTCTCCTGTTTATCAATTTTAATCACATCCTCTAATAAATTCCTACATCAAACTAGTTTTAATAAATAATATATTACTAACAAATTTGAGTAAACTTATTGAACGGTTTTTAATGTTCGTGTTCAAATATATATCTTTTTTTTTCTCTTAAATAATATGCTGAATTTAACTTTAAGCTTTTTTCGCATGCAGTGTTTTTTTTTTAGAACTATTTGGTCTGAAAACTCATTGAGTGTTCCTTCGGATATTGCGATCCCGTCACCTGTATTTTCGATTGCAGAATGAATGGTAGACAAGGTTTACTGTTCATCTAGACTATTTTGTATTGAAGCTAAATCTATATTTTTAATATCATTAATAAGTCCAGTGGTCTCATTAGTGTTTATTTCTACCCTGGATAGAGCATCAGCATTTTAATTCTGTTTTCCTTTTTTGTATGTAATATATAGTCGAATTCTTCGAGCTGTAGTCTCCAGCGGATGAGCTAAGAGTTTGGATCCTTTAAAGAAAATAGCCATGTAAGAGGCTATTATAATTTGAAATCTTCTGCCAAAAAGATATGGGCGGAAGTAGTAACGTTGAAAGGTTTAGAAAAATCCGGATATTGAAGTATGGGATCGTAACATAGTAAAGCCTTACACGTTTCGAAGCACTTCACATATTTTGCGTCTAGAGATATTCTATTATTTTTTCGATGGCATTCAGTCATCGGCTTCGGTAAATTGCCGAAATCTTTAATAAATTTCCTTTAATACCCAAGTAGCCCAAGAAAAGATTTTATTTGTTTACCTGTCTTTGGTAAAGGAAAATTTTTTATGGCACTAATTTTCTCAGTACTGGATTTTACGCCATCACGTGTTACTGTGTGTTTTAAAAAAGATCTTAACTTCTGAAAAACAGCACTTAAACTCTCAACGTGTTCCTGAAGGGATGTGGAGTAGACAATAATGTCATCCATGTACACAAGGCACACCTTACCTTGAAGTTCTCGTAACACGTTATCCACCACTCTTTGAAACGTCGATGGAGCGTTTTTGAGGCCAAAAGGCATACGCATGAATTCAAAGTGACTATTATCAACTGAAAATAAATGCCGTCTTTGGAATATCTTCGCTTTTAATCTCTATTTGGTGGAAGCCAGATGCCAAGTAAAGAGTAAAAAAATATAAATCTAACCTAACTTATCCAAAATTTCACCGATATTTTTCTTTGCCCTCATGAACTTTTTTTTGGGTACTATCCAAAGAGGGGAAGACCAGGGAGAAAAACTGGAACGGATAATACCCTGGTCAAGCATTTCAAATATTTGCTTTTTAACTTTCTCTTTATGGATGTATGGGTAGCGATAAGACTTTGTGTAGAATAGTTTATCATCATGAGTTTTTATTTCATGTTTTATTTCATTAGAAAACGTTAACTACGTCCCTCCTGAAAGAAAATATCTTCAAACTGGTTATAAATTCTGTAAATAGCCTCCTTTTCTTCTAAATTAAGCAAATCTGTTCTGATCAAATCACAAATTTTTGCATTTTGTAATGTTTGATGGTTGGAAATTGAAAGATTATGTATTTCAATGAAATCCATTGCCGTAATAGTCTCAGCTTCAATTGGTTCTTCTGTTACAAACGTTTGGGGAGACTCGGAAGTGTTAATTACTTCAACAAATCATTTCAGATATATTTGAATTGTGGGTTATAAGTTTGGGTTTGTAATGAACACTGCCTGATTTAATATTAATCGGATGAGAGAATTTTTTAAATCAATTTTTATTGCAAGCTGTTTCATAAGATCAGTTCTAAGTAACCCATCGAAGTAGTTATAAAACCGAAAAATTAAAAATAATAATTTAGCATGAGTTCCTAGTTCTAATAAACCATTTAAATTGGTTTTTTTATTGAGAAATTTTGATCCGAAAATAGTTTTAATTTCCACTGGATCTCTATACTCGTTTTCGTTTTGATTGATAAAACACATATTGCTGCCTGTATCTATTGGAAATTTTAAGTTTTTATCATTCAAACTTCGAATAATAATAAATGGAAGAAGTGTTGTGCTGTTGTGTTGTATCCGATTGATTCTCTAAGGCATGTCTAGGAAAATTTGAATCATCTGCATAGACTTTCAGATTTAGACAGGAAAAAAGGTTTTCCTTTTGAGTATAAACACAGGGATTTCTACTTTCTATATTATGCAACTGGTTTGAGTTATTAGATTGGAAGCTCACTCTTGAATTGCCACTGTATCTCTCCATGGGTTCATTTGGATATACAGACGTTGGCGGATTGTGCGTTTATTCAGAATTAGCTTGCTGTGTGGAGCCTTGTTGTCTAAAATTATTATTTTGACTAAAGTTTCCTAAATTACTTTTGGATTGCTGTTGTCTTAAAGATGGGTGACTGTTATTGTATCTGGGATCTCTGTTAAAATTCTGTTCTGTTCTGTTTTGCCTGAATTGTGTACTTATATTTGTAATTGTTGCTGTGGAAACATGATTGCCCTGCGCTATTGACCTAATGTTTTGTTGATAATAATTTTTATTAAATCTGTTTCCATCCCTACAACGAATGTTGTCGTTGTATTGCGTATTATAAAAATCCACATAATTTTGTTCCGCTTCCGTCAATTTTGTTGTAGGCATCGTTCTTACAGTTGACCCTAACAAAAAGTTATTAAGACACATATCATGATATAAATTACGCTAAGCTTGAATAACAGTAGCATTTACTTCATGCAATTTCACGTGATTAATCATGGCCGATAAAATTTCCGTTATTTTTGAATAAAAAATCTCAAAAGTATCTTGGTTTTGTCTAATTTGATATATGTATTCAATCTCTAATAAGGGTAGTTTCATTTCTTCTATCTGAGTAATGTAGAATCAAATTGCTTTTGATTTTCTATTATTCGATAGCTGTACCGTTGGAATTTAAAGCTTATTTTGCCTCGCCAATATCCTTATTCCTGATCGCTCTAACTATGAAACTTTTATAGCTGGGGTTTGTATCAATTTGAGGTATTAAACTAAAAGCATTCGCTTATTGCCATCTCAACGTAGGATATCCTTAATTGCGTCCGGTATTCGGAGCGAATTAAAAATATCTGCGGCAATAGCAGTGTTAGAAAACATAGCAACACTATTAGAATTTTCGTTAGAAGCAAAATCAATGAATAAAAACTTTACACTTAATACTTTTTTATTTAGACTAGATTGGGTTTTTTCCAACTTGGGGTGACTTTGACTTTTTTTTTTTTCAATTTCTGAAGTAAGGAATTTTTGGGAATAGGGGGCATAGGAAACCGATTGAATAGTATTTGGATGTATCTGATTCCGTTGTTAGGTTTAACCACTAATTCGATAATCCTTCGAACTGTATTCGCACACATGCTTTATTCAGTATCTGTATTTAGCTATTGGGTCTATAACTCAATTCGTGCGGTTTGCTAAGAGATGGCGTAACTTGTATTATTCCATTGTTATTATTCTATTGAAACATGCGTTGGATAGCTACTGTCATTGTACGTCATTTCAGTTATATCATTCATTTGAAGCGTAAACAACAATAATTTTTTTTCACTCAAATATGTCGAACTTTGTGCCTGAAAAATTGTTTTTGCGGGGAGTTTATGGTGAACATGTGCTAGATGAGCAAGCGTGCCAAAAGTGGCTTGCACGATTTAATTTTGGAAGACGATGAACGTCCTGGGCAGCCAAAAAAGTTTGAAGATGAAGAACTGGAAGCATTACTCTATGAAGATTGTTGCCAAACACAAGAAGAGCTCGCATTATCTTTGGGTGTCACTCAAGAAGCCATTTCAAAACGTTTAAAAGCAGCTGGATACATTCAAAAGCAAGGAAATTGGGTTTCATATGAACTCAAGCCGAGAGACGTCGAAAGGCGGTTTTGCATGTCCGAAATGCTGCTGTAACGCCACAAAAGGAAGTCATTTTTGCATCGGATTGTTACTGGTGGTGAAAAATGGATCCATTACGACAACCCCAAGCGCAAAATATCATATGTGAAACCCGGCCAACCAGCCAAATCAATGGCAAATCCTAATATCCATGGAGCGATGGTGAAGCTCTGCATTTGGTGGGATCAGATGGGTGTGCTGTATTATGAGCTGCTAAGACCGGGTGAAACCATCAATGGACAACGCTACCGAATACAATTGATCCGTTTGAAGAGAGCAGTAGCCGAAAAACGAGGCAATCATTTTCCATCATGACAACGCTCCGCCCCAGGTTGCTATTCCGGTTAAGAACTATTTGGAAAACAGTGGATGGAAAGTCTTACCCCACCCGCCTTAAAACCCAGACCTTGCCCCTTCTGACTACCATTTGTTCCGGTCGATGCAGAACGCCCTCACTGAAATACGGTTCACATCAGAGCAGAATATCAAAAATTGGCTTGATTCATTCTTGGCTGCCAAGCCGGCGCAATTCTTTTGGGATGGGATCCACAAATTGCCAGAAAGATGGGAAAAAGTCATAGCTTCAGATGGGCAATACTTTGAATAATACTGACTAATACATTCGAGATTGGTTTCCGTAAGAGCAAAAATGTCGTAAGGTAGGAGCTGGGAGTTAATATATATGGTATAATTTCTGTCTGAATCCCTCAATTCAATTCAATTATTTATTTATTTAAGTAATCATTAAGCACAAGTAAATCTTATCCTTTTTAGAGTACTAACAAAAATGATTTTACATTAGTAATTCACATAAAAATGGTACATATTTACATTAAAAGAAACTAAGAAGGAGTAGTTTAATTTAAAATATAATTTTCAATGCAAAATAAGAACAAACCTGTGAGAGAGAGAAAGAAAACTAAAAGAAAACTACTGCTGTTCAGAGAAATATTTAAATATAGCTGTCACAAATTGAGATGCTTCCGTTGCTCATTGTATGTGTTCAGGCAAGGAATTGCAAAGACTAATGGCATATGTAATGGCGACGAATGAGTTTAGTTGAAAGGTTGAATTATAAAATTAGATATTCTAGCCGATATTCTAGTTTGAATTGTAGTTTTTCATAAAGATACCGTGGTAATTTCGAATATATGATTTTATGCAGTAAAATATAGTTTCTCGCGTCAAGATTTTATGTCAGGGAAGAGCCTAAAATACAGTTTTGGTAAGCCGTTACATGATCATGTCTTTTAAGATCATATACATATCGAATCATTAAATTAGCAAGCAACCTACAATTTGTTTTTCGACGCAGAATTAAGCTTGCAGTATATTACATCACTGTAAGTTATAATGGGAAATAACTAATACAGTTTTCATTAATTTTAGCTTAGTAACACGAGGGATATATGTCCATAATTTGCGAAGGTACCCATAGATGCGGCCTATTATATGATTTATTGGGTTGTATCAATAAATGAAATGTCCGATTTTATAGTAAAAATTGAAAAGCCAATATTATTTTTTCGTAAATTTTAATTCAATCAAAATAGAATTCGTTGGCATCTATGACATTCTTCCAACGTGATACAATGTCAAATATTCCTTTTTCGTAGAAGTGTTGACTTTTTGAAGCAATAAAATCTTCAAAGGCTTTTATGACCTCTGCTCGTTTCCCGAAGACCTTCTGCCGGCAAAATGAATCCAGATTGCAGAAAAGATTTTAATCCGTTGTGGAAATATTAGGAAAGTACGGTGGATGCGGAAGAATTTCAAATCCCAACTGCAACAGTTTTTGCAATGTCACTTGTGAGGTATGGGGTCTAGCATTGTCATACAAAAGGGTCAGACCGTGCCTATTAACCAACGCATGTTGCTTTTCAGCCGATTTTGCATGCAATATGTCGATTTCCTCACAATATTTGATAGCGTTTATTGTTTTTTCTGGTTGAAGAAATGAAAAGAGGACTGGTCCTTTTTATGTAAACTAAATTGTCACCATAATTTTTTTTTTGGGTGAAGATCGGGCTGGAGTGTGTTTTGGTTTTTTATCTGCATCCAACCACTTCCCAGATCTTTTATGATTATCGTACAGTATCCACTTTTTATCACATGTGACTTTCTGGTGCAAAAAATTTAAGCGATGCGCAGATTTCCAGGCGCGGTAGTTTTTGGGATTCGTTCAGTTCATGGGGTACAAACTTATCGAGCTTCATTAACTTTCTTATGAGAGAAAGGTGTTGATTTATTGTTATTATGGATACTTTCATGTTTTGTGCAATCACCCGCACCGATTTCGTTGGGCGGCACCCACCGTTGCTCTTAAAACATCGTCGTCAACTAACGTTTTCGGATTCCCACGGGGTTCATTTTCGAGGCTAAAATCTCCCAAACCAAATTTTCCAAACCAACGTCGTATAGTGCGTTCGCTTACCGCTACATCCTCATTAATGTTTTTCATTCCCAATGACGAATTATGATCCATTTTAAATCCGTAAAGGAAGAGGGTTCGAATGAACAGCATGGTAAATAATTTCTAGAAAAAAATAACGGTGACGAACACTAAAATTCTCACACGTTAAGCACACGTGCCATATTATTTTATAAAAAAAAGAGAATTTAACATTCTGGCACAGATTTTCACTCTGCTCTCACAGATATCTGATATCTGAAAAATCTTCACCAACCATAACTCTCTAGAAACGATTGCTTATGGTATATAGCAACCTATCAATTTGACTCTCCTATTACTAAAGCCAATATAAATAATGGCGGAGCTTTATGCATAAGATGCTGTATTTAACCCTGCCAAATACTTTGGAGAAGTCTAGAAAGCAGGTTTTATATCATCAAGAAGTTTGGGCATTGCAGTAGCAATTATAGGTATAATTTTATATATAATTCTAGCAGCCTTCCAACTATCAGGAAAAGTAGAAGAAGCTAAGCAATAATTAATTATGTGCGTTAGTGTACAAAGCGGAGTGGGATGCTATCTTCACCCATGGCGTTCGATTTAAGGGCAACTATACTTTCAACATTCTCATTAACTGCTTTAAAATTATTATTAAGCTCGCATAAATGTTCTTGTAGGGAGAACTGAGGATTGTTATCTGTACTTGTTAGAAATGAGCAATTAAGAATATTTGGATCTAATCGACAGCCAGAAACACCGTTTCTAAAAGTACCTATTTTACATAAATTTGCCCAGAGCTGTTTGGAAGGAAGCGAATCGCTTCATATAAATGCAAAATAATTACGCTTACCGCAGCGAGTAACGAAAGTACATTGATTCGATATAGACAGTAAGTTTTCCAGTTTCTAAGTGTAGGGCTTCGTCTCCAATTTCTATATTTTATTCTGCAGTTATTTATTGCATCCAGTACTTAGCGAGTGAACCACGGTCATTTCAAATTTCTTATCTGTCCTATCCGCAGCGGCACATGATTATTCAAAAGATCCTCAATTTTCAACTTAAAAACGTAAGCTTACTATTGGAATTGTTAAGATACAAACATTGTTCCCATGGTATTGCACATTCTTCCCTATGTAGTGAGCGAACGTCAATAGACTTATAATCCCTGTAGGTATATTTATGCGGGACCGGAACATGTGAAAAATCAATATTATAAGAACAAAACAAAAAATCATGGTTAGATATTCCTTCAAGGGAAAGTTGATCAAAAAGGAGATTTAGATGCATCAGAGACTATTAACAAATCTAATAAACTATGATTGGCGTTTGAAGCATATCCAGTAGAATGAAAGTTTTTAATAACAAGACCATTGGATACCACCAAGTCAATAAGTTTGTGTGGTAGAACATCATGTCTCCCAAGATCAGTGTTAAAATCTCTTTTCAGATTACAAAACAGATTTATTTTTAACTATATTGTAAAAATAATGTAAAAAATTCAATGCAAAGCAGAAAACGTTAGTGTATGCACCAATCATTCGACTTTATAGTACATACTTACATCATACGACTTTAAAGTATGTACATATTTGCATTATTTTGAGTATGTGCATATGCTACTAGTTGGCTAACTAGTTTGTAGTCAGTGGATTTTTGCAAGTTAAACAAAAAACATTAGGCGCACGAATTGCTTCAACATTATTTTTATTTCGAAATAAATTTACTTATAACGTGGTTGTGTTTAATTGTTTTCAACTTGTTTTAAGAAAACTTCAATTTCACATTTTGAAATAATTAAAAAAAAAACATTGAATTAGCGAACATTGGCGACAGTGACCGGGCACAGCTTTAATTAATAATAATAATTATAATTGTGAATTTCGGTTGGATCTCGATAATTTTTATTCCTAGAGAACAGTTTGGATTACTGAGGAATTGGTCTTTCGGAAAAATATCATTAAGAACATTAAAGGGATAAGTATTTAACAACTTTCATTTAATTGTATTACTCGCAAAAGTGAAATCTAGATATGAATGGAGAAAACAATGATTCCGATGCTGCACTGCCGCCGTCGTATAAAACGAAAAGAGCCTCAGTAAGTGGACAGTTAACTTTATTTAACTGTGGAAGTAAAATTGGGACTTTTGGAGTCATACCTAACCAAATTTGATGACGCTAAGACTAACATAGAAAGATGGTAAAAGGGGTTCATTTAAACATATGTTCTGATCTGCTTATAAATCTACGTTTCTTTATATAAAACCCAAAATTGCTCGATTGCCAAAGTTGGAGTTGACGAAATCTTCTGGAAAATATACAAATTGGCCGGACTTTTTACCTATGTTTGAGACACTGGTGGATGGCGATGAAAAGCTTACTGATATCGAAAAATTTCAGCACTTACGTTCCTATTTATCAGATTTTGCTTTTAAAACTATTCAGTTTCTCGAAGTTACAACTCAAAATTATTCTAAAGCCATTGAATTATTTAAGGCTCGATTTAATAACAAACGTTTAATTCTCCATCCGCATATTAAGAAAGTTTTCAATCTACCCAGTGTCGACGGTGGACAACACATTCTGTGCTGGCTACAAGAATTCAACTTCATTCACAAACTCACGTAAGTCATACAAACCTGTGGCTTATAAGATTTTTGTCACATCAAGTACGTCTATTTCTATTTGTCGATATTGTAATTGCAAGGATCATAGTACTATATACTCGTATACACCTGCAAATTTTTTGCCAAAATTTCGCCTGAAAATCGTTTATACTTTGTATAAATTGTCTTCGAATATTTTACCAAGCACGCAATGTTCTTAAAGGCATAATACATTGCTACATATGAGTCCAATTGTTACTCCGTCCAGCCAAGTAACTGCCCCGTCTGTAACTCGTCGGAATTTGCCAACTTCAAGCAGCTCATACCTATTCCCAACCTTTGGTTGGCGCAAGTACTGCCCTTGTTTCTAAGTCTACACATCAAGGCTGTAAGTCCTTTGTTTTTCTTGGAACTCCTTTAGTTCTTGAACCAGACTACTATGGTTCTTACGCACCTTTTAGAGCACTATTAGACTCATAATCACAAATTGACTTTGCTATTGACCGTTTAGTGTAGTTGCTCAAATTAAAACGTATCAAAGCGAACAATGGAGAAGTTAGTACACTATATAAGTTTAAAGCGAACAAATGCATGAGATCTCATTTAATTGAGTACACACAAGCTCAGAAGCTTTTACCAACTATCACTTGTAATCAACCGGACCAAAATCTTAAAATCTCCGACTTTAATTTGTCTTCTAACACCGAGCTAGCAGATCCCCATTTCAACAAATCTCAGAGGATAGATTTGTTAATCGGGGCAGATATGTTTTTTGATTTACTATGAGTTGGACAAATTTTTCTGAATAACAATTTACCACTTCTACAAAAACCCTGCTGGGTTGGATTGTTGCCGGAAAATTTAAGACAGAACATGCAATGCAGTTAAGCTTCAGTGTAGTAGCTAAAGGGTCCATGCATTTAGAAAAGGGTGACTGTTACGGGCAGCGGAAACAAGCCCTAAAACCGACGATGTAAACGTGTCTTTAAAAAAAAACAGGAGTACATTTTGAAATGCGGCTTTCCTTGGGCTTTTTTTCTTCGATAAAACGTGAAGCGGCTTGTGAATATTTTTGTCTTTAAATAATTTTGTTATCATACACAAAATAAAATAAATAAATTAATTTTGATAGTTTAACGAAAATTAGCTTCAGTTGCGCCAAATTAGCACAACAATTTACAAAATAAATTATTCGCCACTGAAGATGCCGCCAAAGAAGGGAAAATTGCCACTGCTGGCGTCACCCTTTGTTCCTTCCTACAGCTGCAGACGATCGCCAGTCAACGAAGACTTGCCTTCAGAGGAGTATAATTGCCGCTCGTGCACTGCAAAAGATTCAGCTGGTAATATGGTATGATGCGATTGCTGCGATGGTTGGCACCAATACGCCTGCGTCTGCTTTGATAGTGCTGTAAGGCAAGAAGAATGGAAATGTCTCACTTGCCAAGGTATTGTTTCTGTAACTTGTTTTTCAGAACTAATGTTCGCATTTGCTGTTAAATCGTCTACTAGCACAGACAAGCTGGCGCAAATTGCTGGCGTTGTAGACACTGCCTGCTAAACTAAAGGTGCTTCTACGACCTCCAATTCTTTCGGCAACGCGGTGCCAATACTTGCACCCTAACCTTAAAACACCCTGTAACAAACCTAGCCGCGTTATTCACCACGCTCTCTCAGTCACCTGCGAGATTTCCAACGCATTTACCACAACATCTACGGCTGCTTCAACGACTTCAGTTTCCTTTAGTGTTACGAACATGCTGAACCCGGAGCCAAACGCAGTTGACACCTGGGCAAAATATGTAGCTGCCGACCATTTATGCACGAATGGAACTGTTGTGTCAAACGCTCCCCCTCTGCAAGTTGGTTCAATCAATAGTGCATCTCTTACGACAACTGCATTGCGTATGACTATTGCTTTCGGCTCAGCCTCAATGTGCCAAATACGTGTGTTAATGGTGCTGATGTCAACCTAGTGGACTGCACAAGTGTTTCGAAGAGCTCTCGCTCTTGGCTCCTGCAACTGGAGCTACTACGAAGGCTTGAAAAGGAAAGAGAGTTAGGGAAAAAACGTGATAAAGAGGAACTGCAACTTAGAGAAAAAAGAGATAATGAATATTTCATCGAAAAATATCTTTTGAGTAAGTATGGGGAATCAGGGAATGAAGAAGAGACTCTATATGATGCCACCGCATCTAAGTATAAAGTAAGTACATGGTTGGGTGGATCCAAAACTTGGAAGTGCTTGCATTCTACACAGGATGTTAATGTAGATAGGAAAGAATTAGGGACCTATCTACCTCAGTGCGCTTATAACTCGGGTCTAACACACACCTCTGCTTTCCAGCCGCCGCAGGATTAACATTACTTCTTAGTATCCAGACAGGTTCCTCATCTATCCAGTGCCTTACCACAGAGCTAATGTTCCCAACAGCAGCATGCTTTGTTGCAGACAGTGACAAAGCCTAATCCATTTCACCTAGGACAAAGCGAAGTCCCACGCCACTCAACTCACCAGTAGTTTTACCACCTAGCTCCATAACATTTAGCGTAACAACCATCTCAAACGGTTTCTAACGAAGCTCCGATACAATATTAATTCATACGTTCCGCCAAAACCTGTCGCAGAGGCCATTTCCCGAGTACCCGCTTCTGCTATTGTCCAAAATGGATTTCCTGCTCGATCTTTAAGTAGACGCTTCAACGGAAATCCAGGAGAATGGCCGCTCTTCATCTCGGAGTTTAATCGAAGCACTGAACTTTGTGATTTCACCAAAGAGGAGAATATGATTATGTTGGAAAAAACCATAACCGTCGATGCTCTAGCTAAAGTGAGGCCTTTATTTATGCAGACCAATTGTGTCTACCGAGTTATTGAAACCCTGAGGATGCTATATGGGAGGCCAGATATAATAATACATGCCTTGCTCCAAAAGGTACAGGATACTCCACCACCCAAGCAGAGAAGCTTGAAACAATTGTTAATTTTGCGTTGGCAGTGCAACATCTTTGTGCTACCATTGAAGCTCCTGGGTTGTTGGAGAACCTGTATAACCCAACGCTGTTGCACGAGCTTTCAGAAATGTTACCTGCTGCGATACGTCTTATGTGGGGATTCTATAAGAAAACTTAAACTACATTTTAACAAATGGATATATGTGATAGCGGAAGTTGCTACTGAAGTCATCACTCCAGCTATACCTTCGTCATCTGGGGAAAATAAACATCGTAGTTGAAACACAAAGGGAAAGGGCTTTGCTACTACGGCTTCAGCTACTAATAAAGGGTGTTGCACATGGAGTGGAACCGTTTGCAAGCAGTTACAGTAGCTAAGCCGCGCGAGGAAATGAGCTGAGGCAAGAACCCATCTGCTATGCAAGCGATGTTAAGCACGTTGACAACTTGTGTGCTTTGAAGTCTCCTTGCGGTAAAAATGGGTGCAATTTCAAGCTCCACCCTTTACTCCATAAGGACAAACAGGACATAGACACGAAGCCTGAAAGCGCCGGGACTGTTTCGCTGCACTCTAAATTTATTGCTAAAGGCAATGACGTTACCAGTTCTATTTTATTCCGTGTAGTTCTGGTGATCCTGTACGGCAAAGCAGTTCAAATAAACACTCTCACCTTCTTAGATGATGATCCTTCTGTTACCCTGATGGACGATGAAATCGCCAGACAGCTAAAAGTTGCAATATCCCACGTCCCCTATGTTTGAAGTAGGCTGGAAACACTTCTAGATATGAACAGAATTCGTTAATATATAATCTGCAGATTTCAAGCACAATCCCAACTGCAAAAAAGCATACGCTATGCGACGTGCATACTATTGACAGCCTACAGCTGCCCTCTCAAACACATAACCTTCACGAGCTTCAAAGTAAATATGAATACTTAAGAGGGCTCCACGTTAAGTCTTGCAACGAGGCGACACCGCAACTGTTAGTAGGGCTTAAGCTTGGGCTTCCGCTTAAATCCATAGAGGGAGGTTCCAAAGAACCAGTCGCCACCAAAACACGTATTGGATGGGTTGTGCATGACAACTGTTCCTGAGGGTCTGAAAACCTTGTTAAAAATTATAGTCTCTATTTTTGGAATTAAGCCAAGATCCTAATTCCCCCCGAAGATGCCGACCTTTGGAATAGCTGAAAGTAAATACAATCCGAAAAAATGGTAGATTTGAAACTGCTCTACTGTGGAAGTTTGACAATATTCGCCTTCTTAATAGTTTTCCCATGGCTAGGAAACGCTTGCAATTTCTCCAAAGGAGGATGCGTCGTGAACCAGCCATAGCAGAATCACTGGATGAAAAAATTAAACAGTATGTTTTAAAAAGCTAGCTTTCATAAACTTTCGATAAACGTTAAGAATATTGGTACCTCCTGATAATTCCAATACGCAACCCCAACAAGCCGGAGAAATTGCGAATAGTTTGGGACGCAGTCACGAAATTTCAAAGGATCTCACTGAATTCTGTTCTGCTCAAAAGCCCTGATCTCCTTACATCTTTAACTTCCGTCCCCTTCAAGTTTAAGGTGGCTATTGTTAGGGACATTATGGAAATGTTCCATCAAGTCGAGATAAGGAAAGCGGATCAGCACTATCAAAGATTTCTATGGACCAAAAGTGAAGAGGAGGAGCCAGAGAGCCACTAGCTCTTCTAGCTCAGCCCAGTACGTCAAAAATAATAACGCCGAAGGTTTTGAACTGGAATATCCCCGAGCAGTTCATTCGATTAAAGAGAACCACTATGTCGATGACCTAATGGACAGTGTACCGACACCAGTAGAGGCTATTAAGTTGGCGCAAGAAGTTCGATACATACATCAAGGAGGCTTTCATATTAGGAATTGGATATCGAACTCTCCTGCAGTTATTAGAGCGCTAAACTCTGAACCTACGGAGAAAATGAACCTAAACGTGGACATTGAGCTAGAAACCGAAAAGGTGCTCGGAATGTGGTGGCGTACCTCTTCAGATTGCATTGTATACAAGTTCACTGCTAACACAAATCAAACCAAGATCATCGTAGGGTCACATCGTCCCACAAAGCACGAAGTCTTAAGAACAATAATGACTATATTTGATCCCCTAAGATTGTTAGGGCATTTTCTTATGTATGTGAAAATACTCTTACATGAGATCTGGCGCTCAAAAATCGAGTGGGATACGAAGATCTAGGAAGCCGAACAAGAAAAGTGGTTGAATTGGGTGCACTTATTACCTGCCGTGGAAAGATTGACGTTGGGTCCCATCAAACGAAAAGATAGCGGATGAAGCGACAAAGTGGCAGAAGTTTCCGAAGTTTGATTCGGCTATTCACTGGTTTACAGGACCTAAATTTTTGAAGAGACCAGCCGAATATTGGCCATGGGAGCCTGTGGAAAAAGAGCCCACCTGCGAATAACTAAAAATGCAGTCCGTAATCTTCATCATGCGGAACATCGCGAAAGCGTACTTAACTTTAACGACATATCCGACCATAGTTTGCTGGTAAGAAGCACGGTTCTTCGGTACGTCAGCAACCTAAAGAGGGAAAATAAACTTCGAAGGCTCGGAAAGAGCTTTGTCAGAGTCAGAGAACTTCTTATTTAAAGAAGCACAAAGCAGCGCATATCAAGAGGAACAGGCGCAATCAACTTGTCCAGAAAAGCAGCGCTATTTTCAATCTCTGTCCATTTCTAGACAGTAATGGCTTAACTAACGGAAGGGTCAGCCTCGCCTAGGAAGTGAGCAATGAGGTCAAGCAACCGGTTATTCTACCCAGGTCACATCGGATTACGACTCTAATTATATCCGATGTTCATGCGCGGTATAATCATCAGAATAATGAAATTGTAATCAACGCGCTTCGTCAACGGTATCACATTGCTCATATGAGAGCAGCTCTCCGGGCTATAAAAAAAATCCTCCCAGAAGTGCAAAATTGCAAAGGTTCAACCACAACAGCCAATCATGGCGCAACTACATGCCGCACGGCTTACTTACTACTGTAGGCCTTTCTCTTTCGTTGAAATTCACTATTTCGGGCCCATGAACGTAACCCTAGGACGTAGGACTGGGAAAATGTGGGGTGTTCTATCCACATGACTGATCATCAGAGTAGTCCATATCGAAATCGCGCACACGTTGACAACTGACTCGTGCATTCTCACATTTCGCAACTTTATAGCAAGACGCGGAACACCTATCGAGATATATAGTGACAACGCAACAAACTTTCAGGGAGCTGAACGGGAGCTAAGAGAAGCGTTAAAGAACGTAAATAAGGAAGAATTGTCTGGGACCTTCATTTCGACGAACACTAAGTTTAAGTTCATCACTTCAGGATCACCACACATGGCTAGAGGCTGGGGAAAAATGGTGCGTTCTGTAAAGATCGTACTCTATCCGGACCGTACGGAATCCCTCAGACGAGCTGTTCAGAAGTATGCTGATGGAAGCAGAAAATATAGTTAAACAAACGACCTGCGGAGCTGAAGTTCAGGAGGCGCTTACTCCCATTCATCTTATTCTGGGGTCTTCGAGTGAATTGAAGCTATTTGAAGTATTCAGCGACGAGGGTAGGGTGCTGAGAAAGAATTTGCTGAATTAGTTGGGGGACAGAATACTTACCTACAATAACACGGCGCTCAAAATACTTCACGCCTGTTAAGCCGATAGCGATAGAGGACATCATCCTTATTGTGAACCCAAATAGTCCGAGAAATACTTGGTCAAAAGAAAGAGTGATTAAAACAAAAATATCACAAGACTGTCAGGTACGAAGCGCATTTGTACAGACGCAGAACGGTATCTATAAGCGACCAACGGCTAAGCTGGCGATACTCGACTTTCTTTTCTCTGAGGATGTGAATCCGCGGGTGGAACTACGGAAGGGGAGTGTTAGGGGCAGTGGAAAAAAGCCAGCAGCCATTTTGAAATGCGGCTTTCCTTGGGTTTTTTTTTGGATAAAACGTGAAGTGGCTTGTGGATACTTTTGTCTTAAACTAATTAATTTTGTAGTCATACAAAAAAAAATTAAAATAAAGTAATTTCGGTAGATTAACAAAAGTTAGTTTCAGTTATTAGCAACAATGACGTTATCGAGAAACTACTCAAATCGTTTTGGGAAATTGAATCCCACGAAGATGGTTTAAAGAGCCAAACCAAGGAGGAAACTGATTGCGAAAACTTTTTTCGCGAAACTTACCAGCGCTCTTCATCTGGACAGTTTTCTGTTCGCCTTCCTTTCGAAAGATCTCCGAGTGAGCTTGGAGATTCATTTAAACTTGCACAAAAACGTTTCTATAATTTGGAATTAAGTCTTGATCGCAGTCCTTAACTAAGAAAACAATACGTCGACTTTGTAAATAAATACATACATTCAGCTCAATCATATGTCCAAGATTGACACTTAAGTTCTCAGGGAAAATCACTTTTTTCTTCAACACCATTGCGTCACCAAGGCAGATAGCACCACCACTAAACTGCGTGTAATGCTCAACTATTCAGCGAAATCTTCACCGAGAATATCGCTTAATGACATTCTTATGGTAGGACCAACCATTTAAGATGACCTATTCGTGGTTGTCGTTCGATTTCGGATGTATCGCTTTGCTATCACGTCCGATATGTCTAAAATGTACAGGTGTGTACAGATTCAACCGCCTGATGATAACTTACAATTAATCCTGTGGAGGGAAAATAAGATTGAGGACTTAAATATTTTTAAATGAAACACAGTTACTACCATATGGAACTGATCCAGCTTCTTTTCTCTCTATTTGTGCAATGGTTTAGTTGACGTTAGAAGAAAACTCAAATTTCCCTCTTGGGTCCAAAATCTTACAAAACGATTTCTATGTCGATGACCTCCTTACTGGAGCCGGCAAACTTGAGGAAATCATCGAAATTAAAAATAAAATAACTAATCTCTTGAAAGGGGGTGGTTTTATTTACCGAAGTGGTGTTCCAACAGTAAATTTGTCCTAAACACAATATCCACCGAAAATAAGGAAAGCTTCTTAAGCATAAATCAAAGTGTAAAGTAAAAAAGGAATAATTTGGCAGCCTGATTTGGATGAGTTTCGCTTCTCTTATCTCCCACCAGAAATTTCACATCGTGAGTGATCGACAAAGAGATCGATCTTTTCTAGTATAGCTAGGTTCTACGATCATTTAGGGCTCATACCTTTGTTTCCAACAGGGTAGCAACAATTCAAAATCTATTGGAAAACATTATATGGCATCACATTCCAATGAAGTTCATTCGATTTGAACTTCAGGACCAACGTTTCTGTTAGACGATGAAGAAACTTGGCCAGTAATGACCAAACATGAAGGAAATTTTTCAGAAGAACGTAAGATTAAAATAGTGATTTTGCTCTCCACTATTCAAATTTAGAATCCATCTACAAGGTGCAAATTTTTGAATTCATTCAACAAACTAATTAGAATGTAAAACTATGCCTACCGATTTTGGAGTATATATATGATACGAATCATACAGCAAATGGTGTTCAATGACGATTACAAACGGTTATCATCCGGGCAAGCAGTTCAACTACAAAAAGCTAGTTGAAGTCTTTAACGCTTTTCTTTGACGAATTTGAAAATATGCGAGTTCGTGGACGTTTTCAAAATTTTTCTTTACCTTTTGAAAAGAAAAACACCCGATAATTCTTCCCAAGACTCATCCTTTAACATCAACGATAATAAATCATTTTCATATTAAAAACATACATGTGGGAGTCTTTATTAGCCGCGCTGAGAATGAAGTTTTGCCCAATCGGAGGCAAATACATAGTGAGAAAAGTTCTCAACAAAGGCGTTCGTTGTTTCTGGGCTCGTCTACTTGTTATGCATCAACTCCAGATAAATCTGCCTGATCAACTTGTTCAACAATCTAGACCCTTTGCTGCAACTGGAGTGAATTTTTGTGAACCCTTTTATGTTCATTCTCGCATTCGTGGGCGAGCACCTACAAAGACATACATATGCCTTTTTGTTTGTTTAGCAGTTAAAGCAGTTCATTTAGAGCTTACGACCGATCTTCTGCATTTTTGACTGCCCTCAGAAGGTTCATCAAAAGACGTGGCAAACCACAGACAATTTTTTCCGACAATGCTACCAATTTTGTGGGAACGAACTCAAATTTAAATGAGCTGCGAAAGTTATTCAATTCTCAAGAACATATTGAATCGATCTACCATCGTCTAAGTGACGGTATTCAATGGAAGTTCATACCACAGCGACCTTCTTACTTTGGAGGGTTGTGGGAATCCTCGATCAAATTTACTAAATTTCATTTACGCCGTATCGTCAATGATTTAAGTTGAATCCATTATTAATTCTAGAGCTTTAAGTCCCATTTCAGGCGATCGTTTCGACTTAGACGCTCTAATACCAGGTCACTTCCTAATAGGAGCTCCTCTCACTGCAGCTCTTGAGCCAGACACAATGGACTTAAGCATAAACAGACTGACTAGATGGCAGATGATACGATACATGATGCAGCACTTTTGGAAAAAATGGTCCAGCGAATACCTAAGCACACTTCAATAACGAAAATGAGACCGAGAAGAAGTTAATGTTACTGCTGGGACTATGGTGCTTTTGAAGGATGATAATTTGCTAACTTTAAGGTGGCTTCTAGTCAGTATAACAGAAGTTTTTACTGGAGGCCAAGGTTAAAACCCCAAATGGAATTGTAAAAAGAGGCCATTACAAAAATCTGCAAATTTTCAATGGACAACGAACAACGATCTTCTTGAATATATGATTGATTTATTGTTATTTATAATATATTGTACAAAAATTTTGCGCACTAGTGTAGATAAATATTTCACATAACAAAAATTAATGATTTACTGTAACATTAAATGCAAAGCTAAAAACGTTATCGTATGCACCAAATCATTCGACTTTACAGTACATACTTACATCATACGACTTTACAGTATGTTAATACTCGCATTATTTTGAGTATGTGCATATACTACTACCTCTCTTGTTAGTTGGCTAACTAGTTTGTATTTCAAAATATATTTACTTATAACGTGGCTGTGTTTAATTGTTTTCAACTTATTTTAAAAAACTTAAATTTCGTATTTTGAAATAATTCAAAAAACACTGAATTACCAAACAATCTCCACATACAATGATATGTTTATATAACTGAGCGAAAATGGCTAACGCCGAGATCTGTCTGCTTGGATTATACACACAGGATACAATACATTTAAAACAACCATCTGTCACCTCTGATATTAAATATTCAATTTCGTTATGTTCGGATTTACCAATCACTTTACACCTTAATGTTGATTTGCAATAGGTTGCTACCCTACCAGCAATTGTGTTTGTTTTCCTGTCATTGCGATACAACTTATAACCAATCATATCGAAGACATGATCTTCGATTTCTTTCTCAATCATGTCGGAGATATGATCATGGATATCGGGCTTAAACCACGTTTCACGCAAACAAGTGACATCAACATCTGAGGCCTCAAAAATATATTTTAAGTAATCTAGCTTAGCAAAATTAAGACTACATTCAGATAACACAACCAAAAACCCGCAAGAATCCTAGATAAGATCCGTATCATTGTGCGAACAGTATTATTACCTACGCCACTGACCATGGACGATGTTCCACTTAACATAACTAAACTAAAAATAAGTAACGGACGAGCAACTTAAAAGAAATGCAATTTTTTGAAAATGAACTAAACAGCAGAAGAACATAAACCTAATTTTTAATGGAAAAGCAAAAAACATTTTATTCAATGTATTGGCCATTGCTAGCTACACGTTTTTCCCATCTTTCAGGCAATATATGGATTCCACGCCAATAAAATTGTTCGTCTTTTGAAGCAAATCAAAAAGTCACCCGACTTTCGTTTTCCTCGTAGGAATCGAAGTGCTGCTCAGCTAATGAGTGTCCCATCGATGAAAACAAATGGTAGTCGGAAGGAGACAAGTCTGGTGAATACGATAGGTGGAGTACCAGCTCCCAGCCAAGTGCTTTGGTTGTATCCTGAACCAGTTTTGCTTTGTGTGCAGGTTTTTCGATCAATACATGGTTCAAATTGATCATTTGTTGTCGCTAGCGATCTTTATTAACGGTTTAACCAGGTTTTATGAGCTCGTGGTACCTTTCTGGTCCCACCAGACACACAGCATAGTCTTCTTGCCGAATCGATCTGGTTTTGCAGTCGAAGTTGATGTTTGTCCCGGATTAACCCATGATTTTTTCCGTTTAGGATTCTGAAAATAAATCCATTTTTCATCGCCAGTAACAATTCGATGCAAAACCGATTTTTTATCGAAGTGTGGTTTTTCCTTTTTTCCATCTGTCTTTCATTCAATTCATGTTGCACCCATTTTCCAGACTTTTGGATCTTTCCCATAGCTTTTAAACGGTCAAAATTGTTTGTTGTGCAACATTTAACAATTTGCCATTTGTTTCTGACTCAAAGTGTCATCTTCATCCAATATTGTTTGCAGTTCGGCGTCTTCAATTTTTTTTGGTGGTTTTCCACGTTCTTCATTTCTCACATCAAAATAGTTATGTCTTTAATAGGTGTCATAGCAACCAAACAAAAAAAAAAATTAAGGCCCGTTCACAATAAATGTTCCTTATCGAACATTTGTATCTTGTATTTTACAAATACACTGCCGAAATTTTTGTAAACATCGAACAGCTGATTTTCGCGCTTGAGGGTTAATGCATGTTGTAAAAATCACACGGCTTTTCCTCGTTAAGCTGTCGTGGATGTATACTAGATCATTCGCATCTATTCCAGCATCACGAAGGCAAAGCTATTTATTGTATTGTTTCCAAAAACGTAACGTAACGTAACGCCAAAAACGGCGTTTCTTTCTTGTGGGCTATTGAATTTAACTATTACAGGTGAGATGGTTTTGTTACGTTGCCGTGGACGAAAGATTTGTTTTATTATGGGAGAACCGCAGTCGATAGTGAAACAAAGTCGATTGAAGATCTCTTTGAGATTTTCCTCTGGTTGTTCGGCGATACCAAATAGAACAGCATCAGCAGCAATATCTTTGTGCTCTAATACATCATATTGGTTTTGTTAAGAGAGAAGCTCTTTTTTTATTGTAAGCGTATTATCAGTAGCTTAAACTCTTCAACAGGTTGGACTATTTTAGCGATAGTTTTATTTAGTGCATCAAATCGATTCGAGCAGAACTGTTGAGTGGTATGAATTTTAGTGAGAAATTCATCGCGAATGATATTTATTTCTTCTGATATGTGGGTAGTTATCAAAAGACGGTGTTTTTCCAAGCAGTCATTAAGCATTTCCAGCTTCAGATTAGCAGTACTGTAGATGGGTTTGGTCGTCATAGGTGAAATTGGTTGTGACGGTGTTGAGGCCTTACTTGGAAGAGCTTTAGCTCTGGTTACAATTCCAGCAGTGCAACATAATCAGTTGCGAGTAAACAAATGAGAATGCAAGAGAATGCAAGAGCGGCGAAGAGAACAATATTAGTTTTTAATATTAGAGCGGGTTCCTTGCAAGTGCCATAGATGTTTAGAGCTTACATGGGACGCAAAAGATGAGAGGTTATTTTCGACATCGTGGAGAGTGATGTTTTTGTGAAAGCGGATGAAAAGTTTTTTTTTTAGGTCATTTGTATTAATGGGTAGATCCACCTACGTTTGTTTTTATTTTGCATCAACGCTGATTGGGCTTCTCATGCCATTACACAAAATATAAGCTTACGTTTTTATAAATTGAATGGTCTCTTAAACTAGAAAGAACATAACAATATTAGTTTTTAATGTTAGAGCGGGTTCTTTGCAAAAGCCATATAGTTTAGAGCTTTCATGGGACGCAAAAAACGAGAGGTTATTTTCGACATCGTTAGGAGTGATGTTTTCGTGAAACCGGAAGAAAAGTTTTTTTTAGGACATTTGGATTAATGGGTAGATCCACCTGCTGGATAGAACCAATACGTTTGTTTTGATTTTGCCATCAACGCTGATCGGGCTTTTCAAGCCATTACACAAGATATAAGCGGACGTTTTTATAATTTGTATGGTCTCTTAAACTAGAAAAAACATGAATCTAGAATGAACTAGATTCTTAGCTACTTTTACTTTAAGAAAGAAAGATGGTGGTGTAGTACCTTTTATGTTATTGTGAGGCTGATCAGGTACACAAGAGGGAGGTTATAATAATATAAAGAGCTAATCAGGGCATTCTATAAGCGAGTTATGCAGCTTAGGAACGAATAACGATATGATGACTACGAGTTTTCCCGCACGGTTTTGAATCCTATCTACCAGGTGTAGATATGTTTTGGGCACACCCGACCAGATATGGGCATTGCACTCCAATTTCGGGCGGATAAATGCGTTATATACTGAGGCCATATAAGAGGGGATAAAGTATTTCTTACATCGTTTGAGAAATTATAGACAAATTGGGGTGGCCGTGGTGTAGTGGTATATGCATAGACTTCGCAAGAAGAGGGTTGCGAGTTCGAATCCCGTGCAAGGCAGTTCTCTGAAAAAGTCTTTTCATAGAATTTGTATGTAGTTATATGAAAATTACGTCGGCGTGAACTCTGACATTAAGGCATAACACTGATGTTGGAGTGGTTGCTGGCTGGACTTAATGTAACGAACTAACAACTAGCACGTACTAAGACTCACTGGTTGAGAATGTACTGGCTCGTCCCGTCCAGTTTGACAACCACCTCTGGGAAAAATATCGAAACCAAATACACCTGAGTTACACCACCCGCCCGCGCCCTGGGGAAAAGGCAGTAAAAGGGTATTCATATCC
Source organism: Volucella inanis (assembly GCA_907269105.1). NCBI lineage: Eukaryota > Metazoa > Arthropoda > Insecta > Diptera > Syrphidae > Volucella > Volucella inanis. The sequence continues at coordinate 16,829,083 of OU026158.1, forward strand.
CCTTGGTGCGCGCGCGGTATTATAAAAAAAAGACATTTCGCAGCATTTTTGACGACACCAAATATGTGGTCACTCCAACGTAAGTTGTCATTGACATACATACCGAGAACGGATGAATGGTTTCGACGATGCAAGTGTCAATTATGGACAATAACTTGGTATTTGAATTTCGCTTTAACGACAGCAGACAGCATTGTGTTTTAGAAGCATTAAAATCTTCTCTGTTAGTGGTTCCTTAGTTATTAATTCTGTTAATATCAAAATTTAATGAGCTTAACATACGCGGCCGTTCCCGTTCTATAGCCGAAGAGCAGGGACGTAAGTCAGGAAACGAATATGAAAAGCCGAGAGTACTGTCGTCAGCAAAGGAATATATTGGATTAGAAGTAGCAGACGAGATCGTTGATGAAAATAAAAAAGTGTCGGAGACAGAACGGAGCCCTGAGGCACATCAGCATTTATTTGATTTGACCGTCTAAAACAACCTGAGTTGAACTTTCTGAAAGCTAATTTCCAATCCATTGAAGAAGAGGCATCGGTCCCGCACGCATTTTCGACAAAAGAGCCTTGTGCCAAACTGTGTAAAATGCCTTAGAAATATCAAGTGAAACTATCTTGCTTTCGCCGGATGCTTTGGTTCCACTTTTCGGTGAGACATGCCATCAAATCACCTGTGAACCTGTTGCTACGAAAACCGTACTGCCGGACGTTGAGAAATTTTCGTGTTTCGAAACATTTCATAACTTTGGAAACGGGTCAATGGGTGCAATTGGTCTGTGGGAGGAGAGCGAAGCAGATTCGATTTTTTTAGGGACGGGCAGGACAAATGCTGTTTTCCATCTGCCCGGAAAGAGTCCTAAAGAGTAGGATTAATGAAAAGGCTTACGCAGTGGTTTTGCCAGCGAGAAAAATACCGCTTCAAAACAAGTGGAGATATACCATCTTCACGAGCGAATTTGTAAATGCTAAGATTTTGGAGTTTCGAGGTATGATAACGATTATGGATCTGTAAATTGAAAAATATGATAGAGGAGAGGTTTCTTCGTTTTGAGATTTGTTTATTTATCAAAATATTATCAAAAATAATTGAAATTTGTTTATTGTTGATGTGAATTTCATTACCAGATGGGTTGATGAAAAGCCATTTGTAGGTTTAGTGGATGCTCAGTTGCTTCTGTAGTTTTTAATCGCAAAGCAAACATTTTTTATGGGAAAAAAATAGTTATCCAAATTTTATCAGCTTTAAAAGGAGCGCCTTTGAAAACAAAGTCGGTTCTCGGATTTTCTGATATTGAAAGAATTAAGTTTTTGAAGCCGTTGATTCCATTCAGAAATTCTAAAGTGCGTGGCAGTAGGAGCAATTTGAGAAGCAGGAAGTGCAACAAGGTGTGTTACAGGATCTGAAGCAGATTGTAAAATTGGTCGTAGATCAGACTGAGGGATGGATAGAGAGGGGCACTCAGTATCCAATTGGTGATAAGACGTAAAGACTTGTGACATGTGACTTCTTTTACATCATACTGGAAATAATTGTGCGAAACTCAGAAGCGAACATAGGGAGTCCTATCTTTCAAACGTCTGTGTAAATACTGGCGTGCGCCGAGGATATTGACATAATTGGGAGAACTCGGCGGGCTGTTACTAGTATTGCCAAAATCTGTTAAGCGGTAAATGAGGACAAAACCAAGTATATGCTGTCAACAAGAAGGGATACACAACATCGAAGAATCCAACAGAACATCACAATCGATAGCTATAATTTCGAGATAGTAAAGGACTTTGCCTACTTCCGATCTGTTATGAATTTTGCCATCAATTTCTCAGCAGAAATAAAACGAAGAGTCACTCTTGCCAATTGATGTTTCTTTGGGCTAAGAAGGCAATTGAGTAGTAAGGCCCTATCCAAAAAAAAAACAAGTAAGGAGACTCCATATAAGACCTTGATGCTTCCAGTCCTACTTTATGTCACAGAAGCATGGACCCTCTCGAAAGCGGATAAAGATATCCTCAGTCGTTTCAAAAAGAAAAATACTTCGAAAAATATTCGGTCCCGCTTGCGTTGGTGGGCTTTGGAGGAGAAGAACCAACTATATGAGCTGTACAGCGACATCGACTGCATGTAATAAACTGCGCATTACTCGCCTGAGATGTCTAGGACATGTAGAGAGAATAGACACCAATGGACCGGGCCGCAGAGTCTTCGAATCAAAAGCGGAAGGACAACGCAGTAGAGGTAGACTTAACTTAGCTTAGGTGGTACGCAGAATTATTTAGAAGGGGACCTCAACCTGATGAGATTGAGCAACTGGAGGAAGTATATGTTAGTGAAAGTAGTAAAGTGGAAGGTAGTTAAGGGGATATTTTAAATTTTATTTTTAAACCAAAATGAAAATTAAAGGACTTACCTTTGGACAGGGTTGATGTCTGTCTATGTATTTATGATTGCTATTTCTCAACCGGGCAATTGATACACCACACAACAGGATCACGAAGAAAACACATATGAGTATAATTAACATGGTTGGATGAGAATTTTGAGCTAAAAAGATTTAAAACAAATTTATCTCGTTTTAAAAAGTTCGGTAAAAAAACTTACCTTTATGCACAATGGCATGAACCCTAGATTTGGGTTCTTGGATATCATGTGAATGAATCATAGCATGTGCAAACATGTTGGAATCTAAAGTTAAAGGAAAATTAAACATGATGCAACGAATATTTTTGATTTGTATTAAGAACATGTGTAACATGTAAGAATGTTTTATATATACCATATTGCTGCTGAATTGGTTGCATTGCATGGTTTGATGCCGTCGTCGTTGTTGTATAACTCTGCTTCGGATGCAAAACAGTTAGGGTTAGAGTAAATTCTGCGCTTTTGAATTGCGAATTTAGTTGTGAGCATGATAATTTAAAAACTCTATTTAAATAATACGCAGGCTTTTTATTACTGTACACCAGCGCTTTTAAGACATCGAGATAATTTGATGTTGTGTCATAACCAATCATATCTACACCATCTTTATTGATGTTGGTTTTAATATCAAGGGTAGATGACAGAGATTCGTCGCCATCAACTTCAATTTCTTCATGATCTGGATTTAGGCTGGGGAATACAATAACACTACAGGAATCTAAGCTTTGTAGATGTGGTTGAATATGTCCACCTGTCATAACACTAATATTGATGTTACCCAAAATTCGAACACCTTGTTTAATTTCTGGATAAGAGACAAGGTGGTTTGAATTACCACTAATCACAATTTTTGCTTTATCTTCATTCGAGAAAGGTTTTTGTTTTTCAGAACGTGGTTCACTGAAGCCGCCATTTTTGTGAATGTCCGAAAAATCTTTCATAGAAGTAGCAGTTGTAACCGTGGGAGTGGGTCCATTTACCATAATATACGTTTCAACTGTGGGCAAGCGAACGGCACTTTGATTAATACACATCATTGTTGTGCGCACTTCAATGTTTCTTCTGCCAATTGTTGGATTCTGTTTTGAATTTATATACTGAATCTTTTGCAAGAGGCTTTCTATATTTGCTTTATTGTTTCCTTCTATATAAACTTCGTTCAGTTGTGCGTTAGATTGGACCTGCTGATTAGCTTCTAAGATTCTTGCCGGTGGTGGCACTAAATGTTCAGCACAGCTGGTTCCACATTTAACATCTTCAGTGGATAGTATATTGTTTAGTGATAATTTGATCTCGGATATATCACCGCTGAAACCATGTTTTAGACGATTCTCAGAGCTCTGGTAACAAGCGCCTACTGTTAAAGTTGTATTGACACCGTGTGCAGCGTGTAGAGGCCAGTCATCAATTACTTCAGGATTACTATGTCGATCTTCGACCGAATTTTCAAATTTCACACCATCAATGTAAAGTTCAACTTTGGATTGATCTACGTTTAATACATAGTGATGCCATTCGTTGTCACAAACTTGTGCAATCTTCCACCGCCATTCTGCTGGACTGAATATATTCAAATCACCTTCATTAAAATTCTTGCGTAAAAGCAAAATCAACCGACAATTTCGGACAAATAAAGCCATATGATGACGGTTCATTTCTAAAAGGAAAAAAAGTCAAAATAAATCATTCACAGTAAGTTGTTTAAAGTAGTCTTACTATGGTCATCGGCGCTACAAATAATGTGCTCCTTTGCATGTTTATTAGACGTGGGTAAACTAAAATGCCTAAATATTGTCACAATACTAAAAGGTCTTGAAGCGAAATCGTGTCGCAACACTATGTTCTCAGGTACAATAACACCTGATGAGCCATCGAATTGAAAAACTGGTTCAGACCCTTCATCATAGCTCAAGTCTTTTGTCCACTCGGTGCCACGGGGTAAAAGATCAATCAAAAAGTACCCCGGTGTACAATTCGTCATATCACGATCACAGCCAAACGATATGTGTTTAGTCTAGAGACGCACAATGTTATAGCACAGTTTCCGTATATGCATATTATGTTAGCTTTACATTACCTTTAATACAATCGATGTGCGTATACCAATACCTTCACTGTTGCAGTATATATCACACAGTTCAAAACGTGCATTTGGGAATAACGAAAGTGATTCGGTGGAACTTGCCTACATTGAAAATTAAAGTAATTTATTTTGTTGGTTTATGAGAAAAATCACTTACCGTATAATCAATACGTTCAGGTATTCCAACAAGTCGTGCTTCGCAAACCCTACGCACTTTAATACTAACCATGATAGGGGCAGATTCTTTCATGGCGCAATCATAAGCAATAACCGACAATATATGATTGTGCGATGCTTTATGTGATAGCGGCTCGGTATTTTTGATTGAGCCCTCATTATCGATTACAAATGGTTGATCGGTATTTAGAATCTCATACTTGCAAACATCCCCAAATAATGGTGTACAATCTTTGTCCGAAGCTTCGACACGAATTATTTCTTTATAAAGACGTCCTTCATCAACTTCGGTGACGTATGATGGCTGAAGAAACGTTGGTGCATATTCATTAATATCAATAACTGATATATGAACAGTTGCACTTGCTGAGTGAGTACTATCACAAAATATTGCAACGATTTCAAAATGATAGCTCTTGCGTTTCTCACAGTTAAGAGTTCCACGAGCTTTTAAGATACCCAGATTGTTGACAAGTTCAATCTTAAAACAAACAAATAAAAATGTTTTATCATCGTTGTAACACAATTTTGAAATACTTATGCATAACATTATTGTTTTTTATATTTTTTTTTAAGTATGTCATCATATATAAAACAGAAACATTTATAAATAGAATGAAGATCTGTTGTCGAAAAATTAGCTTCAGAAATACTTCGTTTTGAAAATACTATGTACAGGATACGAGAAGAGATACTCGTATTAGAATCAGAGGTTTATGAATGTCTTTTTTTTTATAATCCCGCGCGCGCACCAAGGGGATATGAATATCCTTTTACTGGTAGTAGTTTGAAACTCAGGTGTATTAGGTTCCGATATTTTTCCCAGAGGTGGTTGTCAAACTGGACAGGACGAACCAGTGCATCCTCAACCATTGGGTCTTAGTACGTGCTAGTTGTTAGTTCGTTACATTTTAGCTCAGCTAGCAACAACTCCAACATCAGTGTTATGCCTTCATGTCAAAGTTGACGCCGACGGGATTTTCAAATAACTACATACAAATTCTATGAAAAGATTTTTCAAAGAATTGCCTTGCACGGGATTCAAACCCGTGACCCTCTGCTTGAGGAGTCTATGCATATACCACTACACTACGGCCACATAATATATGTATATATCCGTCTCAACGATTTTTTGTAAAAACTATCCCAATTTCATCTAGCTACAATAACTTTTGTTTTTATTATACATTGTGTGAAAATCTGTATGCCTTTGTGCTTTGAACGGTATGTAGATCTCAAATGTCATCGACAAAGCAAGTACATCTTGAGAATTAGAAAACTCTTAAATAACAATTTGCATGTGATTGTTGATTGTAATATTTTTTGTGATTGTAACTTAAAACTTAATTCTTGTGTCTGGCAACACTGCTCCTTTGTATTGTCAATCATCCTCTTGTAATAAAAACCTTCTTCTATTCACATCGTTAAGTGCCTGCAGTTCTTTTGTTTTTTCTTCCACTCTAATTCACCATAGGTAAATTAGGCCAGAAGCGACTTTAGCATTAAAAATTAAAAGAAAAACATTCGAGATCCAGAGTCCTTTTTTTATCGGTAACATAAAAATAATAAATAGTTTTTTCTTTGCGAGTCCTTTTACTGGACAAAATGGCGGCCAGTCAGTCCAACTACACTTTTTCTATTGAAAGACTAAAAGGAGGGGAAAACTAGGATTCTTGGAAATTCGCAGTTCAGAATCTCTTCGAGTATGAAGATTTATGGAAATGTGTAGAAGGAAAATCAGAGAATGAAAAATTAATAAAAAAGGCTTAGTCCAAATTGATTTTTTTGGTGGATATTGTCAACTATATCCATATTCGAGACGCTGCTACAGTCAAGAGTTGGTTTGCTGAGGACATTGATTACCACAAAGTTGGATGACAGTGAGTCAATGGAGGATTTCGATCAGAAGATCATTACGACTACGCACAACTTAAGGGAAACTGGTCTTAGCATTATGAGGAATGGATTGGCACTTTGCTTCTTGCTGGCTTATTAGATCATCACCAGCCTATGATAATGGGTTTAGAAAACTCAGGAATTGTCATTTCATCCGATTCCGTAAAGACAAAACTACTACAGGACGTATCGCATGCACGTAGCACTGTACAGCAAAAGATTGTCCCAATCAAAAGTTACAAAAGGTTAAAAAGTCAAGTGGAAATCCAAACGTTTTGTTTACGTCACTAGTTGCGAACGAAATAAACAATCAAGCTTGGTTCTTGGATTCAGGGGCGTCTGCACACATGACATTGCGACGAGATTGGCTCAAAAATATAACAATTCCGAGCAACAATGAAATTGTTATTGCAGACAGAAATCGATTGAAGGTGGAATGTATGGGCGATGTTGAAATTAAATTGCCAAATGGTGTATCTGCGATTGTGAAAGACGTCCTGTTTGTGCCTAATCTTTGCGCAATCTTGATCTCCGTGAACAGACTTACGAAACCTGGCAACAGTTTTAAATTCCTTGGAAATAGAGCGGAAATTTTTAATAAAAAGAACTATCGTGTTGTGACTGCGTTGCTTGAGTCAGATGTGTATAGGGTGGACTTGCCAAACCCGAAGTTTACTCTTATGTGTGCGGTCCGATGAGTGTGAGTTCAATTGGAGGTGCACGATACGTTATTTGATAAGACGCCTGAAGAAATATGGAGTGGCAAAAACCGAATATTGATTTCTTCAAAGTTTTTGTTTGTCGTGCAATGTTCCACATTGCTGATCATTCGATCAACATCAGTTATTGCGATCGGACGTGTATCTTTATATCTCTAGTGTGAATACTTCTTTTTACTTTTACTTTTACTTCTCAAATTCTTTCTAACTTTATTTAAACAATGTCTGGAAAGTGCTCTATTTGCAATCTTAGATTGCTTCGAGATAATTTTATAAAGTGTGATGGTTTCTGTGGCCAGATTTTTCATAAGAAATGTGTTTCCATCTCAGTCAATTCTATTAAAGTCTTGGAAGTTGACAAAAATTTAATGTGGCGTTGCGCTAGTTGTGTGTGCGTGACTGGCTCTATTCTTTCCCTAATCGGTCAGTTGGTAAATGACGTTGCAGTGATTAAATCAACTTTACATCATTCTCGTTCTTCTTCCGTCATAAGCACTTCGAACTTGCATCAACAACTCGCTTTTCAAACCCCCGCGTCGACCGCTCCATCTACATCATCATTATCTACGACAGCAGCTGCCTCACCAGCATCTCCTACTTCTTCATCTTTATCATCTATGACAGTAGGCGCTCCTCCCCCCACCTCCTCCCTTTTCAGTACCACCGCTAAACTCACCTCTCCCAACTTTACATCATCCATCAGCCGTCTCCGATATCAACAGCAACTTATCAAATGCTAATGTCTGGAAGCAAGTTGAGTCAAAAAAGAAGAGAAGAGGTCAACATTCTTGCAATCTACTTGGAACAGCTACTGATGAAACAGCCGGTGCTATGTTATCTACCTTAGCTGAAATTCCTTCACATTTCTCGCCTGTGTAAATAAGTCACTGAGGGAAATATTATTTCTTTTGCAGCACACAGGCTTAAGCTACATGAAAATATGCTGCTTTGCAAAAAACTTATTGAAAAAGATGTGGACCCCTCTTCCCTACACTTCATAAAATTCAAACTCGGTATTCCTGCTTATGTTTACCAAAACGCATTAGATGCCTCTATTTGGCCTCTAGGAGTGCAAATCAAAAATTTTGTACATCTTCCAAAATCAAAAAACGACAGTCCAGTTATTGAAGACGTAGTAAGCTAGAATGCGCTAACCTATGTTCACGTAATGCTGCTCGGATTCATCGTAAATCAAACATCGCACCGCTAAAAATCTATTATCATAATGGGAGTGGGATTCGAACTGAAATTTCCACTAGTGATCAGTTCTACAATGTCATCATTATAGTCGAATCATGGTTTTACCCTGAAATCTCATCATACAAAATCTTCAACCGAGAACTCTATACTCACTTCAGGATCGACAGATGTAAATCTTCAGAGGAACGTGATGGCGGTATAATAGTTGCTGTCCGTTGCTTTTTTAATAGTAAAGAAGTTGACATTTGTTTTTAATTATAAGCTATGTTCCGCCTAGAAGTACGCATGATTTATATGAAAAACATTCACTCAATATTGATATATTCATCGCTTAGCAATTTGCGGTGATTGTAATCTTGGTAATATTATTTGGAGTAAGGTTGATAATAAGAACTTTCTTTTAGCGCAAAATATTTCTTATGACCACGAATTTCTCTTACTTGATTTCCTACATTCTTTAAATTTAGAACAAATCAATCCAGTAGTTAACTCATTTCTTAAAATTTTAGATTTGATATTTGTATGTTGTGATGAATTTGATGCAAATGTAACTGAAGTTCCTATATCTCTTCTGAAAAATTCTATTAATCATAAAGAAATTTGTATCGAGCTATCATTGTTCTATTATTTGAAACTAAACGCTAACCATAACCTATTTAAATTTTTTAAAGGCAAACTACAGCGAACTAAATAACTTTTTTCAATAATGTAAACTACTAGGTGGGGTGAAAAGTAACCTAATTCGGAATGAACATTTTTTTCTTTTAATGTTTTATTTTTATTCAATATAGTCCCCTTTTAGTTTGATACACTTATTTCAGCGATTTTCCAACTTCTTGATCCCGTCCGAAAAGTAATTTCCGGAAGGTCTGCAAAATACTCCTCCGTGGCATCGATGCGTTCCTCGCTTGAGCTGAATTTTTTATTGATGAGCCATCTTTTGAGGTTTGGGGAGAGATAATAGTTCAAAGGAGCCAAATCGGGCGAATACGGTGCATGCGACAGCAATTAGAGCCGTAAATCATTGATTTTAGCCATGGTTGCGATGCTCTTGTGGACCGGTGCATTGTCTTGCAAAAACAAAATTTTTTTTCTGCATGTGAGGCCGTTTTGCATCGATTTCGGCCTTCAATCGCTCCAATAATGCACAGTAATATTCGCTGTTGTTGGCTTTTCCTTTTTCGAGGTAGTCCAAGAAGAGTATGCCATGCAATTCCCGAAAACCGACGCCATAACCTTTCCAACCCATCGAGCCTCCCTCTGCCGCTTCGGATCACTCGTGCCGGCTTCAGTCCATTGCCGGACACTCATTCTGTTCTCTAATGTTCAACAATTACCAATCGACTCCAAAAGTCTGCCCGATTCCGCATCAGCAAGTCCAAACACTCTTTCGAAGTGCTCTCGCGTTCGTGTTTTTGGTCGAGTGAGTATGCGCGGCATCCAGAAGCAGGATAAGATTTTCATATGCAGATTATTGCCCAAAATATGGCGTGTGGATTCAGTACTAATCTTTGTGGTATCTGCTAGCTATCGCACCTTCACTTTCCGGTCAGCCACTACCATTTCATGTATTTTTTGACATTGTCCTCTCTAACCGCATCGGAGGGCCTGACGCTGCGGACTTGATCGGTAGTGGAGTTGCGGCCACCACGAAACTCTCGAAACCAATATTTGACGGTTTTATCCAACTTTTCTTTTGTTTCCTTCGCCGTTTTGCCTCTCAAAAAATAATGTTTTATGAGAGCACGTTTTTGTCCATACTCAACATGATGCCAAACACGTCAACAACAATCAGCTGTCAAAACAAGACTAAAGACAGTATCGCACTGAAATTTGGCATGTCTGTCTAAATATCAAGGCACCGTAATCTTTTTTGCAGTAGCAGCGCTTTCTGGCGGTCAAGGAGGTTACTTTTCACTCCACCTAGTAGATTGATGAAATGTCCAATCTAAATTTAGTGCATATGAATGAACGCTTCGTTGAAATACTGACCGACGGCTTTTCAAGATTTGTACCGCTCTTATCCTACCGAAATTCGAATAAACCTTGTTGGCATAATAGCCATTAAGGGAATCTAAAAAACAAAGCTTTTAAGACATTTAAAAAACTAATTCGCAGTCAGATTATGAAATATATAGAAAACCTCGTAAAGATTTAAATGTTCTTAAGAGATTTCTTTTCAAAAATTATATCGTGTGTGTTGAACATAATATTAAATCTGATAATAAAACGTTTTGGCTTTTTATCAATTCAAAAAGGAAGTCTACGAGGATTCCAAATTCAATGCATTTTAGAAACTGTGAATCGGAAAATATAGAATCTACTCTTGAGCTTTTCGCAAATTTCTCTCAATCCGTATACACCTGCCATGATCAATCTAGCACCATTCCTATTAGTTCCTCTATTTATGTCAAAATCGGATCTTAAACTCTAAGCCATCATGATATTTCTACCGCTATTCAATCATGAAAACCTACTTTATGTAGTGGTTCAGACGGTATTCCTTCCATCCTATTCAATTAATGTATCGGTTCGCTTTCCGTTCCCCTGCTGCAAATTTTCAACCATTCCCTCTCGGAAGATGTATTTCTTGATGTTTGGAAGAAATCCTTTTTAATTCCAATCTATAAGTCTGGGACAAAAAGCAATGTTCAGAATTATAGAGGAATTTGTAAGCTTTCTGTAATCCCTAAGTTATTTGAAAGCATTATCTAAACTTAAATTGAATTCCTTATAAAAGAGTATCTGCCGGATGAACAGCATAGTTTTGTCGCTGGTCTATTGTTTTCGTCTTTTGTTCTGAAACAAATTGAAAAAGAGGACCAAGTTGACACCATATATACAGATTTCAGCAAAGCTTTTGACTCAGTCAACTCTGATAGGCTAATCTATAAACTTGAAACTTTCAGATTTCATTCGCAATTGCTTCGTTGGTTGTCTTCCTTTCTTCTCGACCGAAAACAACAGGTCAAAATCGGTAACTTCGTATCCAAAGAAATTAAATGTTGCTCTGGTGTTCCAAAAGGGAGCCATTTGCACCCGCTTCTCTTCGTCATCTTCATATGTCCACATGTCATTCGTCCATATGTTAAATATGGACAGTGTTTATTGTTTTCCGATGATCTAAAATTAAAAATAATGAAGATTGCTCTTTACTGCAACTAGATTTAAACAGCATCACGGAATGGTGCATAATCAATGCCCTGAAGTTAAACACAAGCAAGTGTAATTTCATTTCATTCTCCAAATCATCCTTTATAATTCAATTTGATTATTCGATTGGTCCCACACCCTTTCACACTCTAAGTGTAGTCAAAGATTTAGGCGTTATGTTGGATACTACTTTTTCTTTTAAAAGTACATTTGAATTGTGTCTTATCTAAAGCTTATTCTGCAATAGGTTTCATTAAAAGAAATAGCAAATAGCAATTTTCTACTCCATTTTCTTTCATATCATTATACGTCGCCCTTATTAGACCTTATCTGGAAATCGCAGTTGTGATTTGGTATCCCAATCTCTCTTCTGACTCCGACCGAATTGAACGTTTTCATAGAATGCATTGGAATTTTTGCCCCAATTATAAAGCAAGATGTTTAGTCCTTGGCTTCAAATCGCTAAAGTCTAAAAGTTTGTTAAAGACCTCCTCGGTTATCATATAAGATGCCCTACTCTATTATCAAAAATAGAATGTCATATCAATATACTATCTCTTTGTTACACAAAGAATTATATTACTAACGGATCGTCAAAGCCTTCAACGAAGTTAGTAACATCTTGGACGTTTATGTAAATAGAGCCCAATTTAAAAATTTTGTCAAAACCCTATACATTTTTTAAATTTCATTTATGGATGTAAATTTTGTTTTCTGAAATCTGTTAGCACTTAAGTGATTTGTAGATGTGTATGTAAATAAATAAATACCTTAACAGTTAAGAAAGAAATTTGACTCGAAGTCTCGAGAATGTCTTATGATGGGCTATTGTGAAAACTCGAAAGCTTATAAGTTAATTGACCCGAAAACGAAGAAGATATATATAAGCAGTGATGTTGTTTTCTCCGAAAACGATAATCCATCAAGAGAATCTAAAACATATAACAGCAAAATTAATAATCACAATTTTGAGCATCGATTATAGGATAACGTGAGTAAAGCTCAAAGCCCAAAACCTTCCGAAGACGTACTCTCTAATGATTCCGAAACAAGAAGAAACCTCTTGCTCCAACTTGTCTGATACATCCGAAGAAACTTACTACTCCGAAAGCGACACACCACTACCGAATGTTGATGTTGAATCAACGGAACTTAGAAGATAATCTTGCACTCCGAAGCCAAGGGAAATGAATTATTTCGTGAGTATGGCAGCTGGAAGTATAGGGGCAAATGATCCACTAACGGTCTCTGAAGCTATATCCAGAGCAGATGCTAGTTTGTGGCGCACAGTCATGAAAGATGAATTAGATGCTTTGACGGAAAACAAAACTTAAAGTTTAGTGTTGCTCCCACTGAATCGATAAGCAATTGATTGCAAATGGGTATTCCGTACGAAAAAATATGCAGCTGGAAGCATCAAATACAAATACGATTAGTCGTGAAGGGCTGTGCTTAGAGAAACTTATTTTCCCGTTGTGCGTTATAGTTCTATTAGAGCCCTTTTGGCTTTGTCTGTACGTTTTGACGTTGACATCGACCATACGGATGCTGTATCCGAGTTCTTACAAGGAGAACTTGAAGAAGAGCTTTACATGGTTCAACCTGAGGGTATAATATGGGTGCTGATGCTTCGAAAGTGTGCAGGTTACGTAAGTCACACATGGCTTAAAACAGTCGAGCAGAGTATGGAACACCAAATTGGATTCAGCATTAAAAACCTTCGGAATAAAGAAATCGTCTGTATATTCCTGTGTCTATTACAAACTAATGGGGGATAAGTTGTTCCTGGCAGTGTATGTCGACGATTTTCTGGTGATGTCTAGCGATACCAAAAGAAAGACGGACTTAAAATAGAAATGAAATTAGAAATTAATGGAAAATTTTCGAAATATAACTTCTACGAAGATATACAGAGTGAGTTTTTTAACTTGAGACATTAAAATTACTCGAAAAGTACGAAATATCGCGAAAAATGTTTCAGACAAAAGTCACAAGGTTCTGAAGGGGACATAAGATGGTGACCACGACTTTGACCTTGAGACCTATTTTCAAGGTCAGACGAAGGCCACTTGATTTCTCAAATGACAATTCCTGATTTTCATTGCTCAGTCGTATTGCTCGTAGGCTTGTCATTTGTTTTTACAAACTGCGTTCAGCATAACCCGGAAAACAACGACGTGGACGTAGCAGTATTTTGATTCATTCGGGGTGATCTAGCAGGCCATTGCCTCGGACCCCCTCGTCCGATCCATCGTTGATGGTAAACATTGTTTAATACGCCCCGGGTTACTTAGGAATATTGGGCTGGACAACCATCATGTTGAAACCACATTGTTTGTCGCAACTCCAATGGCAGTTCTTTTAGTAATACTGGAAGATGGTCCCGCAAGAAATTTGCATACTTTTCGCCATTCAAGTTGCCTTCAATAAAATATGAACCTATTAATTTATCCCCAATAATTCCCGCCCAAACTTTAACATTAAAAGGGTGCTGGCGTTTAACTTGTCGCAACCTAAAAGGGTTTTCGGTAGCCCAGTAATGCATATTATGTCGATTGACCGTACCTTGATTGGTGAAAGTCGACTCATCGGAGAATAACACCTTGGCGAAGAAAAGGGGGTCTCGTTCAATTTGCTGAAGTGCCCATTGACAAAAGGAAATACGGTTGCGAAAATCCTCACTAGAAAGTTCTTGACGCATTGAAACATGATAAGGATGGTATTTATGCCGATGTAATATCTTACAGACAGTCGTTTGAGAAATTCCTGATTCACGATTTATTTGGCGAGTGCTAATGTGAGGATCGTGTGCAACGTAGCTAACACTGCTATTTCATTGTCCTCAACAGCCACCCTATCTGACGTTTCCTTTTCTTTGGTTGCACACTTTCTTCACCAGTGAATTGTTGGATGACCCGATAAAAAGAAGCGCGCGATCGTATCTGCTCTGGGCGTAAAGAGCAATAGCACCATCGATGTTCCTTCCACTTTCTCCATAAATCAATATCATTTCAATTTTCTCTTGAATTGAAATAGCCTGCATTATTAATCTGGAAAACGTTACTAATAATAATCAGTTCCTCAAAACAAATATGGAACTTCTAAATGAAGTAAAGTTCCGTTCAAGTAGAAAAAAAGGGCAGAGTTTACATCATACACTCTCGGATAAGCTTAGGACAATTTGTCTCTATCTGAAATTTCTTTGAGTTTTAACTTCACTCGAGGCAATAATGACTTCCTCAAAACAAATCTCGATCTTTTAACACCCTAACAACATTGGAAACCGATTAATGATTTAGGCGTGCCAGTGCAGTGGTATCTAGCACTGAATGAATAAGACCATACGACTGAGGAATACGACTGAGCAATGAAAATTAGGAATTATCATTTGAAAAATCAAAAGTGACCTTCGTCACGGATGTTGTATCCGAGTTCTTACAAGGAGAACTTGAAGAAGAGCTTTACATGGTTCAACCTGAGGGTATGGTATGGGTGCTGATGCTTCGAAAGTGTGCAGGTTACGTAAGTCAGATCAGATGCGGACTTTTAGGATAAAGTTGTAGAACAACTCCTAAGACAAACCGACACAAGGCTCATTGCCTCTACGGGGCGACTGCCGGGCAATGGTGGTTACTTCACGGCTAATGAATTCCCTTTTATATAACAGACTACGTGTTCTCCGTGCACTCGCAAGCCCGTAATATTGAAGGATTTCATTCTGTGCACGTGTCCTAACAACAGCAAAAAAAACTTCAACTCCAAGCTGGAATAACAGTCGCCGCGGGATGCTTAGTGTCTGGTTTGTGAACCTCGGTTACCGGGATATCTCCGATTTAAGTCGCCAACCTACCGCTCAACAAAATGGGCTCTACTGTTAGGTGACATTCATATGCCGATTATTCATGGGAATCAAAACTGATCCAAAAAAATTTAAACTTTAGAGACTGATGCCTCTTTAAAAGCATCAACTTCTAGGGACGCACCTGTGCTTCTTACAGCAAAAACTCTAGATCGAACGTCTGCTGCCAACTCTGACGCTGAAATAAGAAGCGAGGAACGGACTGTGTCCCTTTTGAGCGACTTAAACAAAGACTCAGAAACTTTGTGTGAAGACACAATTAGCATGCTATCGGATGAGTTATATGTATCATCCGTTAGCACGATAATTTCTGTGAACATGTCACAAAATTCTACAGGCTGGATTAAACTAAGATCTTTGAAGAGAAGAAAGTTCAAACAAGGCATTAAATAAGGTAACTCTAGGAAACGTGCTCTAGAGATTGCCACTGCCAAAACCGAAAACCCGATCCGACGACTTCACAACCTCGACGTCAGTAGCAAAGAGAGTCTGAACAGGAAATGCTGCAGTCGACAAGATTCCATATAGAAATAAACTGGGCCGTTTCAGGTTAGGTGTAATTCCAGAAGACATCCATCTCAACCTCCTTAGTGTTGAGCAAATGTCTTAAATACTGGAGGGAGTTATAAATGTTTCGATTGAGCTTCGAGATGAAGAGGTGAAGCCGCCTTTTGACGGCTGGTGGGTGAGTCGTATTTGTTTGCTCCAATGAAGTCACTGCGAATTGGCTGAGGAGTATTTTCTCGAAAATCAAGGGTATTGAGGGTAAGGGTCCATTCATAGCACCTTAATGTGGACCTTAATTTAGCCTCAACAATAATGAGCGAAAAAAATAATTTGCCCGAGGAGGTTTTAGACCAAGATTTACTGATCACACTTAGGAGCACCTGACCAGATGTAAGGCATTGTACTCCAAATTTGTGCGGAAAAATGCCTTACGTATTGGCAGGCATACCGATAATGGCAAGTTTTTCGATTTCGATAGATAACATTGTATTTTGAAAGCATAAATATTACCCTGTTAGTGGTTGCCCAAGTAGTTATGATGTTATAATCTCAATTTGATGACCTTAACATACGCTACCGTTCCTGTTCTGCAGCCAAAGAGCAGGGACGCGAGTCTAGGAACGAATATGAGAAGCAGAGAGTACTGTCGTCAGCAAAGAAAAATATTGGAGTAGAAGTAGCAGATAGAAGATCATTAATGAAAATAAAGAATATCAAGGACAGAAAAGAGTGCTGGACGCACTAGCATATATTTTTTGAATATCGGACAAAATCCAAGACGACTTGAAAAAGAGAGTCGCCGATCTCAAATGCATGCATTTTCGACAAAACAGCCTGATGCAAAATTTTGTCAAATGCCTTAGAAACAACAAGTACACTTTTCGGTGAGACATGCCATCAAATGACTAGTGGAGCATGTAAAGTGAGGTTTGATTTATAATGTAAAATAAATCACATAAATTTGAAAGTGAACTTGAAATTTTTAACATCTGATAAAAAAATAATTCATGAATGATTTCATAAGAGGTAATATCTGCACTTTTGACAAAAGGAATATTCATTAAATTTACTTGAGTATCATTAAAATCGTTAATGAAGTTGTCTACCTTATCTAGCGTGGGGACTGAGGAAAATTGAAGGTGATAGAATGCGTTATTTCAAAGGAACGTAGAATGGCAAACAATTTTAGGGTGGGAGGAGTGTGAAATGCATTTGAATGTGAACAAAGTCATATTTTTTTTTTTTTTGCACCCTTTTACTGACTTTTCTCCAAGGCGCGGGCGGGTGGTGTAGTAGTTTGAAACTCAGGTGTATTAAGTTTCTATATTTTTCCCAGAGCTGGTTGTCAAACTGGACGGGACGAGCCAGTGCATCCTCAACCAGTGGGTCTTAAGTACGTGCTAGTTGTTAGTTCGTTACATTTAGCCCAGCCAGCAACCACTTCAACATCAGTGTTATGCCTTCATGTAGAAGACTTGACGCCCACGGGATTTTCATATAATTACATACAAATTCTATGAAAATATTTTTTCAGAGAATTGCCTTGCACAGGATTCGAACCCGCGACCTTCTGCTTAAGGAGTCTATGCATATACCACTACACCACGGCCACCCCCTATATTTCAAATGCAGAAGATTTCCATATTTGAATAGCAGAAGACTGAACCGTTGGAGATCGGAGAATGGAATCGGATTTTCTAGCAAAATGGAAATTTATATAGGACGCTGGATGGTACAGAATATTTTCTAAAAATGTAACTGTATTAAATAAAGTGATTGTATCCCACACCAACAATAGTAATAGTTGTTGAATAATCGTAAGCAACCGACCTGTGTAGAGTATCTACCTGACATACTTTTTAATCCTGGAAACAATGTTTCCCGTTTTCTAGCACCCGTGATATCTTGGTCTCCCTTGTGGTCTCGATTTTGAAAATCCGCATGTCTGGAGAATTGTTCTTATTCGCTCAGTATGATGACGAGGCAGTTAAGTCAACGTATTTGATTCCTTGGACTACTTCACATCTTGATGCAGCTGAAATATGGCACACTGCGAAAAAGTCTTCTCTCGAAAGTATAGGGTTTTCCAATAGGGACTTGACAACTTTGAATTTAATTTTTGAACGCACTCATTCACTAATTATCAAACTTTCACTGTCAATTTATTCAGTAAACTTAACATTTTCATCATGGTTAAGTACACTAACGAGTAACGTCTGCAAATTATAAAAATTTTCTACAGATAATTGAAGTCGCAAAATCATCTTCAGTGACAAAGCTCATTTTTGGCTCAATGGGTTCGACAATAAGCAAAATATGCGTTATTGGTCAGGTAAAAACCTATATGTGCTTCATGGAACACCACTTCATCCACAAAAAATAACTGTTTGGTGCGATTTGCATGCCGAATGAACATTTTTTTTTTATATTTTTTTTTTTTATTCAATATAGTCCCCTTTTAGTTTGATACACTTATTCTAGAGATTTTTCAACTTCTTGATCCCGTCCGAAAAGTAATTTTCCGGAAGGTCTGCAAAATACTCCTCCGTGGCATCGATGATTTCCTCGCTTGAGCTGAATTTTTAATTGATGAGCCATCTTTTGAGGTTTGGGAGGAGATAATAGTCCGAAGGAGCCAAATCGGGCGAATACGGTGGATGCGACAGCAATTGGAGCCGTAAGTCATTGATTTTAGCCATGGTTGTGATGCTCTTGTGGACCAGTGCATTGTCTTGCAAAAACAAAATTTTTTTTCTGCATGTAAGGCCGTTTTGCATCGATTTCGGACTTTATTCGCTCCAATAATGCACAGTATATTCGCTGTTGATGGTTTTTCCTTTTTTGAGGTAGTCCAAAAAGAGTATGCCATGCAATACCCGAAAACCGACGCCATAACCTTTCCAACCAATCGAACCTCCCTCGGCCGCTTCGGAGCACTCGTGCCGGCTTCAGTCCATTGCCGGGCACTCATTCTGTTCTCTAGTGTTCAACAATTACAAATCGACTTCAAAAGTCCGCCCGATTCCGCATCAGCAAGTCCAAACACTCTTTCGAAGTGCTCTCGCGTTCGAGTTTTTGATCGAGTGAGTATGCGCGGCACCCAGCGGCAGGATAACTTTTTCATATGCAGATTATTGCCCAAAATATGGCGTATGCATTCAGAACTAATCTTTGTGGTATCTGCTAGCTCACGCACCTTCACTTTCCGGTCAGCCACTATCATTTTATGTATTTTTATGACATTGTCCTCTCTAACCGCATCGGAGGGCCTGACGCTGCGGACTCTCGAAACCAATATTTGACGGTTTAGTCTCAAGGAGCATTAGCCCCATAATATTTATCCAACTTTTATTTTGTTCTTCGCCGTTTTGCCTCTCAAAAAATAATGTTTTATGAGAGCACGAAAAATCGTGTTTGTCCATACTCAACATGATGCCAAATACGTCAACAACAATCAGCTGTCAAAACAAGACTAAAGACAGTATCAAGGTCAAGGAGGTTACTTTTCACTCCACATAGTAGATTGATGAAATGTCCAATCTAAATTTAGTGCATATGAATGAACGCTTCGTTGAAATACTGATTGACGGCTTTTCAGGATTTGTACCGCTCTTATCCTACCGAAATTCGAATAAACCTTGTTGGCATAATAGCCATTAAGGGAATCTAAAAAACAAAGCTTTTAAGACATTTAAAAAACTAATTCGCAGTCAGATTATGAAATATATAGTAAACTTCGTAAAGATTTAGTTCTTAAGAAATTTCTTTTCAAAAATTATATCGTGTGTGTTGAACATAATATTAAATCTGATAATAAAACGTTTTGGCTTTTTATCAATTCAAAAAGGAAGTCTACGAGGATTCCAAATTCAATGCATTTTAGAAACTGTGAATCGGAAAATATAGAATCTACTCTTGAGCTTTTCGCAAATTTCTTTCAATCCGTATACACCTGCCATGATCAATCTAGCACCATTCCTATTAGTTCCTCTATTTGTGTCAAAATCGGATCCTAGACTCTAAGCCATCATGATATTTCTACCGCTATTCAATCATGAAAACCTACTTTATGTAGTGGTTCAGACGGTATTCCTTCTATCCTACTCAATTAATGTATCGGTTCGCTTTCCGTTCCCCTGCTGCAAATTTTCAACCATTCCCTCTCGGAAGATGTATTTCTTGATGTTTGGAAGAAATCCTTTTTAATTTCAATTTATAAGTCTGGGACAAAAAGCAGCGTTGAGAATTATAGAGGTATTTGTAAGCTTTCTGTAATCCCTAAGTTATTTGAAAGCATTATCTAAACTTAAATTGAATTCCTTATAAAAGAGTATCTGCCAGATGAACAGCATGGTTTTGTAGCTGGTCGATTGTTTTCGTCTTTTGTTCTGAAACAAATTGAAAAAGGGGACCAAGTTGATACCATATATATAGATTTCAGCAAAGCTTTTGACTCAGTTAACTCTGATAGGTTTTCCGATGATCTAAAATTAAAAATAATGAAGATTGCTCTTTACTGCAACTAGATTTAAACAGCATCACGGAATGGTGCATAATCAATGCCCTGAAGTTAAACACAAGCAAGTGTAATTCAATTTGATTATTCGATTGGTCCCACACCCTCTCACACTCTAAGTGTAGTCAAAGATTTAGGCGTTATGTTGGATACTACTTTTTCTTTTAAAAGTACATTTGAATTGTGTCTTATCCAAAGCTTATTCTGCAATAGGTTTCATTAAAAGAAATAGCAAATAGCAATTTTCTACTCCATTTTCTTTCATATCATTATACGTCGCCCTTATTAGACCTTATCTGGAAATCGCAGTTGTGATTTGGTATCCCAATCTCTCTTCTGACTCCGACCGAATTGAACGTTTTCATAGAATGCATTAGAATTTTTGCCCCAATTATAAAGCAAGATGTTTAGTCTTTGGCTTCAAATCGCTAAAGTCTAAAAGTTTGTTAGAGACCTCCTCGGTTATCATATAAGATGACATACTCTATTATCAAAAATAGAATGTCATGTAACTATACTATCATTAGAACACGGCATCTTCTCTTTGTTGAATACCACAGAACGAATTATGGTACTAACGGATCGTCAAAGCCTTCAACGAAGTTAGTAACATCTTGGACGTTTATATAAATAGAGCCCAATTTAAAAATTTAGTCAAAACCCTATAAATTTTTTAAATTTCATTTATGGATGTAAATTTTGTTCTCTGAAATCTGTTAGCACTTAAGTGATTTGTAGATGTGTATATAAATAAATAAATACCTAAACAGTTAAAAAAGAAATTTGACTCGAAGTCTCGAGAATGTCTTATGATGGGCCATTGTGAAAACTCGAAAGCTTATAAGTTAATTGACCCGAAAACGAAGAAGATATATATAAGCAGTGATGTTGTTTTCTTCGAAAACGACAATCCATCACGAGAACTTAAAACATCTAACATCAGCAAAATTAATAATCACAATTTTGAGTATCGATTAGAGGATAACGCGAGTAAAGCTCAAAGCCCAAAACCTTCCGAAGAAGAACTCTCTAATGATTCCGAAGACATTGATACTAAACAAGAAGAAACCTCTTGCTCCAACTTGTCTGATACATCCGAAGAAACTTACTACTCCGAAAGCGACACACCAGTTGATCCAGATGATGATGATTTCTTGCCACTGCCGAATGTTGATGTTGAATCAACGGAACTTAGAAGATAATCTTGCACTCCGAAGCCAAGGGAAATGAATTATTTCGTGAGTACGGCAGCTGTAAGTATAGGGGCAAATGATCCACTAACGGTCTCTGAAGCTATATCCAGAGCAGATGATAGTTTGTGGCGCACAGCCATGAAGGATGAATTAGATGCTTTGACGGAAAACAAAACTTGAAGTTTAGTGTTGCTCCCACTGAATCGATTAGCAATTGATTGCAAATGGGTATTCCGTACGAAAAAAGATGCAGCTGGAAACAACATCAAATACAAGGCTCGATTAGTCGTGAAGGGCTGTGCTCAGAAAAACTTATTTTCCCGTTGTGCGTTATAGTTCTATTAGAGCCCTTTTGGCTTTGGCTGTACGTTTTGACGTTGACATCGATCATACGGATGCTGTATTCGAGTTCTTACAAGGAGAACTTGATGAAGAGCTTCACATGGTTCAACCTGAGGGTATGGTATGGGTGCTGATGCTTCGAAAGTGTGCAGGTTACGTAAGTCACACATGGCTTAAAACAGTCGAGCAGACTGTTTCTTCGGAAAAAAAATCGTCTGTATATTCCTGTGTCTATTACAAACTAACGGAAGATAAGTTGTTCCTGGCAGTGTATGTCGACGATTTTCTGGTGATGTCTAGCGATACCAAAGGACGGACTTAAAATAGAATTTAATGGAAAATTTTCGAATAAAAGATCTTGGAGAGGCGCGTTTTATTCTTGGTATACAGATACACATGGATCGAGTCAGGGGAACTATCTCAATCGGAAAAAACAATATCTTAAAGACATTTTGGAAAAATTGAATGCTCGTTGTAATCCCGTTTTAACACCAATAGATACTAACTAACTTACCTCGAGAGAAATATGCCCAAAGAACGATGATGAAGAAGAAGAAATGAAAAATGTGTCGTACCAGGAAGCTGGAAGTATTTTATATGCTGCACAAGTGACGCGTCCTGACCTTGCGTTTCTCGTTAGCAGTCTGAGCAGATACAACCAGAATCCATGCAAGCCGCACTGGAATTCTATTAAACGAATATTCCGATATTTAAAGGGTACTTTGAACTGGAAACTAAGGTTT